>JANAVB010027598.1:15992221-16359721 GCA_029216955.1 Iris pallida
GGAGGACTATTACTGTACTTACTACGGCCCACCGGACGTAGTGGGTTTAGAGACAGATACCCTAGATCCGCAGGGTGCAGTACCGCAGGGCGAGATACCGCCTATCCTGTAGATAGAGTAGGTTTTTGTACTGGACCTTGTCTCCAGTCACTATTGGGACTGTTATTATTTTGGCTTGTATTAGAGACTTTGGACTTAGACTTGTATATTCTTTGTGTTTGGACTTGACAGGTTATATTTTATCGTCATGTTGTGTAGCTCCCCTTCCCGGAAAATTTTGAAATATTTTTTTTGTTTTATTTATTTGATTTAAATGGGGATTTTACGATTTTTATAAATAAATATTTAAGTTAATTATTACGGTAGATGACTCTAGCCATAGTTGAGTTTTGAAGTACTAGACGACTAGGATTTATGGCACGGGAGATGTAGCAGTGTGCCTTGACTAGTGTACTAGCCATGCCCGGGGAAACCTAGCCATAGAGATGTCGTAACTAGGAAAACCATACCAAGTTGTGACATGACCATTATAAATAGTTAATTATTCATTATTAATATTATTTGACGTTTAAGTGACCCGGTCGTACCGAACTAGTCAAACTGGACCCGAACTGAATCCAAGCCCAGGTAGGCATGTAGTGGGACCAAGTACGACCTTGTAGACATGTTTGGTAAGTGTAAGTATTTTGTATATATTTTCAGAATTGACAATTATTTTCTAAATATTGTTATAGGTAGATTATAGGTATTATTATTATTATTAAATAGGGCTTTACAGAATTTGTATGACCTTTTGGAGCCATATAAGTAGGGTGCATGTTACATCCATCAGAAACGAGTTTTGGGCTATTTTAATTGTTATTAGGATTTTTATTTTAATATTACTTTATTTTTACTAATGATAATGATTTATATTTATTAAATCATTTACTTTATAAATGATATGTATAAATATGTGGGTAATTATAAATATTATATATGTATGTATTTATATGTATATAAATGTGTACGTGTATATATGTGTGTATATGTGAATATATGTATATAAGTAGATAAATATACATATAGGTATATACGTGCATAAATATATAAATATATTTATATAAGTGTACATGTGAAGATATATATATAAATATCATATATGTACGTATGTGCATGCATATATAAATATATAAAGGTATATTGTGTGTATATATATATATATATATATATATATATATATATATATATATATATATATATATATATATACAATAGTGGTTAAATAGAAATAAATAGAAAAAGAAAACAAAAAAAGAGAAAGAAAACAGAAAAAGAGAAAAAGAGAATGAAACAGTAGTAGGCGGGCCTGAGCCCCCAGGCCCACGTGAAATTCCCCCCAAAACGAGAGCTGCTCAGCCTCTGAGCTAATCCCCTCGACCAAATTCCCTCTAAATCGAACTCACCAGCCCAAAACACCCGAGCTCCTCTCCGCATATATACTCACACACGCGAACGAAAGAAATTCCTCAAAACCCTAACGACTCCACACCTGCGCCTCCCTTCCCCACACGCGCGCGCGCACGCCCCCGCGGTGGGCCGGCCGCCGTCGACCAGCCAAACCACGGCCGTGCGATGCAGCAGCGCGTGTGTTCGCGAACAGAGGAACGACAGCAAACAGTCCCTGGCCGACCCAACTTCGAGGTGAGATTTCTCCCTTCGTACTCCATGAAAGTTTGATCTATCGATTCCTACACGAAGCCAATATAACCCTCTCTAGATCCCCACGATTGGATCGAGATATAGCCCAACGACCAGTCAGGAAAATCGAACCCAAAACCCATCGAAAACTGTTTCAAAAACAGAGCATAGTTAACCTAAAACCCTAAGTTTACGGTCGATTTTCGACCAGGATAACGCGAACCTTGGAAAACCGCTTGAACAGATTTGTTGACAATATATACGAGATGGCAACCCCATTCATAGTTTTATTTTTCATTTGTTAGTTTGTGATTAATTCAGTTTCAAACCTTTAGAAAAAACTAGTTTCAAATTATAGAAAATCAATAAAAACCCTCGATACGACGTGCGTCCCGCCATTCAGGGCGACGTGGCCGCGCACCTTAAGCATCGAAAGCTGCGTAACGGTTTCGTGGTTGTGTGGGCTTTGGCGGAATTCAAATTGGTCGCGTGTGCGCGACGAATTTGATGCGTATCCGTCGAAATTTACCGTATCGTACACTTTGCAAATTCTTCAATTACTTTGTACACGCTCGTCAGATCGAGACGAAACTTGTGCCAACAGAACCGTATCATTTTTTTGGTCCTGTATGCCAAGTTTGGTCCATTTCTGAGACAGTTGATAAATACGCCATTTTGCAGGCCCCACGGTCCCACTCAACGGGTGATTTGTGCACGGTCCACCGGAATCCAACTTTGGACATACAGTTGGGTTCGTATCGAAAAACCGAATTTGTAAACATGTAGTTTGACGACTTGAGAGACCATTGACTCTGGCACGCTTTTCGGTGCAAAGCGGGTCCAACGGCGGACATCGTTTTTGCCCGAAATTACCGTTTTTCTCCTGTATCCAGAATTGGACTTAAAGACAGGCAATCCTAGCTAATTTGACTATTCTGAGAATATTGGTAACATTTATTTCAGCTTTTGGAGACAGTTGTGATGACTTGGACTTTCTGACTTGTTGATTGGCGATACATTGTTGGTTCTCCATGCAACCCCAGGCAAGTATACCTTGCTGAACATATACAGTATTTACATGGTTTCTCCTCCTTCATTGTACTCCTTTTCATATTGTCACATGATTACATATTGTGATTGATTTGTCCTTGATTGCTTTACTTGTTCCAGAATACGTGCACGTATAGGATGTTTGACATTGCTAGAATATTGGCCTCTTTGTGTTACCCTTTTCTCGTGATTGAGTTGTCAGTTTCTATATCTGTCCTTGACCATTCTCGACTGGGAGTATCTTGCATTGTACTACAGTTGAGACATACTATAGATTGGGAGTATCTTGCATTGTACTACGACCTATAGCCGATTCTTCTACCTTGATATCACTTGATTGACTTGACTCGAGGCATGCCATAGATTGGGAGTATCTTACATTATACTACGACCTATAGCATATATTGATTGATTGACTTGACTTGACTTACGATACTATAAATTGGGAGTATCTTGCATTGTACTACGATTTATAGGAGTCTACTTGACTTTGTATCCTTTAGGAGAGGAGATCGATATTAGAATTGGCTAATCTTGACTGGGATTATCTTACATTATATTACAGTCAAAATCTACTATAGATTGGGAGTATCTTGCATTGTACTACAAGCTATAGAGGTTAATCGATTGATTGGTAGCCAAGTCTAGTATTACATTTCCTCACGACTCGTCATCCTTAGATGTTTCTTCTTGCAGTGTTCTTATCCTCCACACCTGTTATTTACTGTCATATTAGTAGACATATTTTATGTATCTTGCTAGTCCTCTGAGGACCTTATGATCTCTTCATGTAGCTGATTGCACGGAGTTAGTTAGCTGAGCATGTGGTAGTTGACTTCATCTGCATGATTCAGGTATTTTGTTAGTGATATTGATTTACTATCTTTCTCATGCTTTTATGATATATTCTGCTTATCAGCTTAGCTTTATGGACTCCCATTATTCTTGGAGTCTAATCGGACATATATGCTAGTGGGCTGCAGACCACGACCCATACTTGTTCATTCTTGTTTTATATGATTCCTGTGGATTGAGATATAGTTTAGATTAGACATGATACCCATGACCTTGACAGCTTATACGTACTCGAGTCGGGCTGGAGTCAGCTCGATACGTAGCTGGCTTGCTCACGAGCTCGCGTCCGAAAACCGGGTGCGGGTCGTGACATGTTGTCTTTATCTTTCAGTCTTTATTTTATCATCTTAGAGTTGTGATTGAGTACTCATATATTATCATTGCTTGTCCTCCGTTCGGAGTTGACCATATTCTCGACAGGTTTTTGATATTATATAAACTGTTGTTAGAGTAGTAAACCTACAGCGTTCCACGCCGTTTTTATGGTGTGGACTGGGCGTTGTTACGCACACATGCCCTTACAGCGGGTGCAGGTCGTGACAGGATCTGACTGAAAATTTTAAACCCAATCTGAGTAGAGTCGGTCTAGGCTGGCCCACTCGAACCCTTCACAGAATATCGGGTTCGGCCAACGGTGCACGCCCCAAGGAAGATTCCGTCCGTCAGCTTCCTTGCTCCTTTCTGATTTAGGAACCCATCGACTCCCACGCATGTTAGACCTCTTGGGTCCACGTTTTAAAATGGGTCGGATGGAGAGCATGCAAGTGCCCCGAAGGGCACGCCAAGACGGGCACGAGCTACATTTCATTCGACAAAATATAATAATAATAATAATAATAATAATAATAATAATAATAATAATGGAAATAATAATATATAAGAAATATAATGAGTTACTAAGAAAAATGAAGAGATTTTACATTAACTTGGTCAAAATTTAAGATTTTTTTCTTAAATTAACTAAAATATTAGTTGCACAAAAGCTGAAAGGTACAAAGTTGAGGTTCAATTTTGTCTTCAATATTCAGTCTTTAAATTCAATTTACTCATGTCCAACTTCCTTCGAATCTTTGATGACGGTCTCGCACATCTTCAAATCTTCATTCTTTAAAGAATTGATCTTAGTCTTACAAACTTCGTTGATTCATGCTCCAGCTTCTACAATGTCACCTATAATAAGAGCTTAAAAATCAGTTTTCTAACGTCTACACTTGTCGAACTCGAGTGACCCTTGTGAAGACTTGGAAACGGTATAAGATGTAGCCCTCGATTTTTAAAATTGTTATTATTTTCCTAATTTATTATTATTTTAGGGAAGTATGGTGGCGATTCCATAATTAGCAATAGTAATTTTGTGATCTATGAGAAGGGGATGACAATTTTGGTAATTATTCATGTTGGAGTTGTTATTTTGGTAATTATGTAGAAGCCTATAGTTTAGAGAAGTGGCACGATTAGTAATTAAGTCAATTAGGATTAGGTGGGAATCCTCTAAAACCCCTTATTAGAGATTAGTATTAAATAAGCACATGGAATGTTCCATGGGATCTAGTATATTTCCAAAAATATTCCTTAGAATATTCTTCATAAGCCATGTGCTAAAAGGTTATAGATTAGTCCTAATCATCCCTATAAATACCCCTAATTATGGATTAGCCTAATCATTCAAAGCATAGCTATTGTGTCGTGTCCTTGTTGTGTCGGTATGTCCATCATATTTCATTAGCTTCATAGCTATTACAATTACATCAAATCTTCGTGTCTGACACAACAGGTCTCCAACCCACAAAGATACAACCAAAACTCAATCATCTTCTTCGTGTCACTGAGTTCGTTCCCGATGTCACAATACAATTCATACACACACACACACTCCTGGTCATGTTCAGCCATCGTGTCCTGGTTGTATCCCCTGACACAACACTCGCCAGAATCGATATGTGCTCTGCTACTGAGAGCACCACCGTCGGTCGCCACTAGCCCCACTATCGAGCTCCGTCGTGGGCCAGCTACCATTTTGGAGTGCAGGCGCCGCTCCGACCTCCTCTCTTGAGCGCAACTTACTATCGATGTACCTACAGCATAGGCTGGACGTGTCGACTCGTATCAAGGTATCTGGAAGCGAGTTGTGACATAAATTTCGTAATGACCCTATGGATGCCCTCATATAAGGTTGCCCTATGGGATCATGTAAAATCTAGAAATCAAAATTGAACAAGGAAAAAAATCAACAATAAGTCAATACCTCCATTCTATGAGTAAAAAATACTTGCTTGGGTCAAATGTCATGTCAAAGTGAGCTATATTCTCAAGTCCACCACCTTGGCCATGTTTAGAAACCATAAAACAACCTTCAGGTTCTCATAGCTTCTAAGTCAACCCTAAATTAGCTCAACCTAACCTACAACAAGTTGGAAACGGAAAACATGGAGATGGAATGGAAGAATAAGGAAGTGGAGAGAGGACAACATTAAGACTGGGTTAGGAGCCTATGGGTGGGAGCCATGTGCTCCGATCCATGCCTCCAACCTATCAAGGTTGTCTAAAGTAGCACAAGTGACCAATGGTCATAAGGGGGAATATGCGTCACTCCCATTTTCCGTTATACGTATTTCCAGTGTACGCATGCGAATTTCGACCCATATTTTATTTACTGTATTTCCATATTTCTTTATGGCTTGCCTTAATGTATCTTGACTAGGGTTGACCTTGGGTTGGTTTGGTCCAACTTGACTTGCTTTGGATGACTTAGTTTGGTTTATTTTGATGGTTGGTTCAACATGTTGAACCATCCCCTCTCTTTATAAAACCCAACCACCCCTTTCTCTCTTCATTACTTCTATTCATTTCTTCATCTTCTTCTCCATTACTCTCCCACCAACCTAGAGAGCTTAGGCAAGTGTAATCTTGCTTCATGATGGATCTTAGATTTTATTGTTCCATTATCTTCCCCTCTTGATTCTCCTTTTTTGAACTTGGAGTTCTTGTGTTAGATGAAGAGATCTTTGTAGATCTAAGTTTGTGACATTTTTGGTTTTTTTGGGTTTTGATATATCAAACTTCATTATTTTCAAGTTTTGATTGTTCTATGCTGTAGAGAATTCAATTTTACCCAAAATAGACCTTTGAAAGTTAGATTTCAATATGTTTTGAGGAAGTTATGGCCAAAACAAGTTTTGGACATCTTCTATGTTCATTTGCCCTGGTTCTGGCAGAGACGATAAAAAGTGCTGGCCGCATAGTGCCAGTTTCGCATGGCTGCATAGTATCGCATAGTGTCCGTCCGCATGGCTGCATAGTGCCGCATAGTATCCGTCCGCATGGTTGCATAGTGCCACATAGTATCCATCCGCATGGCTGCATAGTGTCGCATAGTACCTGTTCGCATGGCTACATAGTGCATGTCCGCATGGCTGCATAGTGCTGGCCGTATAATACCCATCCGCATGGCTGCATAGTGCCGTATAGTGCCTGTCCGCATGGCTGCATAGTGCTGGCCGCATAGTGCCTGTCCGTATGGCTGTATAGCACCGCATAGTACCTGTCTGCATGGCTGCATAGTACCGTATAGTGCCTGTCCGCATGGCTGCATAGTGTCTGGCCGCATAGTGCCTATTTTGGCTATTTTTGGCTATTTTATGTCATGTTTGGCTGATTTGTGGCCAGAATTTCTTCCAACTCCCAACATGAAAGTTGTAGATCTTGTTTTGGCTTCAAGAATATGTTACTAGCTATTTTTATACAAGTTTCTCTCATTCATGATAATGTAAGGATAAAATACGATAGTGGCCTGTTATGGCGCACTCTTAACAAGTAACAAGTAACTTGACATGATAACTCTTAAATAGTCACCCGACATGGTGCACTCTTGACAAGCAACCTTGACATGATAATTCTTAATGGTGGTCCGTCGTGACGCACTCTTGACATGATAAGTAATCTTGATAAGTAAGTCTAACATGTAATCTTGAATGTTGTTGCGACGGCTATCTTGACATGTTGAATAATAACTCGTCTTGACACCGTGGGTGATTGTTGTTTTATATTGTCTGTTTTTTGGACTAAGTATAACATATTTTTAGTTCAGCCCAGGACGACTTGAATTCTTGGTTCTGCCCTTGCCTTCATCTGCATAAAAATCTCATCTGGGAAAATCATAACCCTTTGTTACCTTTTTCTTTCATGTTGGAATGTCATGTTGAAACATGAGGAAGGGTAACCATTGTGCCGATCATTTAGCAAAGGTATGAGGCTAAATCTCCAATATGGACTTGTTATTTTGGACCAAGCTTCAAAGTAAGTTACGCTTGAACTTTGATATAATGCAAATTGATCGTAAATGTTTAATGGCTAAATAATTTATGATTTTGTTTCAAAAACATTATTATGTTGGCATTGTTAATGGAGTCTGTTTTTGTTCACCCAACTTAGATAATGTTTAACATTCCATTCAAGAGTTGTCACGTATCAATCTAAAACTACTTTTATTTTTAATTTATTTTTCTTTCCTTATAATAATCCAAAAAGTAGTTTTATTCTGACAAATGTTTACTTTCTTATAATAATTCAAAAAATAGTTTTAAGTTGACAGATGGTAACCCTAGAGAAAAGTGATGAAATAAAAAATAGACTATTAAACTAGGGGTGGAGGATCTTTTATCATTTTTATGGACTTTTTTTAAGATGCACGCACCCTTTTGGGCACACTACCCCCAACTTTCATCATTTTCATAAATTGAAGGAATAATGTGATCCGTGGCTCGATCCATTGATCTTCCGCCACCTAGTCAGGGTCTTATGCGTTAACCACAATGGTCACTTGAGTTCTGATATGGACTAATTAGTGTTTAGACCCTAAATTTTATACCAGTTTATAGTATAAATCCTCACATGTCCAATTGAAAAGTTTAGACCATGAATTTTTATTTTTAATTTTTTTCCATTATACCCTCATCATTATTACAAGGAAATGAGGACACATGTAGGAAATGAGGGTATAATGAGAAAATTGAAATCAAAAATAAAAATTCAGGATCTAAGGCTTCTAATTTGATATGTAAGATTTTAAATTTAAACTGTTATAAAATTCAGGATCTAAACACTAATTAGCCTTTTTTTTTTTTTTAATTATTATTTTTCTAGAGGGAGAGAGAGTGTGTATTAGCTTAAACAAATCACAATTTGTTCATTTACCCATAAAAGAAAATGAAGAGAGAGGTTTAGGTCGCGAGGGATCGGAGGAGCTATTCACTCCTCCAACGCATATACCCCGGCGCTTGCCACGCTCTTGACGACTACTATCTCTATCTCTCTCTCTCTCTCTCCTCTGAGATCCCAAGGTCATTTTCTTTATTTTTATTGATTGTGGATGTACACTCAATTATCAATCTTCAAATACTCAGAATGTAATTATATCATGGAACAACGACTAATGCTAATATTTTATGCAGTTTAACATTTTCTTTGCTATATTTTCTTTTACAATCTTGAACTGTCTAATGTTCCCATGGTCTGGTCTGTATTTAGAAGTTTTTTTTGTTCCTTGAAAATGCCAGACCATCTGAACCTTTGAATTTGCATATTTGAATCATGATAAGTAGTTAGCGGAAGTCTAACTGTGAAGTAAGAATCATTTGTAATCTACTAACAACATAACCCTAACAAAGTAATTAGAAATTGAAAATTGATATTAATCCCTCCATTGTTCTACCAAACTATTCCTCCTTTTGTGATATCTGATGTGACGTCCAATATCAGGGCCGGTCCTAAATAATTAAAGGCCATGTATGAATCTCAAAATGTGGTCCTAAATTTATTTATTCGTCTTTTTAAAATGTATTAATCTATATCTTTAAATCTCTGGAGATACTCTTGATTGTATATTATAACTGAATCTATAGGTAGTTACTAAACAAAATAATCAAGCTCAAATTATCTATATTCAAATACACTACTGTACTTAGTATAATAAAAATATTTTAGATAGAATACGTACTAACCGTCTGACCGTTAAATTGTCAAAATCTGGCCTCAAATTTTTTTCTTGATAAAAACATATAATAAAATGAATAATGATCAATACCCGAATGAGAATTAATATGTAATCATACGATTGAGAGCCTCCAAGACCTGAGTCACCTGATGCAAGATGAAGAGCTCCGGTCTTCGACATCATTGTTTCTTAAATAAAGACTAGGTCTACACATCCAAATTTCTAAATTATTATATAAAAAATATTGATCATTATTTAAAAAATAAAACTCACATCAGATCATCATTGTAGAAAATAAATGCATCTAACAATTGAGGGATCTTTAGAAGCAAGATATCAATTGAACCTCTTAGAGACGATAGACAACACACCGGTCAGAGCAAGATCTTTGAAAAATTCTAAATTTTTTGTATGGTTATAAATATGAGTCTTAGAGTCAGTATGAAATAGGGATTGAAGAATTGGAGGTCTTGGACGGATCGTAGAGTAGGAATTGAGGAAGAAATGGGATAACTTGAATTACAAAGTTACAAAACTATTTTTTTTGAGGCCCCCAAAAATTGGAGGCCATGTGCAGCAGCACTTTTGGTACGGCCCTAGGGCGGGCCCTATCCAACATGAGAAATTCTAAAACTAAAATTAACATTAAAACTAATATTAATACTAATGCTAATACTAATACTAAAAATTGGGTGATGAATTTTTTGGGTTAAAATTTATCATGTCAGATGTCAAGTCAACTGCCACACAAAGAAGAATAGTTTGGAAGGACACTTTTGTCAAAATCAACCAAAAGAAAACCAAGTACATTGAAACATAATTATCTTTGTTCCTAATTTAGCAAACAAAAACCTAAAATTTCAAAATATTAAAATATATTATATAAATGATTGTGATTGATTTACCTAAAATTTGATTGAAATTAGAAAGAATAAAAGAAAAAAATGACCACCTTTGAGGGTTTTGAAACAAAGTTAATCATCAACTGAAAAATAAATTAAAGACAAAGTTGGAATGGATGACGACATATCATAAATTTGTAAAACTAGGGATAGAATAAATATATCATAAAACAAGAAAATTAAAAAAATTTATAGAGATTAGTTTCAAATATCTAAATTTTGGTTTTCGGTTCGGTTCGGATTCCAAATTCTAACACCGAACTCTGAACCGAAACAAATGAAAATTTTAAAACTAAAACTGAAAACCGAACCATACTGTAAAAAACTGAACCGAATCACTCTCTTCATTCGGTTCGAATCGGTTTAAAACCGAAAAATGCTCACCCCTACACAGGATTTGTCCCAAAGTGAAAAAAAAAAATAGTGGGACCACGTCATCTATGCACCAACTCCAATAGAACTGTGTCTCCGATTAAATTAATTTCCTTAAACTCTTCAATGAATAAACTCATCCTAGAAATATAGAACTCGGACTCATTCAGAATTGGTCATCTATAACGTGGATTATTCTTTCAGGGTTATCTATCTTCTTTGCTTTGGCCAAAGTCTTGCTAAGATATGGGATCTATCCAAGAAATGTCCCCACTTATGAGGCTGATCATCATGCTTGTGGGAAAAAAAGAAAGAAAGAAATGTAGTCAATTAGTTTCTAGTTGCATGATGAGCTTCTCTTTCTTGGGTGTAATATAACAAAACAATCATACATTGTTTGTCATCGTCCAGTTTTGCTTATGTTATGTTAAGATTTGTCTTTAGTCTCCTACATAGTTGTTAACGGCGCAAATAGCACAAAGGTGCAAAGGCTTCCTAGAACTTCGATGCAAGGCACGTACTTTTTGAATTAAGACGGATTTTTTTTGTCCAACATTTTTTTTAGAAAAGATCATTTATACGTTATACATAACAAAATATCAAAACTGATTAACATGGAACAATATATGGATGAATGAAAGAAATCTAATAATTCTTAGAGGAATCCACATAAGTGATTAGGTAGTTAGACCTATACTTTGGAACTGCATGTGCTACTAGTTTTTGTTGGGAATCGGATACGTCCTCCTGCGCTCCGATACCGTGTCTGAGACGTTGCCGCATCGAAAACTTAGGACAATCCACCTGAAATAACCAACCTCCGTCTAACGGACACCAAGCACAGATAAAGATCTACAAGTATATGACGGTAACTATGTCACCTGGACATCCCAATCTCTATAACTCAGATGAAATTACAAGATTGACAAAAACTAACGTTGAACCCTTTGTCCTAATAGGTTCAACCCCCTCACCACACTCAAGAAGAAAAGAAAGATATTACAATTGAAATCGCTCACCAACCCGTAGCAATCTCCCTAACCGAAGTTGACGACCCCTCGATTAGATCTCTTATTCCTTTTGTCTTAGATGACGAAGTCCTAAGAGCAAAGTGCGAAACTTTCTCTTAGATTTCCTGTAGACGAGCACATCGAATCTCCACTTTTGTGCTGTGCTTTGTGCCTCCACCCTCACCCCATATATATAGCATGAGAAAAACCTATTTTAGGTCATAATAGGATTTCTTAAATAGGAAGTCCTCAAATAAGAATCCTACTACACCTAAAATAGCCCATCAACATCCTATTTTAGATTATAATAGGATCTCTTAAATATGAAACCCTCAAATAAGAACCATATTATATCTAAAATAGCCCAGCACTAATTATGGACATCCAAATCAAATTAAATCAAATATTTAATCAGATTTAGACTCCATAAATAAGCTATTACCAAATCAAGACTGGACTCCAACAATCTCTCCCTCCAGTCTGATGAGAGGGTGTTGACCCCATGGCTCCTCAACTGGACTCCATGCATGTCGTCATGCGACAGAGTTCCTGCTCCCCCATGCCACTAATCTTCGATCCCCCGAGCTGCTTTGCATCTTCCTTCGTCTCCAGCTCTTCGACCGTCACGTCGACGCTAGCTGCCATGCGTAGCACCTCTTATACCACTGGGATCCTGCCGATATCAATAACACGATCAAAATCGAAGTCCCTGACGATCAGCCTCACCGCAAGTCTCGGTTGCCTGTCCCCGACTTTTGTCTTTCACTGGAAAGTGTTAACGTTCCGACGAGCTTCTTCATCCTTAGCTGGACCAACCAAGCAGACGGTACGGTCCTCCTGAGATTCGAACTCCTGAACCTGCCCACCTTCATAAGCTCCCCTATACACATGCGTCATCGAGCAGAACATCATGCACTGTGCATGCCGTCAATGACCCACAGCTTCTCCTGAACTGTGTGAATGATGATGCTCCCGCCTCATATTGAGTTTGCTGCAAACCTTGATCTTCTTCCTGGCTTCGAACTGCTAAAATCGATGTCGCTCCGTGAAGCTTTGACAAACCACCCGTTGCCAAAATCGGATCCGTAGAGCAACCCCCACCTAGAGAGCGACCAGCTGTCATGGGACCGACAGACTGACCCTCAATCTTTGACTCACCACCATCCGTCGCTTTGCCTCGACGAACAGAATCCTCCATAGCCCTCAAAGCGCTTAGAAGCCCCTCCTCAGCAAGTTCTCGAGGAACCACCTCCTATCGAGTACCCCTCGAGTCTCCATCCGGTGTCTGTGGTCTACTTGTACAGCTCAGCAGCTTGAGCCTGTACATGCCACAACACAAATCTTCCCGAGCCAGCTGTTGGCAACCCTTCGCAAGCATCCAATCTTTGTCCTCAAACAGACTGCGATAACCATCATCTTCCAGCCTCCCTACCGAAACCAAGATGTAGCGCAAGCTCGGTACATGTCGTATACCCTTGAGAACGAGCTTCTCACCGAGCTCTGTTGTCAAGTGCGTATTATCGATGCCTACGACTGCAGCTGTCCCCTTGTTGTCCATCTTTACACGTCCAAACCTGCCGTCGCGGTATAACGTGAAGATCCTCCTATGTGGAGTGGTGTGATACGACGCCCCCGTGTCCATGATCCAGTCGCCGTTATGACACATGCCACAAGGTTCCTCTGCGTCGGTTGCTGCGATGATGATATCTTTCATTGCTGTGAGATCGACCTTACCTTTTGCCTTTTCAGCTTTGAGCTTCATGCAGTTCCTCTTGATATGACCCCTTTCGCCACAGTGATAGCAGCCCTCCTTGCGGTCCACAATCGTAAGATTCCGAGAACTCTCTCATGTCCTCGCTTGTGAATTGGGTCTTCACTTCCCGTAGGAAGTCAACAGAGCGGACTCCTGCAATGATTCCACTTGCTTGTGCCGGACCTCCTCACTCAACAGGCTACTTTTGACTGTCTCCATCGTGACAACTCCAACAGGTGCGGAGTTTCTCGCCAACGTCTCCCAGCTTTCCGGTAGAGAACTCAAGGGCAGTAGGGCCGAAAGCTCATCATCAATCACCATCTTCATCGCAGACAGCTGATTGATGATACCCTGAACCTCGTTCAGATGTTGTACTACTGGGGCACCCTCCGTGTACTTCGAGTTAACGAGTTGGCGAATAAGAAACGCCTTGTTGCCAGCCGTCTTTCTTTCGTACAACGAATGCAGCTTCTCCCATAATGCTTTTGATGAACTCTCCATGGACCCGTGGTGAAACACCGAATCATCCAACCATTGGCGGATGAATCTAACAGCCTTCCGATCCAGTCGTTTCTAGTCTACAGCAGCTTTGTCTATTGGCTTTACGTTGTCGCCCCCCAACGGACCATGCAAGTCCTTGCACCAGAGTAGATCCTCCATCCTTGCCTTCTAAATTGCCCAGTTTTCCTCTGTGAGGGTGACCATACGAGTGTTCATCTGCTCCGTAGACATGGTTGCCAGAACCTCCAAAGCTCTGATACCAGATGTTTGGAATTAGATACGCCCTCTTGCGCTCCGATGCCGTGTCTGAGACGTTACCGCAGCGGAAACTTAGGCCAAACCACCTGAAATAACCAACCCCCGTCTAACGGACACCAAACACAGATAAAGACAAGTATATGGCGGTGACTACGTCACCTGAACAAATCTCAATCTCTATAACTCAGATAAAATTACAAGATTGACAAAAAAACTAATGTTGAACTATTTGCCCTAATAGGTTCAACCCCCTCACCACACTCAAGAAGAAAAAAAAGAGATTACAATTGAAATCGCTCACCAACCCATAGCAATCTCCCTAACCGAAGTTGACGACCCCTCGATTAGATCTATTCTTCCTTTTGTCTTGGATGTCGAAGTCCTAAGAGTAAAGTGCAGAACTTTCTCTTAGTTTCCTGTGGATGAGCACCTCGAATCTCCACTTTTATGCTGTGCTTTGTGCCTCCACCCTCACCCCATATATATAGGATGAGAAAAATCTATTTTAGGTCATAATAGGATTTCTTAAATAGGAAGCCCTCAAATAAGAATCCTAGTACACCTAAAATAGCCCATCAACATCCTATTTTAGATTATAATAGGATCTCTTAAATAGAAAACCCTCAAATAAGAATCCTATTATATCTAAAAATAGCCCAGCACTAATTATGGACATCCAAATCAAATTAAATCAAATATTTAATCAGATTTGGACTCCATAAATATACTATTACCAAATCCAGACTGGACTCCAACAATCTTTCGATACAGTCTGATGAGAGGGTGTTGACCCCATGGCTCCTCAACTGGACTCTATGCTTGTCGTCATGCGACAGAGTTTCTGCTCCCCCATACCACTGATCTTTGATCCCTCGAGCTGCTTTGCATCTTCCTTCGTCTCCAGCTCCTCGACTGTCACGTCGATGCTAGCTGCCATGCGTAGCACCTCTTGTACTACTGGGATCCTTCCGACATCAATAACAAGATCAAGACCGAAGTCCCTGACGATCAGCCTCACCGCAAGTCTCGGCTACCTGTCCCCGACTTCTGTCTTCCACCGAAAAGTGTTAACATTCCGACGAGCTTCTTCATCCTTGGCTGGCCCAACCAAGCAGACGGTGCAGTCCTCCTGAGATTCAAACTCCTGAACCTGTCCAGCTTCGTGTCTAAACCTGAAGCTCCCCCATACACATGCGTCCTCGAGCAGAACATCATGTACTGTGCATGCCGTCGATGACCCACAGCTTCCCCTGAACTGTGTGAATGATGATGCTCATGCCTCAGATTGAGTTTGCTGTAAACCTTGATCTCCTTTCTGGCTTCGAACTGATGAAACCGATGTCGCTCCGTGAAGCTTTGGCAAACCACCCGTCGCCAAAACTGGATCCGTAGAGCAACCCTCACCTAGAGACCGACCAGCTGTCATGGGACCGATAGACTGACCCTCAATCTTTGACTCACCACCATCCGTCGATTTGTCTCGACGAACCAAATCCTTCGTATCCCTCAAAGCACCTAGAAACCCCTCCTCAGGAAGTTCTCTACGATCTACCTCATGTCGAGCACTCCTCGACCCTTCATCCGGTGTCTGTGGCCTATCTGTACAGCTCAACGGCTTGAGCCTGTATATGCCACAACACAAATCTCTCCGAGCCAGCTGCTGGGAACCCTTCGTAAGCATCCAATCTTTGTCCCCAAACAGACTGCGACAACCATCATCTGCCAGCCTCCCTACCGAAATCAAGTTGTAGCGCAAACTCGGTACATGTCGCACACCCTTGAGAACGAGCTTCTCACAGAGCTCCGTTGTCAAGTGCACATTACCGATGCCTACAACTGCAGCTGTCCCCTTGTCGCCTATCTTCACATGTCTAAACCTGTTGCCGCGGTAGGACGTAAAGATCCTCCTATATGGAGTAGCGTGATACGACGTCTCCGTATCTATGACCCAGTCGCCGTCATGACACATACCACAAGGTTCCTCTGCGTCGGTTGCTGCGATGATGATATCTCATATTGCTGTGAGATCCTCCTGATCATCCTTGCCTTTTGCGTTCTCAACTTTGAGCTTCATGTAGTTCCTCTTGATATGACTCCTTTCGCCACAGTGATAGCAGCCCTCCTTGCGGTCCATAATCACAAGATTCCGAGAACTCCCCCCTATCCTCGTCTGTGAATTGGGTTTTCCATTCCCGTAGGAAGTCACTAGAGCGGACTCTTACGATGATTCCACTTGCTTACGTAGGACCTCCTCATTCAACAGGCTACTTTTGACTGCCTCCATCATAACAACTCCATCAGGCACGGAGTTGCTTATTGACACCATCAACGTCTCCCAGCTTTCCGGTAGAAAACTCAAAAGCAGTAGGGCCTGAAGCTTATCATCAATCACCATTTTCATCGCAGACAACTGATTGATGATACCATGAACATCGTTCAGATGTTGTCCCACTGGGGCACCCTCCATGTACTTCGAGTTGACGAGTTGGCGAATAAGAAATGCCTTGTTGCCAGCCGTCTTTCTTTTGTACAACGAATACAGCTTCTCCCATAATGCTTTTGTTAAACTCTCCATAGACACGTGGTGAAACATCGAATCCTTCAACCTTTGGCAGATGAATCCAACGGCCTTCCGATCCAGTTGTTTTCAGTCTACAACAGCTTTGTCTATTGGCTTTGCGTTGTCGCCCTCCAATAGACCATGCAAGTCCGTGCACCAGAGTAGATCCTTCATCCTTGGCTTCCAAATCGCCCAGTTTCCCCCTATGAGGGTGATCATACGAGTGTTCATCTGCTCCGTAGACATGGTTGCCAGAACCTTCAAAGCTCTGATACCAGATATAAGGAATCGAATACGCCCTCTTGCGTTCCGATACCGTGTCTGAGATATTGTCGCAGCGAAAACATAGGCCAACCCACCTAAAATAACCAACCCCCATTTAACGAACACCAAGATAAAGACAAGTATATGGCAGTGACTATGTCACCTGGACAAATCCCAATCTCTATAACTCAGATGAAATTACAAGATTGACAAAAACTAATGTTGAACCCTTTGTCCTAATAGGTTCAACCTCCTGTGGACACACATAAAAAGAAAAAGAAAATACTATCTTTTTTTTATTGGCGCAAGGCACCACAAATCGAGTACGCCTGAGAGATCCTGCGCTGAGGATCGCCGAGTACAAAAAAGAATTCTAGGGAATGGGACGATGGAGATCGAACGACAGTTGCTCCTTTACTCCGTTGACACTCTGATTACACAAGTGGGAGAAAACCTAAGAAAATTGCAAACTCTCGACTCACTGGCAAGAAGTGCAGCAATTTGGCTCTTGAAAATGCTCTCCGTTCTGTTGTTTGAAGAGGGATGAGGCCCCTTTTTATAGTCGTTCTTGAGCTGGTATGATGTTATGCACCCAGATGAGGAAAACACACTAGTTTTCATGTGGGCGCATAGTCCTGCCTTGGGCGCATAGGGTGTAGGTGCATGCAGGCTGTGAGATCGTGGGTTGGTCATGGTGTTGACGTGGCCGCATGCTTTGGTGCACGACTGCTCATGGAGACTGACGTGGCCGTGCGCTTTAGTGCACGTTTTGATAATGGCTTTGACCGAGTCAGGCTTGGGCACATAGCCCTATTTCAGGCTATGTGCCCTCCTTCACAGACGGTTGCTTAGGCGCATAGAGCTTCACAGGCTTGGGCGCATAGAGCTTCGCAGGATGATGGGCGCATAGGAGCTTTACTGGAAGACTTGAGCATATAGGAGCTTCACTTGGGCGTACATGTCCTCTTTTGGCTTGGGCGCATAAGGCTTTATTTGCTAAAATTTTCATGCTTCTACAAGATACCTTCAAAGTTTTTGATACTTGAATGAGTTCGAAATACTTTGAAAGAAGCATGGATCATCTTCTCGTGATGCAATGGGCGCATAGCACGGCTCTCTCCTTGGATGTATAGTGTTTGGCCATCCTGTCAGAGAGATACGACTGTTGAGATCTTCCTCAAAATCTGAACTGACAGATTCATCGGGATGGAATTTGAAGAGGTCCATCCTTTATACGTCATCTACGTCAGCAAGTGGCAGTCGCATAGTATGCAAGAGGCTGGATCTTCACGTGGGCGCATAGGCCATTGTAGGCGCATACTACACAATGGGCGCATAGGCGCATAAAGATAGTGGGTGCATAAGAAGTGGCATGTGCCTATAAATAAGCTCTGAAGTAGAGAGGAAGTTCATTATTCTCCTCTCTTAGAACTTTCTCAAAGACTCTTCATCTTCTTTTTTTAAGAACCATTTCTCCCAAGGTCGCCAAGAGATCCGCCAAGGGCAAAGGGGCTGCACCGAGTGGCTCTTCTCCTGCGGCAGCATCCTCGGCAGTCCAGGACCCGATTCTGGGTGAGGGCACACTTCAAAAAATAAAGTCTCGAGTATTAATTTGTGACGCTCAGACTTTTCTTCTGCCTAGGCGCATGTGCCTAAGGCAACATACTTCTTGTGAGCATCATTATGAGCCAAGAGAAGTCATACGCCAACATTGTGGTGTGCTATGCACCCACATGTTGCCATGTTATGCACCCATATGCCATTTTCACTTTATGTGCCTACGTACTGTTCATGTGTTATGCGCTCACTTGTTTGTTTAGGTGCATAGCCCTTTGGGCGCATAAGAGTCTTTCAACACTTAGCTTTTTCTGCAGTTTTCTGAGTCTGAATTTCTCTTCTGTCCCTTTTCATATTTTGTAGAGATTTGGCTAGCAAATTTCTCCAGGACCGGTATCGGCAATTTTGGACATGGTGAAGATACAACACTTGACACACACATCAGAGAGCTCAGAACTCTTCGTGCTTTGGAAGGGTTTTCCTCAGATGGTAGGAAGAACCTTTATACATCGGAGAGTCGGACGGTGGTGGGGCGTCATCGTGAAAGTTCTGTTTTCACGGTTCTTCAAGTAGGCAAAAGCAACACTAGAGATGTTGTTTTGAAGGTATGGTCTCTTGGAGGAATGGGCCTAGGACGTCCGCAATACGGAGGAGAGAAAATCACCATTTGTAGATATTTTTAGCATGCTATATTTGCCCTCCTCCGTGTAGCTTCTCGAAGGTTCAACAGCCTTGTTTGCTTCTCAGCAGTAAAACATGACTTCTTTTGAGCGCCATAAAACTGCTTTTTGACGAAGACGTAGTGCTGCCATACTGACCAAACTATGTGTTGCTGATGAGTAATGGATTTTCTCCTCTTTTCTTTTTGCTGATGATGTAATCCTATGAATGTAACTGATATTGAATAAGCAAAATACATTCGCTTCATTCTTTGCTTGTGGTATTTGTATTAGAGGGCCTAATACAGCATTTGTGTAAAGGGTATCCTGCTGGGGGACCCCTCTCTCTCTTCTTCTTTTTTTGTTTCTACCTATTGCTCCTTTGTGCATCTGGGAATACGAGCAAATAGATTTGAAACAAAACCCAACAGAGGTAATATGGACGTGATAGGTTTTGTGGTCTTGACACCGTGTCTTTTATCCCGGGTTGGGTACAGGTGTCAAGTCGGAAAACTATCGGTATCAGAGGTAATATGGACGTGACACATAATAATCATGAGTGGTTTTTGGTGGAATGGATTTTCTTGTCAGGTATCCCTTCCTGGAGCGGAAGAAACTCTCCAAGCCTCATCTCCAATGACCTCCATTGAAGATGAGGAGATGGCCCAGGAAGTCGTTAAAGCTTTTTACTCTGTGCTGAAAGTGAAGCTTCCCGGAGTCTTGAATCGGAATGCTGCCTTCGGCCCTGTGAAGGCTATTACCAAATGCCAAGTAGTGGCCCTCGAGAGCATTGTCGGCTATGAAGAGCGGGCCAATACTCTGAGGAAAGTTCTGAATGACCTGGAGGGTCAGGTGGCCAGGTTCCGGGATACCAAGCAGCGGGGCCCGACGTCGCTATTTTGTACAGAAGACGAGGCTTTGGTCATGGCTCTGCGGAGGAGAAGGCTACTTTTCAGGTAATGAAGGATGCCCTTGTTCGAGAGATCGGCAAATTGGCTGACCAGTATGGTCAGTTCAACGCTGCAAGTGAGGCACGTGCCGCTTCGAAGAACAAACTGGCTGCACAGATCACCGAGAGGTATAATCACATTGCACAGATCCAGAACGAGATCGCCCAGCTGGAAGCTGACTTGAGGGCGACGACATCTGAACATGAGGATTATTTGTCTCAGACTGCCATGACTGCCACCACTTCTGCCCATTTAGAAGAACAACTGGCAAAGTTGGAGGGAGAGCATCTGAGTCTGATCCTTTTCGAGGATGAAGCTGCTCGTCAAGAAGAGGCACGCCGTCAAGCTACCGCGAAGTCTGAAACCAAAATCGCAGCTCTAAGGGACAATATCAATCGCCTATGTATCCTTTAAATTCTTTGTAACCTTCTTTTTTCCAGCCGTCACGGCTCTTGTACCTTTTTTCTGTCTCTTGATAGACGTTCAAGTACAAAATAAAGAATCTTTTCAAAGTGAATGTGGCTTTGTGAAATATCGGAACTAGAGGTAATGTGGACGTAGCATGGATATTTCTGGTGGGTATTCCGCTGGGAATTTTGATGTGGACTTATTATCCGTTTATATTCAAGTTTATTCGAATATAGATAATAAGTTGAATGAAGCTGCTAATAGAGGTAATATGGACGTAATAGCAGAGGATGTTCTATATCTGACCAGAGGTAATATGGATATGGAAAGATATATAACATGTGAGCACCCTGAATTCTGGGTTAATTTTTTTTATTTTTTATTTTCTGATTGATTGGTTTTGAGAAATAATTTATTTTGTTATTTTTCCTTAAGTGTACTTTCTCGTGCCATTGATATTTGGAGTATCAGGGATGTTCAACTCTGGAAATCTTCTTCATGAGTTTTGGAGTGGACAGGATTACCTTCATGATGGTATATAGTGTCCCATCCAAACTTGTTCCCTTGTGCTCTTTTTGCTTCGCAGAACTTCGGGTCGATTTAGACCATTTGATTATTATTTATTTTTCCTACTCTTTTTCTTGATCATTTTCAGCGCGTTACCGTGACTTTTAAATTGGGAGCGCAAGTCCAGTTATTTTTTTGAAACCAACTCCTCATTGATGATCTACTCGAGTCGCTCGTCACCCATGACCTTCGTGTCCCACTCAGACACGTCATTTTGTGCTCCATTTGATTCGCACAACTTTTCCGACACGTGACCCGATTTTATTTCACTCTACGACGTCACATTCATCTTCCAACTTGATTTGTGGGTCCCCTGTCGACCAAAACCTGTCCGCCCCAATTGTGGACATGGCCCACATTGAGTCTACTATCCGTCCGCCACTTGTGTCCCATTTATTGGAATCCCCATGTGCTACTTATTTGCCCATGATCATCGATTCCTAATTTTAATTCAATTTTCGCACAATTTCCGGTTTTGACCCAATCCGGCTCCACCGAGTCCAGCCCAGTTTTGTGTTACCCTCCATCGGGATACCCTCATTTTTTCGTGTCCAAAATAATATTTAATATCCTTCTACCTATTTCAAATTTGAGTGTAACTTTCGTTGGATTTTAAACCCCAATTAAATCCAATCCCCCTAAATAAATCTCCACCCTTGATTTTTCCCTCATTCCATCATCACCATTTAATTTCCCTCACACTCACAGCCCCTCCCACAGCCATCATGTGCCGGCCCTAAAATAATTGTTGGAACAACTTTTCATCACTCTCTCTCTCCTCCATTAAATGTTATTTCTCTTTCTCTCTCTCTCTCTCTCCTTTCTATTCTTATCACCTACACAAATTATTCCTACTACAACTAACCCATTCCCCTCACAGCAGCCATGCATCAACCCGCGAGCTACCACCATGCACAGCCATCCCATGCAAACACCACTCCATGGCAAAACTTGACATCTCCTCCCTGGCCATCGTCGGAGTTCCGACCACCCCCTGGCCAGCTCTACCGCCCTCGGCCTACTCCTCCTCCCCCTCCTTCCTCCATTCTCCTCCTTCCGTACCACCTCTTCACATCCATCACCACCACCACTTCGTCTCTACAAGCCCGAGCAACCGCCGCCAGTGGCCTTGGACCACCCCCCTCCGCGCGAGCCGCCGCCGCGTTCGCCGTGGCCGGCCGCCGCGCCGCCACGAGCAGCGCGCAGCGCTGTCGCCACCACCAGCAGCGGCAGCGCACGCTGTAGAGCACGCGCACGCGAGCGCTGGCGCCGCCACGCGCCACCGTGGCCCGGCGACCCCCCGCCGTGGGTGGCCCCCCTGGGCGAACTCCGACGAGCAGTTCCTGACGGCCACCGTCCTCCGGGATGCGCCGTCGAGGCGATTCGTGCGTTTTGAACGACGTCCCGTCGTGACGAGCTCGGAAACGACGCTGAAATTGCGCCCCGATGCAGCGACTTCGCGCTCGTTTTCCCGGAGATCCGACCGTTGGATCGGCGATTTCTTTGCTCCGTCGCAATCTCGGTATATCCACCTTCATCCCTGTCAATTTTTGTCCGTTAATTTTATCGTTTGATACATGAAAACCGGCCACCAAGTTGACCGTTTAAATTGTATTAAATTTGGACAGTTTCACGGGGCCAACTTCGTCAGCTTGTATCTCCTCCACCGCAGCTCCGTTTGGCATGCTACCAGTTCCGATGCGAAGCTGGTATAACCCTCTTACTTTCCCTCCAGTTTCGTTTCATTATGAGCTTGTTTGATTGGTTGAATTCGACGCCAAAGTTGGCCGTCCGAATTCGTAATTTCCAACTTGTAAAATTCCATTTTTGAACACGGGACTCCAGATTTCAATTCTGACACCACCATTAGACTTGTGGCGTCGTTCTGGCATGTTTTCATATAAAATTTGTTAGATTTGGAGAACGTGGGCCCGGGCACGCATTTCGGTGCAAAGCGAGTCACACTTTCTGGGTCAACGGGACTTTTTGACGTCGGCTTATCGGAATCTAATTCCGGTGATACCGTTGAGTTCGTATCGTCATTCTGGACTCGTTGACATGTAGTTTGCTGAGTTTTGAGGACTTTGGCTCCGGCATGCATTTTCGTGCAAACCGGAATTCCAAGTTCTGGTCAACGGGCCAAATTGAGATCGGGTCAACGGAATCCAATTCTGGAGATACCGTTGGGTTCGTATCATCATTCTGGTTTCGTGGACATATAATTTGTTATATTTGATAGACTTGTTTCCTTGCACGTTTTTCGGTGCAAAACGGCTCCGACACGGACACCGTTTTGACCCGAAATTACCTTTTTGCCCTTGTGTCCAAATTGGACCGTTGGGTAGGCTATCCTAGCTAATTTGAGCATTCTGGACACGTTGGCGATATTTATTTCATCGTCCGACAATGTTTGTTGATAATTTCTCTGAGTTTAACCTTTTTATAATTAATTAATAATTAATTCATATAGTGTTCGTATTTAGGGATTAGTACAACGAAACTGAGATCAGCCAATTCCAGTGATCTCACATCGCTGAAATTGACAAGTTGGACACGTGGATCACTATAATAAGATTATCAACCTTACCGATAATCTCCTTATCTCGATTTGCGTGTCGTAAGTTTCGACGTACAAATAACGAAGTACACTTTATATTAGACTAGAATTGACCCTGTTTGACCAGAGTTGACCAGTTGACCCAAAGTCAACTATAAGTCAACACTTGACCTAGTTTGACTAGATTATTGACCGGAGTCGACCTAGAGTTGTTTTGACTTAGAAGAACCTAGAATAATGTAGATTGATTATAGAGATTCATTTATTACAACTTGAACACCTTGTAACCTGTGTTGTTTTAAATAGGACTCTGTGGCTTCAGTGGGACCTCCCCTATACTTATCAGCTGTTCAGGTTATCGAGGCGAGTACATTCTCTGATTATTTCATATCCTGCTTAGAATTATTTTCTACAGTAGATTACTTTACTTGTACTGTCATGATGGTCACACGGATTGGTACTATATGGATCCTTTCTTGAGATGTTATCCTTATGGAGCATCGGGTACTACGTGTTCTGTGCGTTTCACTTACATGGCGTATCACTATGCTTCTTGGTTTACTTGATTACTTGTGACATGTACCCTCATGATCACAGAGTCTCTTGAATCTTACACAGTTGGGTAACCCCCAGACTCCCCATTTATGGGACATCCATGTATCACCCTTTGCGGGCCTTGCATGGAATCATACAACATAACCTGGCTGGATCCTTGTGTATTGATTGGGGGTACGGAGGAGTAGAAGTGGACATGTGAATAATACACCAGTAGTATTTTCATTGAATCATTCCGTAGTGTCTTCATTGAATCATCCCAGGCCATTTACATGTTCATGTTGTACTCTGACTCACTAGTTACTGCTAGTTCTCTATGTATAGTAGATATTTCTATTATAGCTCTCTCTCTGTTTACATACAACATTTCTTTCAGTACCTGTATCTTACTTTACTGTATAATTATATTTTCTAACCTGCTATGAACTGTTGAGATGTAATGTGCTCATTCCAGTCCTGACTGGACCTGTTGATAAATTTTACAGATAGCTTGGGGATTGCCTGCTAGCCTAGAGGAGACACAGTAGAGGTTGTTTAGGTAGTTATTTCATTTTGTCTGGAGCTGTATTTACTTTGTGGATTACTGTATTTTAGTTTTGAGATGTATTTCTGGGTTTATGTATCTTAGACACTTAGACTTCTATCTCCTGTATTTATTTTGGATTTTATGTTTTATCTATCTTTATCATGCTCTACCTTAGATGTGATTGAGATTGTATCTGCTATGTCCCCCCATTCAGGGAGTATAAACTGTTTAGTCTTATACTGTTAGATGCATTGAGACCTAGGACAGCGTTCTACCGCCGACACTGCGGCGTAGGCTGGGCGTTGTTACGTTCTCGTGCCCTAACTCTAGGGCGCGGGTCGTAACATAACATTAGGTGGGAGTGGATAGTTCAGAGGTAATATGGACGTGATTATTCTTGATGAATGATTTGCTCAGAGGTTATGTGGACATGGCAAAACATTTAATCATTCCACTGGGGAAATAATTATCGAAAAACAATTCAGAGGTAATAGGGACGTGACTTGTTTTTGTCAAATCGAATTTGGACAGAGTCAAAAACGGGAATGATTCCACTGGGAAATTTTTTAGAGGACCTATTATCCAGGGCATATTCAAGACTCTTGAAATACAAATAATAGTTAGATAATTTTTCGGATCATATAAACATCGCACTGTACATTTATATGACTAAACATATGTGAAAAAAGGTTACACATAGTATTTCTTCATGAACTTGCCATTGATAGGCATTATGAGCAAGTCACCATCGAGCTTGGTTAGTCGATACGCACCATTAGAATACACTGATTATATGATAAAAGGACCTTCCCATTTAGGCTGAAATTTTCCTTTTGTGTTTGTGCGTCATGACCATTGGTCTTCTCACTGCTAAGACCAGATCACCGACTTGGAAGATCCTTTCCTTCACTTTTTTATTAAAGGCTCTGGAAAGGCGTGCTTGGTAAAGTTCAATGCGTTGTTGAGCTAAAAAGCATTTTACGTCTAGCGCTTCGAGCTCCTGGAGTCGCAGACGGTAGCTTTCTTCGGTAGTCAACTCGCTGGCTAAGGCTACTCGTGTAGTGTCCCAAATCCGTGATACGTATTTAGTATACGTATACGTATTTTGGACCCGTATTTTGCTTAATCATGATTAGTTAATTTTGATTAGTATTGTTTAATTTGTTTAATTGGTTTGTGGTTCCCTATGGCAATTGCATTGGCTTGGTTCGGTTCGGTTGGCTTGGCTTGGTTTGGTTTTATATGTGAACCACTCCTACCTACCACCACCAACCCCTTTATTAATGCACTCTCTCATTTCTCTCTCTTCATTCATCATCATCTTCCTTCACCATTAAATTTCTCACCAACCTGTGAGTGAGAGGAAGAGAGAGAGAGCTAGGCAAGTGCAACTTGCTTTATGGAGGAACTCCAATTTTATTACTTCATTATCTTCCTTACTACATTCTAAAGCACTTTAGTACTTGGCATTTTCACTTTCCTTGGCTAGATTCTTGTAGATCTATGTTTATTTTATTTTCGAATTTCTTGGGTTTTGATCTACTTAATCTTGTTATTTCTATGTTTTGATGGTTCCATGTTGTAGAGAATTTTGTTCTACCTCATTTTGACCTATAGAAGTTCGGATTTTGGCTCCGGATGAAAGTTTTATGAAGCTTGGAAGGCATGGGTTCCTAGTGTTCTTCTCCTCGGAATTTTGGAGAAGAAGAACAGTTCCCTGGCGCATGGCTGTACTTGACCGCATGAGTATTCATACGGCAAGTTGCCATCAGCCGCATGAGACCCTTGTACTTCTAAATCGCATGAAACTAAGTCCCAGCCGCATGAGGCTGAGTCTCATACTCAGCCGCATGGGCTCATTTCTCATCAGCCGCATGAGTCTACATGGACTTAGTCGCAGGGCTGGGAACGAACTCTTCTCGAGCCACATATGCAACTGTTCCCCCCAGCCGCATAAGCCATCGCATTGACCCAGCCTCATGCGCCCTCACTTCTTCCGGGCCGCATGGGTTTTGCTATGTGAGCCGCATGGACTTGAGTTCGCCATCAGCCGCATGAAGACCCCTTTCTAATTCGAGCCGCATATGCGCTCACCTCCCTGAACCGCATAAACTCAAGTACTTGCCAGCCGCATAGGCCCTGATCCTCGAGCCGCATGAGAACCCTAGACCCTGGTCGCATGGACTTCTGAGTCCGGGCCGCATGATCCCGATTAATTCCAGCCGCATGCGCCTTTGCATTTCCAGCCGCTGGCGCCCTGGTACTTCCAGCCGCATGCGCCCCCTCCTTTCCTGGCCGCATATGACTGAACCGCATGACTTTCTCATGGTCCTGTGTACTATTATTTATCATTATTTGCCCATGTTTCGTAACTCCTTTATTAGATATTTTACGTCCATTTTATATCCTTACGCCTTTTGTCATGAACTTGATAATAATGAATTCATTTGATATGTTTGGAATTGATAATTGAGCATGACGTGATAGTGATCCGTAGTGGTGCACTCCTGATATACTAACCTGGCATGACGTGATAGTGGCCCGTCGTGGTGCACTCTTGACAGAAAACCTGACATGACCTGATAGTGGCCCGTCGTGGCGCACTCCGGACTAGTACACTTGATATGATAAACCTGACATAATTATCTCGAATAGCTGTTGCGACGGCTACCTGACATGACATAACTTGTATAAGTAACCTGGACACCGTGGGCGATTGTGCTTGTACAAATAAACCAGTCCTGTCATGCATCATGTCTAGGGAAGGAGCTCCTGAGTACCACGGTCAGGAGTACCTATTAAAATGGACTAAGGCTAATAACTAGATTAATATATTAGTCATGAAGAGATTTCCCAGTTACAGGCAATCCCGTTACCTGGGCCCGCCTGGGATCTGTAGCCTGCCGTCAAGTAGGGCACATTTCCAGCACACTGTCATGTGTTGCACCCTTCAAGCTACTTAAGGGTACATGCGTTTCCTGGACGATGTACCCACCTGAATTCAACCCTAATCTTTCGTCCTGGGTAACCTGGATGGTCTGCAGGGCTTGTGGCTGTGGAATAATCTTATTGCATCTTGCTAGTAACTAGGAATGTGATAACCCTAGTTAGTTAATGTAGAAAGCCGTAAGCAATGATTGGCCGTGATTGCTTGGATGGAGTCTAGTCCAGTATAGTATTATCTAGAATTGATTGATTACAAGATTGTACCAGAATGATTGTCACTCCAGATTGTCACTATAACGATTGTACTCTATTGTCACTCTAGCATATTGCACTCTTCATTGTCACTTTTATCATTGTACTCTCTCATTTTTTTACCTTAATGATTGTCACCTTTAGCAATAAATGATCAGAGACTAAGTTCTGTTCAGGCGAAGGGTTACAATCTCGGTCCTTGTTTGGTTTAAGAATTGTAACCTGGCTTCCGGAATAGTACATTCGTTTTCTCTTCATATATTGTCCAGCTATATTTTATTTAGCATGATTCTCCAGTTCTTTTATGTCAATGATGCTTCACTTAATTATTTTCTCTGATTGGGGCAAGTGCATTGGTAGTGCACAAACCTCAATCTGTGTTACTTATTGTTATTTTCTTACATATTGAATGCTAATGATTTGTTGGTATTAGTTCCTAAGTGAAGCCTCCTTTGTGACACTTGCTCTTTCTGGGGTCTGACCCAGCTGGTTTTGTATGGCCAAATACCGGAGCAACACCAAAGGATCTCCCTGCTTTCCAGCCCGATGGTGGTCACCAGGCGTAACCAGGGCATCGAGTGGGTTTCTTTTTGTTCTTCCACTGTAATATTATAAATTATTCTTTTGAGGCGTTTAGCCGACGAGCAAGTGTTAGCTCGATTGTACTTATTTATTGTCTGCCTATGGGCTGTGACATGATTGACAAGCCCCGGGGGTTGATCATGTATGACTGAACTCTTGCTAGTCCTCACATTTTGTAACGACTAGCTTCATGATCATTCCGAATATGTAATGTTTAGGACGCCTTACAATTGTGTATTTGGTGATCTGATATCTTGTAACTATTATTAGTTGGTTGAGATTGAGACAATAGGCTATTTTATGACCTTAAGAGACTGATGGATTGTAGTGAAACCCTCACATATCTAGACAGCCGTGACCGTATAGCGGTGTGGATTCCATTCCGTTATACGTAGCTGGCTATGTCTGCCCCCGCTCTCCAGTATTCTGGTTCTGGGGCGTGACATGGTTTAAGTGGTGGCCCATGCAGGTCTTGTTAATCAAGATGTGTGAGGGTTTACCGAATAGATGTCTCAATCAGCAGTCGTCCTTGATCTCTATCGTGTCTTCTTGATTTCTGAAATTCTTGTCCTGATCACATGCTTGTAATCGTTGATCTGTCCTGGTCCTTCCTTATTATTCCCATGTCGTCTTCTTCAGCGACATTGAACCTGGACCTGCCGATCAGCAAGGCGGATCACCTCCCGTGGACCAGCAGCAACCAGAAGATCAGGCCCAGCACTCAGGAGCAGCCTCCCGAGTCATACCTACTGGAGAAGAGCCGCCAGTTCAGCCAGTCCAGCCTGCAGATCCTGATGATGGCACTTTGGTAGGTCTTATCAGATCATTGTTAGCTTCCCAAGATCGTAGAGGCGATGCCTTGCACCAGGCAGTGGAGGATGCTCTGAATAGAAGTAGACCCCGAGGGAACAGTGCGGTCAACAGTTTTAAGCGCCTGAACCCTCTATTCTTCGATGGCAGCGAGGATGCCATTGCTGCCGATGCTTGGCTACAAGATATAGAGGTGATTCTCGAAGCCGCAAAGACTCCAAAAGACGAGAAGGTGGCTGTGGTGCGCCTACAGTTATTGGATCTAGCCTGCAGTTGGTGGGCCGCACAAGCAGTGGGATTGGCCACACCTGTCCCCTGGGCAGTGTTCAGCGAAAAGTTCCAGACCAAGTATTATGATGCAGTGGCTCGATATGACTTGCAGACCAGGTTCAGTAATCTTAAGCAGATGGGGAGGACGGTCGACGGATATGCGGCCAAGTTTTCCAGACTTAGTCGGTTTGCTCCCACCTTGGTGGCAACCGAGTTTGACAGAGCGCAGAGGTTCCAGCAGGGACTTTACTTGGAGATTTTATTGGCAGTAGAACAGTTCGAGCATCAGACCTATGATGCGGTGTTGCGAGCAGCAAGGAGGCACAAGTATACCTCCCAGAGAATAGTGGACAGGACCGGAGGTCGGAAGCGGTCCTATAGTCAGATGAATCAGTCTTCAGCACCAGCCCCGACAGCTAGGGCTTTGACTATTGGAACTCCTAGGCAAGCAACCTCAGTTACGTCGGTTCAGCACTCAACCCCGACGTACCCTCAGCGGAAACAGAAGCAAGCACAGTCTTCCGCCGTAGGCTGTTCTTATTGTGGGAAGCCTGGACACGTGGTAGCAGAATGTCGCAAGACGTTGGGATTGTGTTTATTGTGTGGAGCACCGGATCATAGGGTAGGGTCCTGCCCTTTCAGAGTTGATTCAGCATCGACAGTATCTAGTCCTTCGGTTAGGGGACCAGCACCAGCACCAGCTCCAGTTCACCAGCAACAGCAGTTCCCGTTCCCGAGGCCCTTGCCGACTCAGGCCCAGACTTTCCAGCAACAGAACCCGCGACAGTTTGCCCTAGCCCAGGCTCAGGTTCAAAATCGACCGAGAGGTATATGTGTCCTCTCATCTTGTTTTTCTACCGTTATTATGCGGGGTGCATGACGTATTTCATGTATCCTAATTACAACGGTACATCCCAGGCCTGAGCCATTTTCTAGATCATTCGAAAAGGTTGGTACCAATAGCCTTTAACCTTTTCGTATGAGGAGAGGCCCGTGTCCATGTTTGACCAAAGAGAGAGGCCTCAAGCGCAAGACTATTAGTTTAGTTCGTGTTGCTTGAGTTCATCCCTCTTTGGGAGAGTCAAACTTGGGAGCATGAGGATGATATCTGATTAGGTCATCCCGACTGGTTTGACTCGTAAGGTGTAATATCTTCCTTATGCCTTACGCTTCGAATCCTTGCTTGCATGAATGATTGTATGCTTGATTGGTAGTGGTAGATTGCCTATGATAGAATAGCTTTCCCTTACATCTCTAGTCTCTTGATTTAAATTCCGAGGACGAAATTCTTTTAAGGTAGGTAGGATGTAGTGTCCCAAATCCGTGATACGTATTTAGTATACGTATACGTATTTTGGACCCGTATTTTGCTTAATCATGATTAGTTAATTTTGATTAGTATTATTTAATTTGTTTAATTGGCTTGTGGTTCCCTATGGCAATTGTATTGGCTTGGTTCAGTTCGGTTGGCTTGGCTTGGTTTGGTTTTATATGTGAACCACTCCTACCTACCACCACCAATCCCTTTATTAATGCACTCTCTCATTTCTCTCTCTTCATTCATCATCATCTTCCTTCACCATTAAATTTCTCACCAACCTGTGAGTGAGAGGGAGAGAGAGAGCTAGGCAAGTGCAACTTGCTTCATGGAGGAACTCCAATTTTATTACTTCATTATCTTCCTTACTACATTCTAAAGCACTTTAGTACTTGGCATTTTCACTTTCCTTGGCTAGATTCTTGTAGATCTATGTTTATTTTATTTTCGGATTTCTTGGGTTTTGATCTACTTAATCTTGTTATTTCTATGTTTTGATGGTTCCATGTTGTAGAGAATTTTGTTCTACCTCATTTTGACCTATAGAAGTTCGGATTTGGGCTCCGGATGAAAGTTTTATGAAGCTTGGAAGGCATGGGTTCCTAGTGTTCTTCTCCTCGGAATTTTGGAGAAGAAGAACAGTTCCCTGGCGCATTGTCGTATTTGACCGCATGAGTATTCATGCGGCAAGTCACCATCAGCCGCATGAGACCCTTGTACTTCTAAACCGCATGAAACTAAGTCCCAGCCGCATGAGGCTGAGTCTCATACTCAGCCGCATGGGCTCATTTTCCATCAGCCGCATGAGTCTACATGGACTTAGTCGCAGGGCTGGGAACGAACTCTTCTCGAGCCGCATATGCAACTGTTCCCCCCAGCCGCATAAGCCATCGCATTGACCCAGCCTCATGCGCCCTCACTTCTTCCGGGCCGCATGGATTTTGCTATGTGAGCCGCATGGACTTGAGTTCGCCATCAGCCGCATGAAGTCCCCTTTCTAATTCGAGCCGCATATGCGCTCACCTCCCTGAACCGCATAAACTCAAGCATTTGCCAGCCGTATAGGCCCTGTTCCCCGAGCCGCATGAGAACCCTAGACCCTGGCCGCATGGACTTCTGAGTCTTGGCCGCATGATCCCGATTAATTCCAGCCGCATGCGCCTTTGCATTTCCAACCGCTGGCGCCCTGGTACTTCCAGCCGCATACGCCCCCTCCTTTCCTGGTCGCATATGACTGAACCGCATGACTTTCTCATGGTCCTGTGTACTATTATTTATCATTATTTGCCCATGTTTCGTAACTCCTTTATTAGATATTTTACGTCCATTTTATATCCTTACGCCTTTTGTCATGAACTTGATAATAATGAATTCATTTGATATGTTTGGAATTGATAATTGAGCATGACGTGATAGTGACCCGTAGTGGTGCACTCCTGATATACTAACCTGGCATGATGTGATAGTGGCCCGTCGTGGTGTACTCTTGACAGAAAACCTGACATGACCTGATAGTGGCCCGTCGTGGCGCACTCCGGACTAGTACACTTGATATGATAAACCTGACATGATTATCTCGAATAGCTGTTGCGACGGCTACCTGACATGACATGACTTGTATAAGTAACCTGGACACCGTGGGCGATTGTGCTTGTACAAATAAACCAGTCCTGTCTTGCATCATGTCTAGGGAAGGAGCTTTTGAGTACCACGGTCAGGAGTACCTATTGAAATGGACTAAGGCTAATAACTAGATTAATATATTAGTCATGAAGAGATTTCCCAGTTACAGGCAATCCCGTTACCTGGGCGCGCCTGGGATCTGTAGCCTGCCGTCAAGTAGGGCACATTTCCAGCACACTGTCATGTGTTGCACCCTTCAAGCTACTTAAGGGTACATGCGTTTCCTGGACGATGTACCCACCTGAATTCAACCCTAATCTTTCGTCCTGGGTAACCTGGATGGTCTGCAGGGCTTGTGGCTGTGGAATAATCTCATTGCATCTTGCTAGTAACTAGGAATGTGATAACCCTAGTTAGTTAATGTAGAAAGCCGTAAGCAATGATTGGCCGTGATTGCTTGGATGGAGTCTAGTCCAGTATAGTATTGTCTAGAATTGATTGATTGCAAGATTGTACCAGAATGATTGAATGATTGTCACTCCAGATTGTCACTATAATGATTGTACTCTATTGTCACTCTAGCATATTGCACTCTTTATTGTCACTTTTATCATTGTACTCTCTCATTTTTTTACCTTAATGATTGTCACCTTTAGCAATAAATGATCAGAGACTAAGTTCTGTTCAGGCGAAGGGTTACAATCTCGGTCCTTGTTTGGTTTAAGGATTGTAACCTGGCTTCCGGAATAGTACCTTCGTTTTTTTTTCATATATTGTCCAGCTATATTTTATTTAGCATGATTCTCCAGTTCTTTTATGTCAATGATGCTTCACTTAATTATTTTTTCTGATTGGGGCAAGTGCATTGGTAGTGCACAAACCTCAATCTGTGTTACTTATTGTTGTTTTGTTACATATTGAATGCTAATGATTTGTTGGTATTAGTTCCTAAGTGAAGCCTCCTTTGTGGCACTTGCTCTTTCTGGGGTCTGACCCAGCTGGTTTTGTATGGCCAGATACCGGAGCAACACCAAAGGATCTCCCTGCTTTCCAGCCCGATGGTGGTCACCAGGCGTAACTAGGGCATCGAGTGGGTTTCTTTTTGTTCTCCCACTGTAATATTGTAAATTATTCTTTTGAGGAGTTTAGCCGACGAGCAAGTGTTAGCTCAATTGTACTTACTTATTGTCTGCCTACGGGCTGTGACATGATTGACAAGCCCCGGGGGTTGATCATGTATGACTGAACTCTTGCTAGTCCTCACATTTTGTAACGACTAGCTTCATGATCATTCCGAATATGTAATGTTTGGGACGCCTTATAATTGTGTATTTGGTGATCTGATATCTTGTAACTATTATTAGTTGGTTGAGATTGAGACAATAGGCTATTTTATGACCTTAAGAGACTGATGGATTGTAGTAAAACCCTCACATATCTAGACAGCCGTGACCGTATAGCGGTGTGGATTCCATTCCGTTATACGTAGCTGGCTATGTCTGCCCCCGCTCTCCAGTATTCTGATTCTGGGGCGTGACAACTCGAAGAGAAGGAATCTAAATTTCTAGGGGAATAACAGCTTCGCTCCCATAAACCAGAGAGAATGGCGTACTGCCTGTTGGATTTCGGACCGTTGTACGATCGGCCCATAGACATTCACCGAGCTTCTCATTCCAATCGCGCTTGTTTGAAGACACGAACTTCTTGAAAAGTTTTATGATGGTTTTATTGAAGGCTTCTGCTAGCCCGTTAGCCGCTGGATTGTAGGCAGTAGAGGCTATGTTCTGGATTCAATTCCTATCGCAGAACCGATAGAATGTATGGCTTGCGAACTGTGGACCATTATCATGGATGATCCAGCGAGGTAGGCCGAAGCGGTAGATAACATGATGTTTGATGAAACTGATCACGTTTGACGCCTTCACTTCAGTAAGCGGTATAGCTTCCATCCATTTGGAGAAGTAATCGGTTATGGATAGGATGAACCGATGTCCTTTGGAGGATGGCGGGCTGATTGGTCCTATGACGTCCATGCCCCAGGCTTTAAACGGCCAAGATACTGCCGCCGGGTGTAGAAACTCCGAAGGTTGATGAATGAAATCGGCGTGGAACTGACAAGCTCTACACTTCTTTGCATATTCAACAGCATCTGCTATTATTGTGGGCAAGTAATAACCTATTTGTTTGAGGCGATCTTGTAATTTGGGTTCTGGTTGATTACACCAAAAACTCCGTCGTGAGCCTCCCGGAGTGCATGTTTGGCTTCTGTGTCTGATAAGCATCGTAACAGTAACTCATCGTAAGAGCGTCGGTACAGCATCTTGGTAGCTGTGTCGCAGTAAAATCTGAGGGATCGCCTTTGGATAGACACTGCTTCCTTCGGGTCCTCGGGAAGGATTCCATAGACGGCATAGTCAATGAAAGGAAATCTCCAGTCTTTAGCATCGATGTTTGTTTCCGTTGTGTAACTGTGATAAATATGCAAGGCATTTTTCATACAAAATAGTTCTCGACCAGACACTGTGATCGACTGCTGAGTATTAGTAGAAACGATCAAGGAAGCAGCGAGACCGGCTAGAGCATCTGCTTCTATATTCTGTAGTCGAGGCACGTGCTCGATGAAGAATCCAGCGGAAGTAGACGCCAACTCGATTGTTGCTTTATAGTAGGGGATGAGATCTTCGTGGCGAACTTCATAATCCCCTCGGACCTGACTAACTATTAGCTTGGAATCGCCGTAAGCTTCTAGATAGTCAACTTCCAGTTGCTTTGTCAGTTGCAGACCGATTAATAAGGAATTATATTTGGCTACGTTGTTGGTGCATGGTTCCACGAGAGAATATGCACGATGTATAACCAGATGATCAGGTGACACGAGCACGACACCTACTCCGGCCACAATATTTCTTTTAGGTCCTGTTCTTAATGCACCGTCAAAGAACATTCGCCAAATGGGGATTTCGTCGGTTGCAGTGTTAGACTCCACCACTTCGTCGATGATTTCGTCGTAGAGTTTGGACGATTCTGGCACCGGATGAGCTGCTAGGAAATCAGCTAATGCTTGGCCTTTTACTGCCTTCTGAGGAACGAAGAGCATATCGTATGGAGTCAACAGCATTGCCCATATAGCTAAACGGGAATTGAGAGAGCCCGGTTTAGTCATGAGTATTCTGAGAGGGTTGACTTTAGATATAATGTGGATAGTCTGCCCAGACACATAGTGGCGTGTCTTTTAGATGGCAAATACTAGTGCAAGGCATTCCTTCTCCACCGGTGTGTATATGTGTTCGGCACCCACCATTATGCGACTGAGGTAGTAGATTGCCTGTTCATGGCCGCCTTCATTCTTCTGAGCTAAGAGGGCGCCAAGAGAATGGTCCATAGCGCAGACATATAGTAAGAAAGGCTTCCCCATTATTGGAGCTACCAATACTGGAGGGCTTGTGAGATACGCCTTGATGTCGTCGAATGCACGTTGACATTGTTCAGTCCAAACGAAAGATACGCCTTTCTTCATGAGCTGAGTGAATGGTTGACACCTTCCAGAAAGGTTTGAAATGTATCATCTGATGTAGGCTAGCCTTTCTTGTAGTCCGCGTAGCTCTTTGAGGTTTCTTGGAGGATGCATATCGAGGATAGCCTTCACTTTCTCCGGGTCAAGATGTATGTCCTTTGAAGTGATGACGAAACCAAGAAACTTGCCGCTGAAGACTCCCAGAAAAGACTTGGTTGAATTCATCTTTTGTTGGTGTGCACGTATTAGTTTGAACACCGTTCTCAAGTCTTGGAGGTGGTTGCCCTTGAGACGACTTTTAACTGCAATATCGTCTACGTAGCACTCTACAATTTTGTGCAAATGATCGCAAAAAAATATGTTCATGGCTCGCTAGTATTTCGCCCCTGCATTCTTCAATCTGAAGGGCATCACCGTATAGCAGTATACCTCCAACGGTGTTCGAAAAGATGTGTGCTTCTCGTCGTCGGGGAACATCTTGATCTGGTTGTAGCCTGAGAACCCATCCATGAAGGACATCCGCTCGAAGCCGCAAGTATTATCAATGATTACGTCAGTGATTGGTAGAGGGAACTCGTCATTCGGGCATGCAGATTTCAAATTATGGTAATCGATACAGACTCGAACTTTACCGTTCTTTTTTATGACTGGAATGATGTTGGCAACCCAGTCTGGGTGTTGTTCTTCGTGAATGAATCCACTGGCAATGATGTTGGCCTCCATGACGTCTAGTCGAAATCGTCTTTGTTGCTGCTTCACTGGCTTAGCTGTAGACGAAATATTCAGGCGGTGCATGACAACTTTAGGGTCCAAGCCTTGCATGTCTTCATAGCTCAATACGAAGACGTTGATGTATTCTCTTACAAGCTATATAAGAGATTGACGTTCATCACCAGATAGACTTTTGCTGATGAAGATTGGTCTGAAAGATGATTCATCTCCTAAATTGACTTAGATGACTTCGTCTTTGGTGGTTCACGTTGTTCGAAGCGCAGCTCCCATCTAGTATCCATCTTTTGAGCCCATTGTTCAAACTTGATTGATTGGACATCGTCTGTAATTTGGTCAACGAAAACCATGTTGACAGACAGAGTTGTCTTGAACATGTCGCCAATGCTGGAGTCTGAGTCCCAGAGGGAGGAATCAGAAGAATGAGAACAACGATCTGCTTCATCATCTAATCTTTCGGGAGTTGTTGGGGGAGTGACATAACCCAAACCAACACCGCTTCGTTGATAGTAGTTCTCGGGTTTGCCGGGAGGAGCAAAGTGTCGTATTCGCAACCGTCGTCCTCGGCCGTAATTTAGGCCCTGGTCGCTTTTGATGTCATATCCCATGTTCTGGATGATATTCTTGGCTTGCCAACTATACCGGAAAAGTTGCATTTTTTCAGAGTCATAGTCAGCTTATGTATTGTGCTTGGAAGAAGTAGAGTCTGGAACGAACTTTCTCTCGCCAATTATACGACCGAAGATGATTAGTTCTTCATCCTTCTTTCTGGCTGGAACAATGAAGTAGAGGATATCTTCTGGGTAAACGTTTTTCCACAGGTGAGGCATCGTGACCGGCATACAGAGGTGTGGTCCTATGCCGTGCTATAGAGCGTATATCGTATCTATGTAGTAGTTTACAGATTGATAGACATCTGAGTAATTCAAAGATAAACCTTTACTAAGGAAATACGCAAGTTCTTCTTCAGGGATAACATCATCCGCTGAAGGTACATTATTATGAGTATTGATATACTCAATAAGAGGATCATCATCTGGAAGAGGAGCCACAGTCTTGGTCGAGTTCACCATGTAGGGTAATTCTTCAGGATTGGAAGGACGGGCATCAGTAGGTTCCTCCCGAGGTGTCTTGCTGAGAGTGATAGTCAATGGCTTGACCTTGTCAGGGTTCTTCTTTTTCATCCATATTATGAGAGGCTTCGGAGTACTTTTGGAGTGGTACGTCCTTTGACTCGGATGATCAAGGGACCATCATTAGAGGATGAACTTGCTTCAGCTTCATTGTTAGCTTCGTTGCCGTCATCCTTGGGGGGCTGAGATTGGTAAAGTACCGAATCTCTATAGTAGGCTTCGATGCCCTTAAAAGGATCGACGTCGGCAAACTCCGTCATCACGACACCGTCACTGTTGACATATTTGAAGCACTGGTGAAGTGTGGAAGGAACGATCATGTTCTCGTGTATCCATGGATGTCCCAACAAGACGTTGTAGGATACATTGGCATCGATCACATAGCAAGAAACCTCCGTTCGGAGATCATCGATCTAGCACTTGAGACGGATCTTGCCCAGCGGGTGGCTTCAACCAGCATTAAAAGCCATGATAGTTGTGTTGGTTGCAGATAGCTTTTGCAGAGGGATTCCCAGAATTTGAAGCAAACTTCTAGGAATGATGCTGAGGGAGGATCCTGGATCGATGTGCATGCGGTCCACCTTGATCGCCCCGATATACCCTGTATAGTACAGGGGTCTATCATGACGATTATTTTTTAGTAGCATGTCCTCCTGTGAAAAGGTGATGTTGGGAACCACTTCCATAGTACTGTGGCAGTGGGGACAGGAGACAGGATCTTCAATGGGGACTTTGACTTCAGCGAGATAAGGGTCGACATATAGTAAAGCCTCACTTAAGGCCTTCCGCGTTTCTTTGGAAAGTCGCAACAGATCGAACAGAGACAACCTGTCAGGTGTATTGGCTAGTTGTGCCAGTATGTCAAAGTTGTAGGGCCGATCCATGCCTTCGGGAGCTGGCGCCTTCAGAGATTTGTCAAACCGCGTCTTCTTCTGCTTGGCTTTGTCCGTAGTTGGAGGCTTAGACGGACCGGCTTCTGAGCTTGTAGGGGCAGCAGGAGGTTGAGAAGGTACTGCTTCTTCTTGTACGGGGTCGTATGTCCGAAGATAAGTCTTCTCCGATCGCGTCTCGCCAGATACATCCTCGTAGATGGAAGAGGATACCATATGGCATGACTTGTATTTTTGCCCCTTTTTGCTTTGGGAGGTACCACCCCCTGCGTCACTTCTTGCACAAGGTCCGGATGGACCCACATGATCTCACCACGTTCAGACGTGAGTGGCACGAAGGTAGAGTTGTGAGCTGGCGGTAGGTTGTGTCACGCCCCAATTCGGGGAATCTTTTGTCCTCGCTTCGATTCGCGCCGAATCGTTCGTCCTCGCTAAGGCGTGATGTCGTACAAGTCTGGTGTTGCACTTGTACAAGGCAAGAACGTGCACTGTTATGTCATTTAGAAACATTTGAAACCCAGCCACATTTCATAAATATTGAGGACACAATATAGGAAGAAGAAATACTCATTTTATTCATAATTGTAGTCAGAATACAACTTTTCTCGATAATATTTGAAATGCCATTTCGGCTACATTGATTCATGAAAAGAAGTACAACTGATAGGCTGCCATGAAATAACTTACCGTTCCATACATCATGCCCCTTTAGTACTTTGAAATATAAGCAGCTATCTTTTGAAAACTCCGTAATACTTTGTGCGTCTTTAGGGAAAACAACTTGAAAGGAAACAGCAGTTCAGAAAGCTTTAATTCGGACGTGCGCCTGAGCCTTCTCCAGTACCTATGGAGGAGGGGTCAGCACATTATAATAATGCGCTGGTGAGCCCCGTTGGCCCACTCAGCTAAACTAACATTTTATTAATGACAAGCATTTTAAAGATATGAACTTATTAGGGACATGCAATATTTAGAGTAAATCACAATTCAAAGGACATGGTATTTCATGAAACCATGTTTACTTTACCATTGGCCGAATCCAGCTTTCCTGTACAAGATACAGGATAATAATAATAAACTTACCGCCCCTGCATAAGACAATCGTTAGTATGCATTCGGACTGGGTCGTTGGTGAAACTGCACCATAAAGGACTTTCCAACGGGTATTACGGTGTACCATTCCAGAGTAGGTTGCAAGCCTAGTCGAATGTCCCGCAATACCTCATGCCACCATAACACGACCAAATGTTTCCCCCTAGGTCGAGCCGGTCCCCGGTGCCCCAAGTACCGTCCCGAGGAAACTACTCAAACCTTGTGCTCAAAGACGTCCATGACCACGCGAATGCATAACCGACTCAACAGTACATAATTTCATGGTATTAGTAAGCCAACATTTAATATGCATCATTCTCATATTCAACATCTCAGGCATCAATTCATTTCCCACATTTTAATGTTCAAGGGACAAGCACAATTCTCAATCTTGTTAACGGTGTAATCAATTCTTTCAATGTTCAATGTTCATTGTTCAATCTCTAGCTTCTTAGTATTATTGACTTATGGCATTAGCAACTGATATCGATCAACGGATGTTGCAAGACAATTATTTAGTTGGCATGAAGGAATAGCGAGAGAGACAATGCTACCACAGAGATCCACACTCACCAAATTAGAGAATCACCGAGAGAGAGAGAGGAACACTTGTACACTTAGCATTCCGTCACGCGTCAGTCTGCATTGGCACCAAAAGTTTGGTTAATATCCCGTCTCATTGTGTTCTCTTCTCTCAGAATTCTCAAGAATGAATGCTATGCAAATCGATGAAAACGGGAAAGAATCAAATCATCGAAAATCATTCAGAAAAGCATCATCAAAACCAAGCAACAAAACCAGCAGCAAAACATCTAGAGAAAACTCTTGGACGCATTTCAAGAGAAACCAATCCATTAGTTGGAAAGGTTCTTATGCACTTGTCCGTGATCGATTCTGTGCCGACGGTAAGTTTCCCCAATACTCGGTTCCGACCGAGTTAACCAAGCCACAAGCCTTACATAGTGAACCGCTAGGAGCGGGATACTACATAATATACCACTAAGAAAAAATTTTGTCCTCGAAACTTAAAGCAAAAAATCCTACCTCAAAATTATCAAACAGCGAGAGGTATTTCACCCGCATCTCTTCCCCTAATTCCCACGTCGACTCCTCGACAGCATGGTTCCGCCACATCAAGTTGACCAAGGATACTGTTCGATTCCGCAAAACTTTCTCTTTTCTGTCCAAAATTTGGATAGGCTCTTCAGTATAGGATAGGTCAGCGCTCAGCTGCAGCTGATCGAAGTTCACTACATGGCTTGGATCATGCACGTACTTCCATAGTTGAGATACATGGAAGACATCGTGCACATCAGCCAGAGCCGGAGGTAGTGCAAGTCGATAAGCCACTGAGGTTACCTTCTCCAAAATCTCGAAGGGTCCAACGAATCTCGGGCTTAGCTTTTCTTTCATCCCAAACCGCATCACACCTCGCATGAGTGTGACCTTCAAGAAGACATGATCGCCTGCTGTGAATTCCAAGGGTCGTCGATGTACGTCCGCATAACTCTCCTGTCGACTTTGAGCAACTCTAAGTCTTTCTTGAATTAAGCGAACCCTCTCGACGGCCTGTTCCACAAGTTCTGGTCCGAGCACTTGCCGTTCACCGACTTTATCCCAGCATATCGGTGATCGACATTTTCGTCCATACAAGACTTCGTACGGGGCCATCTGGATACTTGCCTGATAACTGTTGTTATAGGCAAATTCTGCCAATGCGAGATGTGCGTCCCAATTTGTCTTCGAGTCGAGCACGTACAATCTCAACATATCCTCAAGAATCTGATTTACTCTCTCTGTCTGACCATCAGTCTGCGGATGGTATGCCGTACCGAAGTTCAACTTTGTGCCCATTGCCGAGTGCAGACTTATCCAAAATCGCGACAAGAATCTCCCGTCTCTATCCGACACTATAGAAGCTGGCACCCCATGTAATCGGACAATTTTATTTATGTAGATCTGAGCCAACCGTTCTACTCCCCATGTAACTTTTATTGGAATAAAATGTGCCAACTTAGTTAATCTATCCACGATAACCCAAATCGCATCATTTCCCTTCTGAGTTCTTGGCAAGCCGACTATAAAATCCATACAGATGTTATCCCACTTCCACAATGGAATAGCCAAATTTTGTAGTTCTCCGCCCGGCCGTTGGTGTTCGGCCTTCACACGCTGACAATCTAAGCATTGTGACACGAATAGCGCCACATCCTTCTTCATGCCATGCCACCAAAATGTTGTGCGCAGATCCTTATACATTTTCGTGCTTCCCGGATGCAAGGAATACTTCGCGAAATGAGCCTCGGTCAGTATTTCCTTCCTGATATCATCTGTGAAACCCATATCCTGTAATTAATTATTAAATTGTGTTTAGTATTATTATTATTAGCATTTCTAAAAACTATTATTATAAATATTATTATTAAATATTTTTGAGTGAAAAGAATTTCGAAAAAATAATAAGAACAAGGATCTTTGATTCCGGACCCAGACCCGAGTCCGAGCCCAGACCCAGGCCTGAGCCCAAACCCAATCCTTTTTCCTATTTCTTAATTCTGATTTTTGGACTTGGTTAAGTATTATTAATATATATATATATATATATATATATATATATATATATATATATATATATATATATATATATATATATATATATATATAGTCAGCTGGTCCCGTAGGACCAGCACCCCAACTCACATTTGATTCTTTCTCCCATTCCTACTTTTCCTCCCCAACTCCTCTCTACCACACACGCAAACACCCCACGTCCCCTTCTCTCCAACGTTCAAACCCATCACCCACTTCTTTTCTTAAGAGCAACCCCTCGTTTCACATTCTTAACTTCCCCATTACTCTCCCATTCACCACCACTCATCAGTAATTATTTCTCTTCTTTTCCCTTTAATAAACACTCATTCACCAACTCCCTGGCTCATTCACAGAACCCATTCTTTCTCTTCTTCTCAAGAGAGAGAGAACAACTCCCCTCTACTTCTTACTCCACCAAACCCCTTAGCTCGCCCGAGCTTCCCCGATCCGCGCGCCCTCGTCGGCTACTCCGGCCGACCACCCCTCCGGCCGACCACCGGAGACCCGCTCCCCCGCGACCGCAGCCGCGCCGCTCCTCCGCCGAGCCCGTAGGCTCCGCCCGACCGCGCGACCCCCGCGGCCTGGCCCCGACTCCGGCGACCCCGCCGGCGTTTCCCTCTCCCCCGCGCCCTGTTCTCGCGGCCACCCTCACGGCGAGCCCCGCTCCCGCTGTTCCTTCAGCGCCTTCGCCCCTTTGACAGCACCCCCTTCGGCACTCACTATCGACCGTGCCCTCTTCGGCGTCATATCCGCCCGACCACAGCCCTGCGTCCCTTCGTAACCCTCTGGTCGCTGTCATTCCGGCGCCCCTTCGCCGCTGCTCTTTGGGACAACGCCCCTGGTCAGTTCTTCTCTGGCCAGCATCCATGATGTGCCCTAGTTCTGATTTCTTCCAGCGTTCTCCGTCGACGTTGCTTTTCAGCGCTGTTTCGGGAAGTTGTTCGCTATTCGGAGCTATTTTTCTTTCTATTTATTCATCTGAGAGCTCTAGCCGAGCAATCCGAGGTATAACCCCCTGTCCCGTTATTTTATTATTTTGTCGATGATGAAATGGTCCCCGATTCCCTTTGGGAATTCGGTTTTAGCGACGTCGTAATTTTCGGGACTTTCGGAAAAGTCCTGTGAGTTATTTTAGATTCCCGAAATATTTCGGGAATGGATTTGTGGTATGTTTTAGTTCTCCGAATTTTTTCGGGAACGTTCTGTGATTTGTAGAATTGGAATCGGACTTCCGAAATTATTTCGGGTCGTCCCGATTATTCTGTGGATTGGCTATGGATGTTTTATATATATAAAATGCGGGTTTTTTCCCTGGTTTGGGACTTGCAGGAATTATCGGCGCCATTTTCCCAATTTTTGGGTTGACCAAAAACAGAGGAGATGCTGCCCGATTTTTCCGTAAATCCTGAATTTATTTTCAAAATGAATTTAAAATGATTTTCGGAATTTATTCGATATTTGATTTTTGGGTGACGACCGTATCGGTCAATGGACCCGGCTAAGTGCAAACGATACCGGCCCTGCCCGGACGTTGAGGCAATTAGCCAAAATGAGGATCGGACTATATCTGAGACTTATAATTTACTCTTATTTTTATATTTAATTTCTATTTATATTTATTTAATATTTCAGTTTAAGACTAACGGCGGTTTGTCTTATTTCAATTTATGTAAATAAATTGTAATGGGCATAAGCCCAGCTGGCTGTGGTCTGTGACTGTAATAGCTTAGATTTTCTTGTCATTTTCTGGTTTTGCGAGTTTTTAATATTTAACGATTAAATTGACTAAAAAGTACTTTCGTATAAAATTAATTAATATTTTCTCACATAAATTGACAAGTTTGTTAATAATTAAAAGTCACGTATTTCTCACTAAATAAGAAAATTAGCTTTATATTTATATTTATAAAAATTACCAAGTTTTCATAAATAATCTGGCAGCGATGATGTTTTTTCGAATTCAAAGTTAAAAATGACATTTTTCCCTCGTATTAAATCAACGCACAATAAATCGTATTTTTCTGTGTTTGGTTAATTAAAGAATTAAAATTGGACTAGGACGCAAATAGAGATTTCAACTAGCGTAGCTAGATTGGTTAACCGGAAATCTGAGTCAAATTCTCAATTGTAGGATTTCGAGGACTGTACTAGCATCAACCCGGAATCAACAAACGAATCCAGTCAATAAAACAAAGGCAAGTACATTTTGTGTTAGTTTACAATTATTTAGTAATCGTTTTAATGCAAGTTTAAACCACGATGCAATACGGAACTCTCTCTGAGAGCACTGACTGTAACTACTGTAACTATTGGGGACTGGGGGAGTAGTGTAATGAGTATGACCACATCCAAAATAATATACTGACTGTGTTAGCTTACCCCTCATACACACGGGGATAAGCCATATCGTATCAATATGATACAACTGTACAACCCAAGCCGGTCATATTTATTGCCTATTCACATCACAGAAACTGTAACTGTTTTAAAACTGTAACTACTTAGTTGATTTTCAAAATTGTTTAAAAGTGCATGATTCTATTATTATTTCAATTGTTAAATTAGCATGAATTGTACTTTGCTCCCTCCTGACTGGAGACCCAACATTTTAGGTATCACTGATGAGGCTTTGTTCCGCGATCCCAAGACGAGGATTTCGAGACTGATGAGCTGTTTGCCTAGAGTTTTCTTTTCTTCTTGATGTATGTAGAAAATAGTTTAAGTTGTATCTTTCATTTCATTGTAAAAGTTTAATAAAGTTTTAAATTTCTGAATTTTGAGTTGTGACAAATATAGTGTTGTTATGGTTACCTGCTACTGAACAGCTTACTGCCGCCGTCTCAACAACGGTGCAGGCTGGGCATGATCCGGTCCGACCCATTTAGTTGGGATCGGGTTGTGACATGTTTTTAGTGGTGGCCCATACAGGTCAAAACAACAACTTAGGAAAACATAACTAGAAACAATTAGAACACTAGAACATTGATTTGTCACAACATAGGTCCGAATTATATATAAATAAATATTTTTGTTTGATTATAGACTGGTAGGATACCTTGCTTATGTGTGCATCCTAAACCTTCCAGAGAATGGCCATTGACAAGACCAATCTAGCTGGCGATGAGGTGTCATCTCCGGATCATACCCCATCTCCTCAACCAAGTCCAGGGTTTATTCCCTCACAGCTGATTGACCGTCCCCATAATGCATCCAGTGAAATTTTCACTACACTGGCGATTCCTACCTCTTCTCAAACTGAGTTGCATTTCCTTGGGGAAGTACCCATTCCTGTTGCTCCACCAGTACCAGCAAACACCTTCCAAATGGTTGCCCTAATTCAAGTAATCATGGAGTCCCAGAAAGCTCAAGATGAAGCCCAGCAGGAACAGATGAATATCACGAGAGAAGACATGAAGAACGTCAATGATGTAGCCTTAGCTATCTTAAACCAAGTTGGAGCAGAACCTCGTCCTAGAAGGGATACCCCTGAATCTAGAAGATATTTGGGTCCCATTAAGTACTCTACTTTTCGGCAGTCTTGTCGTAAGAGGCTATTGGCTTGTGACTACTGCAAGAGGCCTGGTCATCAGGCCGTTAGTTGCCGCAAGAGATTGGGACAATGTTTGGCATGTGGATCCACTGAACATCGGGTAAAGAACTGCCTCTTATCTCCCCATTATACCAGAGCACCTATCTTATTTGTGCCCAAGAAGGATGGAACAACGAATGTGCATCGAATACCAGACACTAAAGAACAAGTAACCTCTGCCCGGATCGAGGATCTGTTTGTGTGGAGTTAGGGTGTTTTCGAAGTTTGACTTAAGATCTGACTACCATCAAATCAAAGTCAGGAAGGAGGACATTTCCAAGACGGCGTTCAAACACCAAGTATGGGTAGTTTTCTTTGGTCATAAAGTTGGACTGACAAATGCTCCTGCTGTGTTCATGAATCTCATGAACAGAGTTTTTCATGAGTATTTGAATCAGTTTATCTTCTCCATAGATAACATTCTGATATATTCGGAGACTGAAGAAAAGCATGAAGAACATCTGAGGAAAGTTCTGGAAACTTTGAAGAAAAAGAAGTTTTATAGTAAGTTATCTGAACGTGGATTTTCTTTGACAAGGTGGACTTATGGCCATGTTGTCAAGAGAAGAAAATTCGATGGAAGATAGCTGCTGTTGAAAAGTGGTATACCCCAAGTTCAATTTGGAAGTTTCTTGAACTTGGCTGGCTACTACCAGAAGTTCATGAAGGATTTTGCCAAGATTGCTGAGCCGATGACGAAGCTCACTTGGAAGAATAAAGAGTTCATCTGGACGAAAGATTGCCAGGCGGCATTGAGGAGCTGAAGAAGAGACTTACCACTACACCAATCCTTGCGCTACCCGCAGGAACCGGTGGTTACTCAATTTACAGTAATGCCTCTGGAAAAGGAATGGGTTGCGTTCTTCAACAACATGGAAAAGTAATTGCTTACACATCTAGGCAACTACAGACTCATGAGAAGAATTATCCCACACCTAATTTGGAATTTGCTGCAATTATCTTTACTTTGAAGCTATGGAAGCATAATTTTTATGGAAAGAAAAGTAGAAATATTTACAGACCCCAAAAGTCTGAAATATGTTTTCACTCAGAAGGAGTTGAATAAGAGACTAAGAAGATGGCTGAAGAAGATGAAGGACTTCGACATCAACCTGCAGTACCATTCAGGTAAGGCTAATGTGGTCGCTGATGCACTTAGTCGATACCCAGTGGCGATGTTCTTAACCAAGGAGTGGCACCTACTAGAAGACGTCGAGAAGCTTGGACTAGAGATTATACTGCCTGGAAATGGAAGAAAGAAGCTGGATGCTGATTCAGTATTGATGAAGTTCGAGGCTGATGGACAAAATCAAGAGGACGTAGTTTCAAAACGAGGCACTTTGCAGGCTTAGAGATCAAGTGTTGGCAGGAACACTTGAGGGTTTCTAAATTGATCAGCAGTAGAACTCTGAAGAATGGTACGGGACTTTGCGTATCGGCTGACAAACGGAGGAACGAATTGATGAAAGAAATGCACCAGTCGTAGTATTCCATATATTCATGAGCTAATAAGATTTATCGGAATATGCCTCCATTGATTGGTGCTATGGAATGAAGAAGGACAATTCCAGGTATGGGATTAGATGTGAATTTGTCAACATGAGGAATTTAGCAAGAGAACAACAAGTTTGTTGCAGCCGCTGGACAATTCGGAGTGGAAGTAGAAGCATATAACAATGAACTTTGAGTAAGGATTGCCTTGTTCTCAAGGAGGGAAGGGCACCAATTGGATTATAGTGGACCGACTGACTAAGTCAGCACACTCTATTCCCTTCAAGGTTTGTTTATTCACCGAGAAGTTGACAACATTGTACGAGAGGCACCCCTACCGGATTTATGGAGTACAAACCGGCGGACAATCAAAGAAGATAATCCAGACGCTTGAAGATATGTTAGATCTTGTATTTTGGAAATTGGAGGGTCTTGGAGAAGATCATTTAAAATTGGTAGAGTTTCCTTACAACAACTACCAAGTTAGTATCGTCAATCAGTGGAGTTTGAAGAAGGAGATAGCGTCTTTTGTGAAGATTTTCTCCTACCAGAGGAACGATTAGTGTTAGCAGAGCATAAAAGTTGAGCCAGGTACATCAGGCCATTTGAAGTTTTAAGACGAGTTGGAAGTAGCGTACCGGTTAGCTCTATCAGCTAATCTGGAGAGTGTGCAACGTCCCCTACGTATCATGGCTCAGACTCTACATTCCGGATCCGAGTCACATATTGGATAATTCAGAGCTGAAGATTGGACTCAACCTTTCAGAGCCAGAGAAACCAGTTGCAAGTGTAGTCAGAGGTGAGAAGAAGATCAGAATTTGAGCCATCACGTAAACTCCTACTTCTTATCTTTTCGTTCTAAACTTGACTGATGCTGCTAAGTCAGCCTAGTTTTGTAAGCTATCTCTTTATCAAGCTTGATCATGACAGTATTTTATTGGGTGCACCCACTAATATATTGTCTAATCAGAACCGGTGCATGATGGTCTGATCAACCTCGTGTACTTTGGTTTGCTTTCATATTTATCTGCATGGATGATATTATAAATGAAATTTGTCCCTAAACCGTCTCATCCACGACTGCCTTGAAAATTCTTATTGTTGGACCTGAGTTACGGGCGTAGTACCCGTAGCTGTTTGATTCTCCTACCCTGCCTTTGAATTTCGAGGACGAAATTTTCTAAGGAGGGAAGATTGTGAAACCCATATCCTGTAATTAATTATTAAATAGTGTTTAGTATTATTATTATTATTAGCATTTCTAAAAATTATTATTATAAATATTATTATTAAATATTTTTGAGTGAAAAGAATTTCGAAAAAATAATAATAACAAGGATCTTTGATTCCGGACCCAGACCCGAGTCCGAGCCCAGACCCAGGCCTGAGCCCAAACCCAATCCTTTTTTCTATTTCTTAATTCTGATTTTTGGACTTGGTTAAGTATTATTAATATATATATATATATATATATATATATATATATATATATATATATATATATATATATATATATATATATATATATATATATATATATATTTAGTCAGCTGGTCCCGTAGGACCAGCACCCCAACTCACATTTGATTCTTTCTCCCATTCCTACTTTTCCTCCCCAACTCCTCTCTACCACACACACAAACACCCCACGTCCCCTTCTCTCCAACGTTCAAACCCATCACCCACTTCTTTCCTTAAGAGCAACCCCTCGTTTCACATTCATAACTTCCCCATTACTCTCCCATTCACCACCACTCATCAGTAATTATTTCTCTTCTTTTCCCCTTAATAAACACTCATCCACCAACTCCCTGGCTCATTCACAGAACCCATTCTTTCTCTTCTTCTCAAGAGAGAGAGAGAGAGAGCAACTCCCCTCTACTTCTTACTCCACCAAACCCCTTAGCCCGCCCGAGCTTCCCCGATCCGCTCGCCCTCGTCGGCTACTCCGGCCGACCACCGGAGACCCGCTCCCCCGCGACCGCAGCCGCGCCGCTCCTCCGCCGAGCCCGTAGGCTCCGCCCGACCGCGCGACCCCCGCGGCCAGGCCCCGACTCCGGCGACCCCGCCGGCGTTTCCCTCTCCCCCGCACCCTGTTCTCGCGGCCACCCTCGCGGCGAGCCCCGCTCCCGCTGTTCCTTCAGCGCCTCCGCCCCTGTGACAGCACCCCCTTCGGCACTCACTGCGGACCGTGCCCTCTTCGGCATCATATCCGCCCGACCACAGCCCCGCGTCCCTTCGCGGCCCTCTGGTCGCTGTCATTCCGGCGCCCCTTCGTCGCTGCTCTTTGGGACAACGCCCCTGGTCAGTTCTTCTCTGGCCAGCATCCCTGATGTGCCCTAGTTCTGATTTCTTCCAGCGTTCTCCGTCGACGTTGCTTTTCAGCGCTGTTTCGGGAAGTTGTTCGCTGTTCGGAGCTATTTTTCTTTCTATTTATTCATCTGAGAGCTCTAGCCGAGCAATCCGAGGTATAACCCCCTGTCCCGTTATTTTATTATTTTGTCGATGATGAAATGGTCCCCGATTCCCTTTGGAAATTCGGTTTTAGCGACGTCGTAATTTCCGGGACTTTCAGAAAAGTCCTGTGAGTTATTTTAGATTCCCGAAATATTTCGGGAATGGATTTGTGGTATGTTTTAGTTCTCCGAATTTTTCCGGGAACGTTCTGTGATTTGTAGAATTGGAATCGGACTTCCGAAATTATTTCGGGTCGTCCCGATTATTCTGTGGATTGGCTGTGGATGTTTTATATATATAAAATACGGGTTTTTTTCCCTGGTTTGGGACTTGCAGGAATTATCGGCGCCATTTTTCCAGTTTTTGGGTTGACCAAAAACAGAGGAGATGCTGCCCGATTTTTCCGTAAATCCTGAATTTATTTTCAAAATGAATTTAAAATGATTTTCGGAATTTATTCGATATTTGATTTTTGGCTGACGACCATATCGGTCAATGGACCCGGCTAAGTGCAAACGATACCGGCCCCGCCCGGACGTTGAGGCAATTAGCCAAAATGAGGATCGGACCATATCTGAGACTTATAATTTACTCTTATTTTTATATTTAATTTCTATTTATATTTATTTAATATTTCAGTTTAAGACTAACGGCGGTTTGTCTTATTTCAATTTATGTAAATAAATTGTAATGGACATAAGCCCAGCTGGCTGTGGTCTGTGACTGTAATAGCTTAGATTTTCTTGTCATTTTCTGGTTTTGCGAGTTTTTAATATTTAACGATTAAATTGACTAAAAAGTATTTTCGTATAAAATTAATTAATATTTTCTCACCTAAATTGACAAGTTTGTTAATAATTAAAAGTCACGTATTTCTCACTAAATAAGAAAATTAGCTTTATATTTATATTTATAAAAATTACCAAGTTTTCATAAATAATCTGGCAGCGATGATGTTTTTCGAATTCAAAGTTAAAAATGACATTTTTCCCTCGTATTAAATCAACGCACAATAAATCGTATTTTTCTGTGTTTGGTTAATTAAAGAATTAAAATTGGACTAGGACGCAAATAGAGATTTCAACTAGCGTAGCTAGATTGGTTAACCTGGAATCTGAGTCAAATTCTCAATTGTAGGGTTTCGAGGACTGTACTAGCATCAACCCGGAATCAACAAACGAATCCAGTCAATAAAACAAAGGCAAGTACATTTTGTGTTAGTTTACAATTATTTAGTAATCGTTTTAATGCAAGTTTAAACCACGATGCAACACGGAACTCTCTCTGAGAGCACTGACTGTAACTACTGTAACTATTGGGGACTGGGGGAGTAGTGTAATGAGTATGACCACATCCAAAATAATATACTGACTGTGTTAGCTTACCCCTCATATACACGGGGATAAGCCATATCGTATCAATATGATACAACTGTACAACCCAAGCCGGTCATATTCATTGCCTATTCACATCACAGAAACTGTAACTGTTTTAAAACTGTAACTGCTTAGTTGATTTTTAAAATTGTTTAAAAGTGCATGATTCTATTATTATTTCAATTGTTAAATTAGCATGAATTGTACTTTGCTCCCTCCTGACTGGAGACCCAACATTTTAGGTATCACTGATGAGGCTTTGTTCTGCGATCCCAAGACGAGGATTTCGAGACTAATGAGCTGTTTGCCTAGAGTTTTCTTTTCTTCTTGATGTATGTAGAAAATGGTTTAAGTTGTATCTTTCATTTCATTTTAAAAGTTTAATAAAGTTTTAAATTTCCGAATTTTGAGTTGTGACAAATATAGTGTTGTTGTATGGTTACCTGCTACTGAACAGCTTACTGCCGCCGTCTCAACAACGGTGCAGGCTGGGCATGATCCGGTCCGACCCATTTAGTTGGGATCGGGTCGTGACATCATCATCCTTTGGGATGCACAATCTCCCCTTGACATGAATATGTCATCTTCAACGGTAAAGTCCGACGCCTTTCCTGCTAGAATCAACTCGCGTATCTTCTGCAGAAACGGGTCATCCTTCTGAGCAATCTTAATCCTTCCCTGGAGACTCGGCTCGAGTTGCAGCTGAGCCAACTGCACATTCTGCGGATGAATCCTGAATTCGATGCCCATCTCTTCAAGATCCCGTAGTACCTCTTTTGCTATTGCTAGGGACCCCACAAATTTTCGACTCAAGGCATCAGCTACCACGTTTCCTTTACCCGACGTGTAGGAGATTGTCAAGTCATAGTCCTTGATCAATTCTAACCAACGCCGCTGCCTCAAATTCAATTCCTTCTGCGTGAATATGTACTTCAGGCTTTTGTGATCCGTGTAGATCTCGCAGGACATACCATAGAGATAGTGTCGCCACAATTTTAACGCGAACACAATCGCCGCCAGTTCCAAATCATGTGTTGGGTAATTCTTCTCATGTTGTTTGAGTTGTCTCGACGCATAAGATATTGTCTTCCTGTCACGACCCGTACCCACTGTGAGGGTACGAGTGCGTAACAGCACCCAGCCTACGCCGCAGTGTCGGCGGTAGAACGCTGTTCTAAGTCTCTAACTAACCGTCAACTCAAGCAGTATATAATGTACTCATCATGATCAACTCCGAACGGAGGACAAGTATAAGATATGGTATAACTCAATCGCAGTCTAAGCACGATAAGATAACACAGAAATATAACTAAAAAATTTAAGACAACAATAACTACTGAATAATAACAACATCTCGAACAATCTCAAATACATCTCAAGTCTCAATTCTATACAACAAGCTCTAAATGAAAACAGATGCCAGTCTACTATACTAAATCACGATCACTCCTGAGTGTCGGGGCCAAAGGTAGCTAACCCGTCTCCTGGTCCGTAATATGTAGGGCATGTGTCCTCAGGGCAATCATCTGTAAAATTTTCAACAGGTCCAGTCAGGACAGGAACGAGCACATCTCATCTAGAAAACTCAAGTAAATGACAGAGAACTATAAAGCAGTTATAGACAGTTGTATTGATGAAAATGGCAGTTTATATTCAGGTGATGGTAAGAAAGACAGATAAAGTGCAAGGAAAGTAATAACTAAACAAGAGAAGAATCATAACAATGAAGACTGTAAAAATAGAACTAGCTGAACCAGGGTAATATGGTATAAAGTCCAGGCAGCAATGTAGACCAGTGTAACTCCAATGTAAGTCCAGTACAGAATGAATCTAATACAAGATGAATCCAGTAAGGGACGATTCCAGTTATAGTGATCAAAGATTCCAGGGTGAGTCCAGCCTATACTCTAACAGTGTGTTTTAAAATACCGAGATCGACATGTAAACGGCTGTAGGTAATACGGCACATCACACACCTGGCCGGGTGTGAGATGGCTATCATTCCAGTAGATTCCAGTTGGGAGATTCCAGATTGGGGTATGTCTACATGTCTTACTCTAGTATTTCCCCTCCCAGCAAGTGAATCCAGAATTCCGACACAATGATTCAAGATGAGTCCAGCCAAAATATAATGATACCAGTAATGATTCCAGTAAATGATTCCAGTTAAATGATTCCAGTTAAATGATTCTAGTAATAGAGATGATACCAGTAATAGAGGCCAGAAAATAAAAGTATGTCGTATACATGAATCCAGAATATCCACATGTGTTGTAACAGAGAATCACATACAACTAACTAGAACTGAAGTACAGTAATTGACAAGTAAATGAGAGAACTATCAGAGAATGCACTCGCCTGCTACTCTCAGAAGAGTAGTATAATATCAGATGCCTGCACCAGAGTCACAATGTCCTAAACAGAGTAATATGGGTCATGATATGTAAAATACAAGAGAATTGAAAGCTACAATGCAAACTACATGATTTCTAAGCCAATCTAGGTCAAAGTCCAACTCTAGTCAACTCTGGGTCAACTGTAAGTCAAACTTAGCCAACTAGTCAAACTAGGCCTATATAGGTCTACACCAACCTATACCAATATAGCCTAACAATAGAACTTAGCCTATAGAGCAACACTATACACTAGGCCTATGTACAATATTACAATATACAAACCCGTATACCAAAATTCTATATTATAACTTAGGCTAACATAATACTTACTTACATTCATTCATGTATCTATTCATGCACATTTACCTATATACATATATACATTAGCTGTATACATATATATACATACATGCTTATAGGCATACATTAGTGTATAGGCATATCATCATATATATACATAGGGGATTCAATGTGTGTGAGTGAAAAAGAGGGATGTGTGAATGTGTGTGAGTAATGTGGGCAAGTGACAGGAAACAATGTGTGTGTGTGTGTGTGTTAAGCATGAGAGAAAGTAGAGTGTTAGGAATTAGCTAAACACATGAATGGTCCATTCCATTCCAGTTTACAGTGCTCTAATAACCATTAAAAGTCTGGAAATTAATCTCAGGTTCTATAGTATTGCAATGAATGGGATATGCAATACACTCTCAGGTTTATCCCTTCTTGGTACAATATATTATCAAGACAACTGATACCAGGTGGGATACATAAGTCCAAAGCTCACCAAGACACCACTGCTCAACACCTGATATTACTCAAGTATCCCAACCTTCACATCACTCTAATATGCAGGCAGAGGTTTAATAGATTGCAGGAAGTTCTGGAATGTAGGTGCAGGGAATTCATGTGTAGGCAATATACCATGCATATGTAGGGCAAGATGAGGATACAGTGAACCAAGGTGATGTAAGGAAGGGCAATGTTCAATACAGGACATGGCAACCTGCCTGTACACCCTCCAAAAGAGGCAGGACATAGTGAATAGGTGATGCAATAGGTCTGAACTCCTTATACAGTGAACAAATGCCAGTAAACTATCATTGGAAATCAATTGAATATTCAAAATTCAGTTAAGGAAATCATTTCTCAGGAAATCTAACAGTTCAAAATCAGTCCAAAACCCCAATTGACAGTTCATTCAGTTTCTGGAAATGAATTCGAAGGCAAACACCAATCTTAACCAACAATAACTTGATACCAAAACTTAGATATATACAACATGTAATCCTAACAATATGCATATTAAATTCAACCCCACACATGAAATTCGGTTAACACATTAATCAGTGAAACAAAGCTCCTATCCTGAATTCCCATCTAACTGACAGTTCTCAGGAATGCAGGTTATTGTCAAAAGAAATCTCAGGAATGCATAACAGTTCACATACTAAACTACCAGTTGACAGTTAACACATTAATCATTAAACCCCCAGTCAACTTCCGAACTAAAACCCAGATTAAACAACACCTTAGTTTGTGTGTAAAGCTGGGGAAAGACAGTAACTAATCTCAAGAAATTCTTGAGAACAATGACTAAAGTGAAAACAGTGGGGTGTCAAGCCATGGTGAGTGTGTGTGTCTATGAAACTCTGAAAACAAAGAGTGTAGAGTGTAGGAGGGATATTACAAACCGTGTAAGGAAAACAAAGTGTCATTACATACATGAATCATCCTACAGTGTTCAGTTATCAATTTACATGTGTGTATAGAGTGAGTGTGTGAAGGCAATATGGCACATGCTTGTGTGTGTGTGTGTGTGAACATTGATATATGTGTCAAAAGGAAATCAGGAATTAGAAATAGTGTGTGTGTGTGGACAGAAATTAGAACTAATCTCAGAAATTAACATAGCCTATGGCAGTGCACCATTCAAAACATTTTGAAAACTCAAATACAAAACCCAACCACAATTTAAACCCAAGGTCCCGGACTACTGGTTTCAGGAAAAAATGAGCTAACCTATATACAAACCTATGTATATTCTAGGTTCATAACCCACATACATTTATCTCAGGAAAAATCAGCAGCCAGTTTATCATCAGGATATGCATTCAAAATCCAAATTCAGCCCAAAACATTCGTTCCAATAGCCCAGTTATGTGAAATGTGTCTCAGTCATTGCAACATATAATTTATCATGAATCTATACTAATTATAAATTCAAGAATCAAATAAACTCTGAATAAAAACGACAGAACACTTCGTATCAGGGAAGAATATAAGGAACCCAAAAATTGGGATTCGAATTATAGCAAACAACAAATTAATGAACAAGGAAGTGTCGTGCACATTTTAGGGTGTTGTACAGGCCATTTCGTGTCCACATAAGTCAACACAAAGTGTCCAAATAGTAAAAACCACGTTTCAGAAAAAATCCGTGTCAGCAGCCTCGTGCAGAGGTACAGTGCAGGCTAGGACACGACACACGACACCATAGGGCTCGTGCTCGTGTCCTGGGGTACGCCAAGGATAGGGCTAGGGTCCCATAACCCTGTACCGTGTCCATGATACGCATGTCCTGAGCACGAGACACGTATCAGAACGTGTCTCACCCACGTGCAGTGTAGTGCATAAATCAATGCGGGTTCGTTTTCGTGTCCGACACGAAACAAGGTGTCATAAAACTTGGGGAGTGTCTTCTCAGTCACTGCTCCAACCTCCACGCCAAGTTTCGTGTGTCGAAATGCTGTGTCTAGTGAGAAATAGGACACGGGTAGCAGGACAGCGCACACGCGTGTCGTGCAGCGTGTCCGCACCCAATTTCGACACAAAATCGACACGAAATTCACATCAGTCTTCACAAAGATTAATATACATATTTAGATCTATAAATTCATTTAATTACATTTACAAAAATCGAAAATAAATTCCTTAAAGGCATTTAATCAAACACCTACAAAATAATACGACACGTGTCCGATACGGGCACCAAACGGACACGAAATCCACCCAAATTTTAGGGACACCTAGGGGACTCCTAGATCTAGCCCTACATGCAAGGAAAACTGAATTTTAAATCAATTTAAGGGGTTTTACCTATGTGTGCAAAAAGCTTGGAAAAGCCTCAAATGGGGGATTCTTCCTCTTGGTGCCAAAAGCCCCAAATTGTCCCAAAGCTGGGATTAAATTTCACAATCAAAAAATAAGAAGAAATTAGGCTCTAATGCAAGAAACTAGAGTTAAAAAGGAATTGAAATGAGGAAGTTATGGATTGGGAAAGAAGGCTATTTACCTCTTTCTTCAAACTTGTAAAATTTTAATAAAAGAGGCAAGAACAAGGAGGAGATTATTTATAGGGAAAGGGGAGCCCTAGTGGCTGGTTAAAAAGTGGAAAATTAGGGTTAAGGCTTAGTCTAATGGCTATGGGCCAAGTTGCACTAGTCATGGAACCAATTTCTAGGTCTCAAGCCTATGGACCAATTCACCAATCCTCCTACTCCAAACTTGATCCTAAGTGTCCTAACTTGAGTTGACTTAAGTTAAACTAGGGTCCATACCATGTTAACTAGGTCACCAAGTCGAAGTCAAATCTAGGACAGTCTCTTAAGTCGCAGCTAGTCAAAAGTCAAAATCAATAATCACCAGTGCAATAAATCATAAAATAATTCAAAGAGGCCAAATGACCAAAATACCCCTAGGTTAAAATGATAATTAATCATTCTAATGACATGGTTAGGCTCTAGGTCATGCAGTCTCTACGGTTTCACTAGCTGCACACCAAAATCACAAGTCATAACTTAAGGCGGTTTTTAAATAGTTTAAAAAATAATTAAAAATCACCAAAAATCATAATATGAAATAAATATCAATAATTAATAATTATAATTACAAAATTTTAAAATTACCCTCATTCTGGAAAATTGGGTGTTACAATCCTACCCACCTTAGAAAAATTTTGTCCTCAAAATTAAAATGATCGCACCTCCACTAGGTCAAACCCCCAGCAAATCAAAGTCGAAGCAACACAATCCTACTGGTCGTGATTTTACGGTCTCGAACAGGGTAGCTACCTATCTAGGCAATCACAAGCAATATCCTGGCAGGTACTAATAGAATCACACAACAAGATGGAAAGAAGAACAGGAAGAACAGACCTGCTAACCTGTCACCCGTAGCGTCGATCTACTCGACTGTCAACACAGAAGCCCTGCCCCTCTGGGGTGTATCCCTCTGTTGGTGCGGGGCACGGTGCTGCGCTACAGGTGGCCTAGCTCCCTCTATCTAATCTTTGACACTCAAGTAATATCCATCCTGATATTCTACTCAAATTCTCTAGGACACCATCTATATGGTATCTATCCTGCAATCTAATAATCATACCCGTCTATCCAGAACCATGTTACCAGAATCCTCGTCACACCAGTAAGTATGGCTACAATAATCCATAGTCCACAACTAATGTACATACATCTAAAATCATGGTATTTAAAATTTTTGTATTGCCGCTAGCTTGGCTGCAAAAACTTTAAATTCCCACACCCGAGAAGTACATCAAAAATCAGACTCTATCTCATCGCCCAACCAGCTGATATGGCTGTAGAAGACTCTAGATTCCATGACTGAGGCAACCTAGTCCATAATGTTATCTTGGTAGAAATCAAGTCAATAATGAATACCAAGAATCAATTCAACGATGAATCCAGGAAGATAGACAGATACTATCAGAATCGAATTTCGAGGAAGTTTATAATGAGATTCTCAAGGGTCATCCTAGGAATCGTCTCAAGTAGTCCTAAATGTGATTAAGTACCTCTCCGTTATAGCCTATCTCTCAATCCTATCGCAGGCTCGCAGCAGTACAACTAAGTCGCCGTACTACCACGACATCGCACTAATGCGACTCTCGACCTGCATGGGCCACCACTAAAAACGTGTCATGACCCGTACCCACTGTGAGGGAACGAGTGCGTAACAGCGTCCAGCCTACGCTGCAGTGTCGGCAGTAGAACGCTGTTCTAAGTCTCTAACTAACCGTCAACTCAAGTAGTATATAATGTACTCATCATGATCAACTCCGAACGGAGGACAAGTATAAGATATGGTGTAACTCAATCACAGTCTAAGCACGATAAGATAACACAGAAATATAACTAAAAAATTTAAGACAACAATAACTACTGAATAATAACAACATCTCGAACAATCGCAAATATATCTCAAGTCTCAATTCTATACAACAAGCTCTAAATGAAAACAGATGCCAGTCTACTAAACTAAATCCTGATCACTCCTGAGTGTCGGGGCCAAAGGTAGCTAACCCGTCTCCTGGTCCGTAATATGTAGGGCATGTGTCCTCAGGGCAATCATCTGTAAAATTTTCAACAGGTCCAGTCAGGACAGGAACGAGCACATCTCATCTAGAAAACTCAAGTAAATGACAGAGAACTATAAAGCAGTTATAGACAGTTGTATTGATGAAAATGACAGTTTATATTCAGGTGATGGTAAGAAAGACAGATAAAGTGCAAGAAAAGTAATAACTAAACAAGAGAAGAATCATAGCAATGAAGACTGTAAAAATAGAACTAGCTGAACCAGGGTAATATGGTATAAAGTCCAGGCAGCAATGTAGACCAGTGTAACTCCAATGTAAGTCCAGTACATGATGAATCTAATACAAGATGAATCCAGTAAGGGACGATTCCAGTTATAGTGATCAAAGATTCTAGGGTGAGTCCAGCCTATACTCTAACAGTGTGTTTTAAAATACCGAGATCGACATGTAAACGGCTGTAGGTAATACGGCACATCACACACCTGGCCGGGTGTGAGATGGCTATCATTCCAGTAGATTCCAGTTGGGAGATTCCAGATTGGGGTATGTCTACATGTCTTACTCTAGTATTTCCTCTCCCAGCAAGTGAATCCAGAATTCTGACACAATGATTCAAGATGAGTCCAGCCAAAATATAATGATACCAGTAATGATTCCAGTAAATGATTCCAGTTAAATGATTCCAGTTAAATGATTCTAGTAATAGAGATGATACCAGTAATAGAGGCCAGAAAATAAAAGTGTATCGTATACATGAATCCAGAATATCCACACGTGTTGTAACAGATAATCGCATACAACTAACTAGAACTGAAGTACAGTAATTGACAAGTAAATGAGAGAACTATCAGAGAATGTACTCGCCTGCTACTCTGAGAAGAGTAGTATAATATCAGATGCCTGCACCAGAGTCACAATGTCCTAAACAGAGTAATATGGGTCATGATATGTAAAATACAAGAGAATTGAAAGCTACAATGCAAACTACATGATTTCTAAGCCAATCTAGGTCAAAGTCCAACTCTAGTCAACTCTGGGTCAACTGTAAGTCAAACTTAGCCAACTAGTCAAACTAGGCCTATATAGGTCTACACCAACCTATACCAATATAGCCTAACAATAGAACTTAGCCTATAGAGCAACACTATACACTAGGCCTATGTACAATATTACAATATACAAACCCATATACAAAATCCTATATTATAACTTAGGCTAACATAATACTTACTTACATTCTTTCATGTATCTATTCATGCACATTTACCTATATACATATATACATTAGCTATATACATATATATACATACATGCTTATAGGCATACATTAGTATATAGGCATATCATCATATATATATACATAGAGGATTGAATGTGTGTGAGTGAAAAAGAGGGATGTGTGAATGTGTGTGAGTAATGTGGGCAAGTGACAGGAAACAATGTGTGTGTGTGTGTTAAGCATGAGAGAAAGTAGAGTGTTAGGAATCAGCTAAACACATGAATGGTCCATTCCATTCCAGTTTACAGTGCTCTAATAACCATTAAAAGTCTGGAAATTAATCTCAGGTTCTATAGTATTGCAATGAATGGGATATGTAATACACTCTCAGGTTTATCCCTTCTTGGTACAACATATTATCAAGACAACTGATACCAGGTGGGATACATAAGTCCAAAGCTCACCAAGACACCACTGCTCAACACCTGATATTACTCAAGTATCCCAACCTTCACATCATTCTAATATGCAGGCAGAGGTTTAATAGATTGCAGGAAGTTCTGGAATGTAGGTGCAGGGAATTCATGTGTAGGCAATATACCATGCATATGTAGGGCAAGATGAGGATGCAGTGAACCAAGGTAATATAAGGAAGGGCAATGTTCAATACAGGACATGGCAACCTGCCTGTACACCCTCCAAAAGAGGCAGGACATAGTGAATAGGTGATGCAATAGGTCTGAACTCCTTATACAGTGAACAAATGCCAGTAAACTATCATTGGAAATCAATTGAATATTCAAAAATCAGTTAAGGAAATCATTTCTCAGGAAATCTAACAGTTCAAAATCAGTCCAAAACCCCAATTGACAGTTCATTCAGTTTCTGGAAATGAATTCGTAGGCAAACACCAATCTTAACCAACAACAACTTGATACCAAAACTTAGATATATACAACATGTAATCCTAACAATATGCAATTCAACCCCATACATGAAATTCGGTTAACACATTAATCAGTGAAACAAAGCTCCTATCCTGAATTCCCATCTAACTGACAGTTCTCAGGAATGCAGGTTAATGTCAAAAGAAATCTCAGGAATGCATAACAGTTCACATACTAAACTACCAGTTGACAGTTAACACATTAATCATTAAACCCCCAGTCAACTTCCTAACTAAAACCCAGATTAAACAACACCTTAGTTTGTGTGTAAAGCTGGGGAAAGACAGTAACTAATCTCAGGAAATTCCTGAGAACAATGACTAAAGTGAAAACAGTGGGGTGTCAAGCCATGGTGAGTGTGTGTGTGTCTATGAAACTCTGAAAACAAAGAGTGTAGAGTGTAGGAGGGATATTACAAACAGTGTAAGGAAAACAAAGTGTCATTACATACATGAATCATCCTACAGTGTTCAGTTATCAATTTACATATGTGTAGAGAGTGAGTGTGTGAAGGCAATGTGGCACATGCTTTTGTGTGTGTGTGTGTGAACATTGATATATGTGTCAAAAGGAAATCAGGAATTAGGAATAGTGTGTATGTGTGGACAGAAATTAGAACTAATCTCAGAAATTAACATAGCCTATGGCAGTGCATCATTCAAAACATTTTGAAAACTCAAATACAAAACCCAACCACAATTTAAACCCAAGGTCCCAGCCTACTAGTTTCAGGAAAAAAATGAGCTAACCTATATACAAACCTATGTATATTCTAGGTTCATAACCCACATACATTTATCTCAGGAAAAATCAGCAGCAAGTTTATCATCAGGATATGCATTCAAAATCCAAATTCAGCCCAAAACATGCGTTCCAATAGCCCAGTTATGTGAAATGTGTCTCAGTCATTGCAACATATAATTTATCATGAATCTATACTAATTATAAATTCAAGAATCAAATAAACTCTGAATAAAAATGACAGAACACTTCGTATCAGGGAAGAATATAAGGAACCCATAGCAAACAGCAAATTAATGAACAAGGAAGTGTCGTGCACATGTTAGGGTGTTGTACAGGTCATTTCGTGTCCACTTAAGTCGACACAAAGTGTCCAAATAGTAAAAACCACGTTTCAGGAAAAATCCATGTCAGCAGCCTCGTGCAGAGGTGCAGTGCAGGCTAGGACACGACACACGACACCATAGGGCTCGTGCTCGTATCCTGGGGTACGCTAAGGATAGGGCTAGGGTCCCATCACCCTGTACCGTGTCCATGACATACGTGTCCTGAGCACGAGACACGTATCAGAACGTGTCTCACCCGCGTGCAGTGTAGTGCATAAATCAATACGGGTTCGTTTTCGTGTCCGACACGAAACAAGGTGTCGTGAAACTTGGGGAGTGTCTTCTAAGTCACTGCCCCAACCTCTACGCCAAGTTTTGCGTGTCGAAATGCTGTGTCCAGTGAAAAATAGGACACGGGTAGCAGGACAGCGCACACGCGTATCGTGCAGCGTGTCCGCACCCAATTTCGACACGAAATCGACATGAAATTCACATCAGTCTTCACAAAGATTAATATACATATTTAGATCTATAAATTCATTTAATTACATTTACAAAAATCGAAAATAAATTCCTTAGAGGCATTTAATCAAACACCTACAAAACAATACGACACGTGTCCGATACGGGCACCAAACGGACACGAAATCTACCCAAATTTCAGGGACACCTAGGGAACTCCTAGATCTAGCCCTACATGCAAGGAAAACCAAATTTTAAATCAATTTAAGGGGTTTTACCTATGTGTGCAAAAAGCTTAGAAAAGCCTCAAATGGAGGATTCTTTCTCTTGGTGCCAAAAGCCCCAAATTGTCCCAAAGCTGGGATTAAATTTCACAATCAGAAAGTAGGAGAAAATTAGGCTCTAATGCAAGAAACTAGAGTTAAAAAGGAATTGAAATGAGGAAGTTATGGATTGGGAAAGAAGGCTCTTTACCTCTTTCTTCAAACTTGTAAAAATTTAATAAAAGAGACAAGAACAAGGAGGAGATTATTTATAGGGAAAGGGGAGCCGTAGTGGCTGGTTAAAAAGTGGAAAATTAGGATTAGGGCTTAGTCTAATGGCTATGGGCCAAGTTGCACTAGTCATGGAACCAATTTCTAGGTCTCAAGCCTATGGACCAATTCACCAATCCTCCTACTCTAAACTTGATCCTAAGTGTCCTAACTTGAGTTGACTTAAGTTAAACTAGGGTCCATACCATGTTAACTAGGTCACCAAGTCGAAGTCAAATCTAGGACAGTCTCTTAAGTCGCAGCTAGTCAAAAGTTAAAATCAATAATCACCAGTGCAATAAATCATAAAATAATTCAAAGAGGCCAAATGACCAAAATACCCCTAGGCTAAAATAATAATTAATCATCCTAATGACATGGTTAGGCTCTAGGTCATACAGTCTCTACGGTTTCACTAGCTGCACACCAAAATCACAAGTCACGACTTAAGGCAGTTTTTAAATAGTTTAAAAAAATAATTAAAAATCACCAAAAATTATAATGTGAAATAAATATCAATAATTAATAATTATAATTACAAAATTTCAAAATTACCCTCATTCTGGAAAATTGGGTGTTACACTTCCCACGTTGCATGAGAACACATCCCAAACCAAGTTCCGATGCGTCACTGTAGATTTGAAATCCTACAGAGCCCTCTGGAAGTGCTAAAATTGGAGCCGTGACGAGCCGCTGCTTGAGTTCCTGAAAGTTACTCTTACAGTCGTCAGTCCACTTAAATATGACTCCCTTCTGAGTTAGGCGAGTCAAAGGCGATGCGATTCTTGAAAAGTCTTTCACAAATCTACGGTAGTACCCGGCTAAACCAAGGAAACTCTGTATCTCACTAGCTGATGCAGGCTGCTTCCAGTCTACAACTGCCTCAATCTTCTTTGGGTCGACGGCAACACCTTCTGCCGAAACAACATGTCCAAGGAACGACACGCTATTCATCCAAAATTCGTACTTGCTTTGTTTTGCATACAGCTGGTTGTCCCGCAGCGTCTGAAGTACTTCCCTTAAGTGTCCGACATGAGTCTCCCAGTCTTTTGAGTAGATCAAGATGTTATCGATGAATACAACAACAAACTTTTCTAAGAACGGTCGAAACACTCTATTCATTAGATCCATAAAGGCTGCTGGAGCATTAGTCAAGCCGAATGGCATGACAAAAAACTCATAGTATCCGTATCTCGTACGGAATGCTGACTTAGGGACATCCTCGGGTCTGATCTTCAATTGGTGGAATCCTGAACGAAGATCAATTTTAGAAAACACGGTTGTCCCTTGAAGCTGATCGAACAGATCATCTATCCTTGGCAAGGGATACTTGTTACGGATGGTTGCCTTGTTTAGTTCTCTGTAATCGATGCACAGCCGCATCGTCCCATCCTTCTTCTTTACAAATAGTACTGGAGCTCCCCATGGAGATACACTTGGGCGAATGTATCCCCGGTCTAGTAATTCTTGTAGTTGTACCTTTAGTTCCTTCAATTTTGCCAGAGCCATCCTGTATGGCGCCTTTGATATCGGGCGAGTACCCGAGAATGTATCAATTGTGAATTCAATTTCTCTATCCGATGGCATTCCAGGTATCTCGTCCGAAAACACATCGGGGAACTCTGCCAAAATTTTGGTCTGATTCGAGCCTACACTTTTCATTCGAGTGTCTTGGACAGAAGCGAGAAATCCCTCACACCCTGAGTACAGCATGTGCCTTGCTGTAACTGCCGATATTACCATAGGTCCTTGGAACGCCGAGCCACATGAGTAAAAGAATTTCGTTTCTCCGGGTAGGCGAAACACAACTCTCTTATCCGCACAGTCGATTGTTGCATGATAGGTGCTAAGCCAGTCCATTCCCAATATGATATCGTACTCTTTGATGTCGAGTACAATTGCGTCCAGAGATAAAGTCTTGCCTCCAATCTTAATGTAGCCGTCCCTGCAAATCAAAGTTGCAGGCATATCTACTCCCGAAGGAGTACTAACACACAAAGCTATCTTTAGTTGAGTCATAAAAAATTTATTTTTCGTTGCAAAATCAAAAGAGATAAAGCAATGAGTAGCACCAGAATAAAAAAGTACTCTTGCAGGTATGCCTTTGTACAGCAACATAACTGTTATAACATTCTCTGCGGTCTGGGCCTCTGCCTGAGTCAAGGTATAAACCCTTGCTTGCCCACCTTGTTGTTGATTCGGTGCATTCCCATTCGGAGCTGGTGAGGCTGGTGGTGCTTGGCCACGATTTTGGTTGTTATGTTGGCCCTGGTTCTGATTGTTATATCCTCTACGGTACTGATTGTCGTTCGGACCACGATGATTATAGTGCTGATCCCGTGGGGGATTCTGATTCCTTCCCTTTCTGCATTTAGATGCCCTGTGGCCCATGCCGCCACAATTGAAGCATCCGGCTCGATATTCTGCTTGTCGATGCCCATATCGGTTGCACTTGAAGCAACACGGTCCTTGATATTCACCCTTATTCTCGCCAGCATTATGACGCTTAGGAATGTCATTTCTCTCAGCAGCCAAGGCTCGTTTATGATTGCTACCCTAGTTGCGCACTGTTGTTCCATGGCTAACTGGTGGATGAAATCTTTCCATCTCGAGAGCTGTCGCATACGCCTCCCGATAAGACGTACACTTCCGACTTAGCACATCGCGCTGCAGGCTCTCATTCAAGTCTTGCACGAATCTTCCTCGCTTTGCGTCATCATTCGGGACCATGTATCCAGCGAAGGCAACTCTCTTTAAAAATTTTGTCTCGTAGTCATCCACCAACATACTGCTCTGTCAGAGTGCAATGAACTCATCTTTTTTTTGTAGACGGACAGCTGGTGGAATGAATTGTGCGATGAAGGCCTGTTTGAAGGTCTCCCAAGATATCTTCGTATCCTGACTATTTCTGCAAAGTTCCTGTCTCTGCGAAATCCACCATTCCTGGGCCTCGAGACGAAGTTGTACAGCGGTACACTCCACTCTCTTACTGCCCTGAATCTCCAACATTCGGAAATAGCCCTCAAGTGTGTTCAAGAAGCCCATCACCTCAACTGGCTCCTCTTTCCCATTAAATTCAGGCGGGTCGCAACTCTTGAATTCAGAGAACTTGAAGCTCGTTCTCTTCTGTGTCGGCATTTCAGGTTTCTCTGCCGGCACTTCTACGGTCTCGGTTGTTGCGGCCTTTGCAGAAACATTGGAATCGGCCGTCAGCTTGGTGACAATCTGAGTTAGACTATCCACTTGCTTTTGTTGAGCATCTAGCTGCTCCTGAAACTGATACTGAAGCTGCTCTTGAAGCGCGCGATGTTGAGCCTCGCTCTGCTTCCTCTGAGCCTCCATTTGTTTAATCAGTTTCTCAATTGGGTCAGACGATGAATTCGTCTTTGTGCTATCACCCTTGGTCATTCTACAACAAAAAAATAATTCTATTAGCACTCATAAAATATTTATGGGCTTATTGTATGGAATATTATTTCATGCCAGCGCTATCGACACCATCAATCGAGAAAATTTGCATCAAGACTTCCTTTTTGAAAATATTTTAAAATCCGAGGATTTGAAACCGTGCTCTGATACCAACTTGTCACGACCCAATTCGGGGAATCTTTCGTCCTCGCTTCGATTCGTGCCGAATCGTTCGTCCTCGCTAAGGTGTGATGTCGTACAAGTCTGGTATTGCACTTGTACAAGGCAAGAATGTGCACTGTTATGTCATTTAGAAACATTTGAAACCCAGCCACATTTTATAAATATTGAGGACACAATATAGGAAGAAGAAATACTCATTTTATTCATAATTGCAGTCAGAATATAACTTTTCTCGATAATATTTGAAATGCCATTTCGGCTACATTGATTCCTATTTCGCCATTTTTCCGGGACTAACGGAGACCACTTGGTATGAGAGAAATTGTATTGAAAATGTGCCCCATGAAAAGAAGTACAACTGATAGGCTGCCATGAAATAACTTCTCATTCCATATATCATGCCCCTTTAGTACTTTGAAATATAAGCAGCTATCATTTGAAAACTCCGTAATACTTTGTGCGTCTTTGGGGAAAACAACTTGAAAGGAAACAACAGTTCATAAAGCTTTAATTCGGACGTGCGCCTGAGCATTCTCCAGTACCTGTGGAGGAGGGGTCAGCACATTATAACAATGTGCTGGTGAGCCCCGTTGGCCCACTCAGCTAAACCAACATTTTATTAATGACAAGCATTTTAAAAATATGAACTTATTAGGGACAGGCAACATTTAGAGTAAATCATAATTCAAAGGACATGGTATTTCATGAAACCATGTTTACTTTACCATTGGCCGAATCTAGCTTTCCTGCACAAGATACAGGATAAAAATAAAAAACTTACCGCCCCTGCATAAGACAATCGTTAGCATGCATTCGGACTGGGTCGTTGGTAAAACTGCACCATAAAGGACTTTCCAACGGGTATTACGGTGTACCATTCCAGAGTAGGTTGCAAGCCTAGTCGAATGTCCCGTAATACCTCATGCCACCATAGCACGACCAAATGTTCCCCCTAGGTCGAGCCGGTCCCTGGTGCCCTAAGTACCGTCCCGAGGAAACTACTCAAACCTTGTGCACAAAGACATCCATGACCACGCGAATGCATAACCGACTAAACAGTACACAATTGTATGGTATTAGTAAGCCAACATTTAATATGCATCATTCTCATATTCAACATCTCAGGCATCAATTCACCCACATTTCAATGTTCAAGGGACAAGCACAATTCTCAATCTTGTTAACAGTGTAATCAATTCTTTCAATGTTCAATGTTCAATGTTCAATCTCTAGCTTCTTAGTGGTATTGACTTGTGGCATTAGCAACTGATATCGATCAACGGATGTTGCAAGACAATTATTTAGTTGGCATAAAGGAATAGCGAGAGAGACAATACCACCACAGAGATCCACACACACCAAATTGGAGAATCACCGAGAGAGAGAGAGGAACACTTGTACGCTTAGCCTTCCATCACGCGTCAGTCTGCATTGGCACCAAAAGTTTGGTTAATATCCCGTCTCATTGTGTTCTCTTCTCTCAGAATTCTCAAGAATGAATGCTATACAAATCGATAAAAACGGGCAAGAATCAAATCATCGAAAATCATTTAGAAAAGCATCCATTAAAACCAAGCAACAAAACCAGCAGCAAAACATCCAAAAAAAACTCTTGGACGTATTTCAAGAGAAACCAATCTTTTAGTTGGAAAGGTTCTTATGCACTTGTCCGTGATCGATTCGGTACCGACGGTAAGTTTCTCCAATACTCGGTTCCGACCGAGTTAACCAAGCCACAAGCCTTACATAGTGAACCGCTAGGAGCGGGACACTACAGGTTGACGACTTCCATTATTACCTTGGGAATCGGGACCACGCCATTTGGGACTTCTGTAGAAGAAAAGTCACCAAACTGAAGAGAGATCATGTTAGAAGATACGACCTTATCTTCAGCTTCGAGGTTGATCACTTGGCTGTCGATAAGCTGTTGTATCTTCTTTTTCAGGATGATGCAGTCCATGGTGGAATGGTGCACGTACTGATGATAGAGATAGTACTTGGGATTGTTGAGCTGGCTCGCCTCTGCAGGATGTCGTAGTGGAGGCAATGTCAGCTTATTACCCTTCGTCCATGTGTGAAAAATGGTAATGACATCGTCTTCGTCAAAGGAGAAGGTCTCCTTAGGCTTATCGGAGGCGCCCTGAGAATTGGAAGCTCCTTTGGAAGTGTCGACCTTTAGGACTTCTTTCCCTTTACCCCCACTAACAGGGATAGTTTAAGGATGCTTGCCCTTGTCTTCGGATTTAGGTGTTTTCAACCCCAGTAGTTCCAAGTTAGGAATGTCGTTTTCAGCAGCATCAGCGGCCCCAATGAAAGCGGGCCATGTATTATACTTATGTATACACAGACAAAACTTTACCGTAGAAAGGAAGTTATGTCGACAACTATCCATAAGTTCTGAGTCTGGTATGCCGAAGGGCATCTTCAGTGCTAGCCGCCTGAAGCGTTCGATAAAGGCGATGATAGACTCAGTCCTCCTTTGCTTGGTCTCGATGAGGGTGGACATACTAACATGCATGCCACTCTCGTAAAACCTGTTTAGGAACAACCTCTCCAAGTCTTTAAATGAATTGATACATCTGTCAGGCAGACTGTAGAACCATTCGAAAGCTACCTCCTGCAAGGTGCTAATAAACAGCTTCGACAAGAACGGATCATCTCTGGGCAAGTATAGAGTCTGCGTGTTGAAGTATGTCATGTGTTGACGAGGAGAAGTCAACCCGTCAAATGAATTCAGCGTCAGCGGCTTATAGTTAGGAGGGCAAGTAGCGTTCTCCCACTCAGGGGGATGCGGTTGAGATATCCCCATCTTCTGAAGCTTGTCTTTGTGTGAGATGGTGTCGAGACGGTCGACCAGGGAATCAATTGCATCTTGTTGATTGAGCAGATGTTGGGAAACGGCTGCTGAACGGTTGTCAGGCGTCGTTGGCGAAGGACCACCCCCAGCATTTGCAAGATTTGGAGGAGGCGCAATGGAATGATACTCCTTTTGTAGTGAAGGAGGGTTGTTTCTATGAGCCGAACTAGCGTAAGCCGAGATATTTTATTGAGGTGGAGGAACATCCCCAGCAGCTTGAACTGCCATGATACTGGTAAGCATATCAGTGATCTTGGTGAATGTTGTTTCAAGACCCTCTAGCCGTTTGCTGGTCTGATTGTCACGACTCGCACCCAGTGTAGGGGCACGAGAAGTGGGTACGTCCAGCCTACGCCGCAGTATCAGCGGTAGAACGCTGTCCTAGGTTACTATCTAATCAATAACTCACGCAATTATATAATATACTTGTCAATCTCAACTCCGAACGAAGGACAAGTATAGATATAATGAAATCTCAATCACAGTCTAAGCACGATATGGTAACACAAAAGTTTATAACTAAGACTAAGTAACAACAACAAGCCAACTACTAAATAATAATAATCTCAAAACAAACAATATCTCAACTTATTACAATTCAAGTTCTAAAACATAAAAACTAAACCAAGTCAACTAGCTAGTCTCCCGATCACTACTGAGTGTCGGGGCCAAAGGTAGCTAAGCCATCTCCTGGTCCATAGTAAGTAGGGCAAGTGTCCTCGGGGCAAGCATCTGTAATATTTTTAACAGGTCCAGTCAGGACAGGAACGAGCACAACTCATCAAAAAATCCCAAGTAAATGACAGAGAACTATAAGCAGTTATAGACAGTTGTATTGATGAACATGGCAGTTTATATGAGTAATGATGTAGAGAAACAGTTAAGGTACAAGGAAAGTAAGATAACTAAACAAGAGGAGAAGCATGGAAATGAAGACTGTAAAATATGATCTAGCTGAACTAGAGTAACATGATATAAGTCCAGACAGTATAATATGAGCCAAGTATAATCCCAATATGAGTCCAGACAATGTAAGTCCAATACCAGATGATTCCAGTACAAGATGAGTCCAGTATAAGTTGAGTCTAGTCAGTGATCAAAGATGCCAGGGTGAGTTCAGACTACACTCTAACAGTGTGTTTTAAAATATCGAGATCGACATGTAAACGGCTGTAGGTAATACGGCACATCGCACACTCGGCCAAGTGTGGGATGGCTATCTTTCCAGTATAATTCCAAGGGAGTGGTTCCAGTATTTAGGAATGTTCATATGTCTACTCCAATATTTTCCCGCCCAACAAGTACAAGTGAATCTATAACCCGACACAAAATAAGTACAAGTCCAGCCAGAACATAAATGATACCAGTAAGTGATTCCAGTAGGTGATGCCAGTAGTAGTTCCAGAAATGGAGGCCAGACATAAATAAACGAGTGTCGCATGAAATGGGTCCAACAATATCAAATCGTGTTTGTAACAGAGAATCAAATAGAACTAACTAGAACTGCAGTACAGTAATCGACAAGTAATGAAAGAACTATCAGAGAATGTACTCGCCTGATACCCTGAATGACTGATGTATATCAGATGTCTGAACCGGAGTCACAATGTCCTAAATAGAGCAATATGGGTTATAATGTGTTTAAAATAAGATAAATGAAGTTTACGATGCAATCTACATGATTTCTAGGTCAATCTAGGTCAAAGTCAAACTTGGTCAACTCTGGGTCAACCCAAGTCAACATCTAGTCAAACTGGTCAAACTTTTAGGGTTTTGGGTCAACTCTAGTCAAGCTAGGTCAATTGGTCACATTTAGGCTTAATGTTGACTTTTGGTCAACTCTAGTCAAACATGAACCATTTGGTCAAACTTGGTCAAAAGTCCACAATTGGTCAACTAGGCTATTGGGTTTACATCAATCTAGCCAACTCTACATTAGGGCTAAACTCATAATCCTAACCAATACACATCTAAGGTATCCATATACTCTAAGCATTCTGAACCTACAACTCACAACATGAATATACTCATTTATGGTATATATATATATATATATATATATATATATATATATATATATATATATATATATATATATATAATATAAAAGAGCAGAACAATTATCGGAGGACTGGACTTTTACTTCACAATACAAACTTGTTTGTACAAAGAAAGCCTAGGGACGAAAGCCTAGGTACAGCAATCTAAGTACAATTGTTTATTTTAGATTCTGGGGGGTGACGATAGAGGCTCGAGAAAGCGACGGCAGCTCTGCCTTACTCCTTGCACGATCGGATGCAGCCTTGACTCCGGGGAAGAACTGCTTGGCGTTAAGGAAATGCTCTCTTTGCCCTCTTTCTTTTCTCTCCAAGTATTCTGGTGCTCTGATCTCAAAAAATGGTCCTTTTGCAAGGGAATGGCACCTTGCTATTTATAAGAGTAGAATGCAATCATTAGGGTTTGCAATGATTGTCCCTAAAAGTGGCGGCGGCCTGTTGATTGATGAATCTGGGCCATTAGTCTTGAGTGTGATGAATCTGGGCCATTAATGTAGATTGCGCCAAATCCTATCAGTAATTAATGCTGATTGCAATAAATCTCCATCATGATGATTTGCTGATGTCTGCAAATCTGAATGAATAAATTTAATTCATTCTCCCGCCATGTTTCCCAGATTATTGGGATTTGACCCAATCTTTGATTGCAGTAAATCTGGGTTTTTGAGATTGATTGGCTTTATGACACGTGTCCTGCCACGTGGTTCAACCGAGAACCACTGAAAAAATCTGAGCTGCATGAGGTTTGAGCCGCATAAGGCTGGCCACGTGTCAAAGTGGCTTGGGGTGAATATTTGAACCGCATGGTGATGATCAGAGCCGTATGAGTGTAGGTAGCCGCATAATAGGTAGCTTCTTAGCGAGCCGTATGGAGATAGTCCTTGTGAGCCGCATGGAGGAGCCTCTGCTTGAGCCGCATAGGGGAAAGCCTCTGCTTGAGCCGCATAGGGAGTCTATGCTCGAGCCGCGTAAGACTGTCCACGTGTCGAGGCCACGTGACACTTTCTGGATCTCGGGGGATTGTGTCAGAGATCTCCTTCATTTCCCTAGGATTCTGCCATTATAACAGAGTCATAATTACATCTTTGTGTCAGAACTGTCATCTTGTCAGGGCTGTCAGCCGTCAAGGCAATTAATGCAGTATAGGACGAAGGGAAGGGCTGTTTGCAGGCCACATGTCTTCCCTTCTGAGCCGCATGGAACTTATTGAGCCGCATAGTCCCTCACGCCGCATGAATCTCTGAGCCGCATGGGCTTTCTGAGTCGCATAGGATTTCCTCGCCGCATGGATCTTTCTTTATTCTTTTCCATGCTTCTACAAGACCCCCTTCAAAGTTTTTAATTTGCAAAGTTGAAATACTTTGAATAAGAAGCATGGCTGTGTATAAATTCTTCTGGCCGCATATGAGGTCCTGGCCGCATGGATGTCTTGGGCGCATGGATGGCTTAGCCGCAGGGACTTTCGGCCGCATGGATGGCTCAGTCGCATAGCTCTTTGCCACGTGTGCGTGTCTTTAATTGTCTCAAATTCGTTTTAGCACCGTCTTTAGGAAAAATCACTACACCAAAACAAGCAATTTGTAACACTTTTTTTTTCCAATTCGTAACGGTTAATACCGTTACAAGTTAGTAACGGTAATTACCGTGACATTAATTAAATAACCGTTACTAAAATAACTTTTGTATATTTTTATATAGTTTATTTTGTGCAATGGTAATAAATGTGACAAATGAAGAAAAAAATTACCAAAAATTCAAGCTTCCCTCCTTTATTTTCAGAATCCCTCCTTTATTTTCCCCTCTTTTAATAGAAAAGTGTAACCAAACTTAAATCATCCCGAACAAGGAATCTCACCATTCCGAGCTAAGGGACTCTCTCCTCACTCCCACCATCACCCTCACCTGAAATCCATCCCGAACCAGGCCTCTGCTACCACCACCGTCACCGGTGCCATCACCATGGATGCTTGTTAGCTTTTCGAGTCGGAGCGTCGATCTCTGGAGGAGGGAGAGGACATGAATGCGTCAAAGAGGACTACTCCGACCTGGAGGCCTTCAAAGCCTTCCGCCTTCAGGGATCCGACAGGTCCGGCATCCGCATTCTTCTGCCTTGACGGATCCGACAGGTCCGATCCCCAAATTGAACTTTCTTTCTTTTTCTTCTTGAAAAATTGGAAAATTTATTAGTTCACTTATAATGTTTTTTGGTTTTCTTGATCATATTAGTGGTAAAGTTTGGTTCGCTCTATATTAATTGTGGAGAATTTTACTAAACATTTTCTGCAAGGGGAATTTAGTTGAGAGTAAGATGACCATTGGAGAAAGAAGAACTTTAGTCCCGGCTGTGAGAAGATCAGTGCATGCCTTTTCTTAAGCTTAACTTAGTTCTTCTCTATGGTTCTCTATATTATTTTGTTCTTAAAAATATTAGAAAGTAATAAGACGAAACCCTAATTTTTTCAGCCTCTTCTTATTTGTATCTTTCTCATGCTAGCTACATGAATCTGATAAACAACACGTTCAAGTCTGGCATCCTTTTGACTCGTATGTTATTTAGAGAGTTAAAATCAACTAAGGCATTGTTGTCTTCATTGTTTGTTTAGAAATTACAAATAAGTCCCAAAGTAGCCCAAGAAACCGAGCTTATATCAATTGTATTAAAGTTTATTACTGCAATAAGTTATGAATAATATGAAACATCAATGGCGACATGCCATCTACTGGATTATATAGTTCCGAAAGACTTTATCAATGATTTTTTGTCGAGGTTTTGTAGTTTGATATGTATTTCAGGTTGAATCCACCCAGTAAGAAATAAAATTTAGGATGTGTTATAGAGATTCTTATGGCTGCAATGATGAGCATTTTCCTATCTCTACCTTAGCAGCATGATGAAATAATGGTGCATTGGATGCTTTGCCTTTCCTAAGTCATTCCAATACCATGGAATAACCAAACTTTTAGTAGCCAACACCCAAAGTATGATGTCATGAATTAGTGTGATCCTTGTATTACTCTTATGGGGTCCATGATGCTATTTAGTTTTAGGCAAAAGCCCCAATCAATCATTAATTTGGCCTGCCCTAGACTTCAAACCCTTACTCATGTCACTCATAATTTTCTTCTGGTTGGTTCGTCTAAGAACATCTCCATCAGTTTCTCTATATAGACTCATGTTCTTTTTCTTTGTTTTATAGTTGTTGTCCTCTTTTAGCCGTGAACTAATTTGAAGGCACTTTTGGCACTATACTTGTTTTTTTTAGTTAGTTAGTTTGTTTGTTTTTACATACTAAACTTGGTTATTAGCATTTTCATAATTGTTCTTGGTACATCTCTCTGCAGGCTCAAAATCGAAACTGAAGCCCAAAAGGGAGAGGACGAAAGAAGAAAAGACCTTCAGGAGATGAGCCAAGTACTTCTTCGCAACCTAATTGGGTGATTACATTCTTAGTGGTAGTTTTAGTGTTACTAATATTTTCCATGCCAATTAGTTTACTTGCTGTAGAGATTCAAACCACAAAAATGGTAGTTGGAGGAAGAGGGAAAGAGGAAGCAGGAAACCAGGCCTTTTATTTATGTTACTTGTAAATAAGATACAATCCAAATAATCTACATAGATGAGCCAAGTCCTCTGAAATGCTGACTACGACTTGACTAGGTATTGTACAACACAACTCCTCACCAACATCACCTGGCGATTTTTTTTCTTCTGCTTTTGTGGACCATAACTCTGGTGGTGTCTTGAAAGTTTGCTAAATTTCAAACATTTTGCTAAGAAAGTGTTGTGTCACAAGCTCTAAACCAGTTAAGCATTTCTCTGGATTCATTTTGTTCTTGTTTTTTATGAAGTATTTGTTTCTCATAGTATTTTTGAAAATATACTAATATGTAATTAGGGGAAGTTGTGGGTACAAAATTGGATGTTGTCAAGTAGATGGTCTCAAATCCTATTAATCTGTGGTAAGGTATTGATATTATTTTCCTGTAACAGGTCCTAATATGCGATTGTTTACTTGGGATTGGACATGAATCACATATTTTTGTTTTTAGGAATTTGTTCTTTTTTGTCCGTTGCCTAGTCACATGCCTACTCGTATTTGTTGGATACTAGAAGTTAAATGTTGTCTTGTACTTTTGGTCAAACATTTTTTTTGGCAAGAGATCGTAGTTGAATTTATTGTATTATCCAATATGATATGCATTTGTTTCTAAACCATTTTGTGTTGGAGAGGAACTTTGATAGGCTCATGAACCTATAGAATGAGTATTTTTTAATACATTTCTATAGAAAGAAGACAACTAATAGTAAATATATCTTTAATTTCTTCTTCAATGTTATTATTTATTTTTATCTTCTCTTTAGATTGTTTTGGAGTTCCCATGTGCTTATATTCCTGATGTCAGTTGCTTCTGCATATATGATCCCTATTTCTTACGTAATATCTAATCATATATTAATATCTATATTTGTTTCTTTGTGCAGTTCAAGGAGTTGACCCAGGCTTGATGTATTTACTGACTCTGAAAAGCGTGAGATATACGATCAGTACGGTGAAGATGCACTCAAGGAAGGAATGGGAGGTGGCAGCGGTGGCCATGATCCTTTTGATATCTTCCAATCCTTCTTTGGTGGTGGAAGTCCCTTTGGAGGTAATCTTTAAAAAATATTTATATTTGATATAAATAACAAGCATTGAATTGCACAAATTTGTTATGTTCATCTTCCTGACTGTTCAATGTATACAAATGCAGGCTTCAATAAAGGTAAGTTTTATTGTTAAGGACAGGTGTTGTACTTGGGATTTTGATGATCACATGATTAAATAATAGCAGTACACCTATTCTAATCTTTGTATGTTTTTGTATGATTACCATGATCAAAGATATAGAGAAGAACCTGTTGATAATTGTGGGCAAGGTATGTGCTCCTATCTATTAGAATACATCAATTTATAATACGCAAAATTTGAACAATAGGATATGAAATTTTATCTAACACTAAGATAATGATAAAGGAATAGACCAAATTAGAAAGTGATGCTATTTCTTGAAAAAGAACACATTTATTTGTTCTGCTTCTTCTAAGCATTGGACTTCGATAATAACAACAGATTCGTAAGTGCTGCAAAAATGATAAATAAAGAAACTAAAGTAGTTTTGATATGACACCTTTTTTTTGCCTGATCTTGATTTTAAGTTTCATAGATATGCTAAAGATTTCATTAGGTTAAGGAAATTGTAAAAAAATGATTTGATATAGATATCGGTTCATCAACCTGTCGTCAAAGGAGTTGTGACTCTTGTTCTTGGATGCTTAAATAATCTGGTGGTAGAAATGGCATTTCTTATACAGATAATGAAGTTGATAGTTCTCTAGTAATCCACAACTCATTAATTTAGCGTTGCCTCTTTGTTTTTCTCAACTTTTCTCTTTTAGAAGATTATAATTAAAGCGAACATGTAACTAGATGGGTTATTTCCATTAAAAATTCTATCAAATGTTTTCTAACTTGTTCCAATATTTCATTATAATTTTCTTTCACTTGTTTGCAACTACCTTACCCCAACTAACTAATGCAGGCCAACACAGATGAAGAGCTCCCATAGTTCCTCATTGGGACCTGTCCTTATTTTCTCTGTGTTGACTAAGAAATGCTGAAATATTTAAGCTTATAAAGATCAATATAAATACTATGATACCAACAAAAACAATGTTTACAGAATACAGGGTTCTCTGCTGCATTAGATGCTACTCGTGTCTCAATTCTTTTGGGTATATTGAAGGTAGAATCCCTTAGACGAAGGTAATGGAGTAGCAACTTAACTCCAACTTCCTTTCTGACAAATCTATGGCATGAAACGATTTATTTTTTCTTGTATAATTTGTGCAGATATGTATTGAGATATTAAGTTAAAATAAGTTATAATATGCTAGAATGTTCATCTCTTTCTAATCTTACTCATGACATCTCTCTCTCTCTAGTCCTGTTGACATTAAAAGTAAATCTGCATTAGGTACCAACAATTGAATTAGTCATTATGAAGGAAATTAATGAGAAATTGATTACTTGATTTGCTTGTTCTTTACTGTTCTTATCTTGTTTATTTGTATTCCAAAGACAGTATGACACTTAAGACTTAGCAAGGTGTTAGTTCCTTGCCCTTTTTTACCCTCAAAAGACGTATTCATAGCCTAGTAACAAGAATCCAGGTTGTGAGTTACAGTTTGAAGTCATCCAGAGTCTTATATAACAGATCATTTCTTTCGTTTTCCTCCTTGCGTATCTCCATTTTGCATTGTGTTCCAAGTTTATCTATTTCTGAAGAGGTTAAATTTATGCAAGTTGCTTCCACATATACTGTAGTATCCATTTCATGGTTTCCCTTCTTGGGGGTAAATTAGAATTCTACTTTCTATTGATCTTGCAAAATTATCTTTTATTAAAAGGGATACCACACCTTTTCTTTATTATGCAGCTGATTATGACTGGAATTGCTGTTCTTGTGGTCGAAAGAGTTGGTAGAAGACCTTTACTACTTGGAGGTGTTAGTGGCATTGTGAGTATTAATCCTTGCCCAATAAAGAATATATATATATATATATATATATATATATATATATATATATTGTGCTTAAGCTGTTTGGTATTTCTTCTTTTGCTATAACTTGAGTTGGAAACCAGAGTTAAACACAATCCATGATCATCATCATATAAGCCTTCTTCCATAATTAAACACAATCCATGATCACCTGATGTCGGACCCTCTATTTTGGTGTCGAATCCTTTGCCTAGGTAGTTACGAGCCTGAGATGGTCCTGCCACAAAACTGTGACCCTCTCGTCCATAGTTTAAATTAACGGCCGATACTTATTCGATATGGCCGATACCGATACGGTTTGGCATATACCGACCGATACCCAATACTAACCGATACTGATATTGGAGGTCTCTTTCCCGGCCAATTCGGCAAAGAAAATTGAACAAAAAAGACCAATCAACATGGATGTAGAAGTATACTAAGGTTGTAAAAGCATGTAAAAGAAGAAAACTTATGTATTGCATGTAAACCAATCGACAAGCGTGAATACAATTTCATTCAATTTCATAACTACTACTATGGTCCTACATGGTATAAACATTCTCAGAATTCTGTGAACAGCTTCTAGACGTAATTCTCCCCCCCCCCACCCCTCTCCCTTCTACCCCTTCCTCCTCCTCCTCCTCCTCCTCCTCCTCTCTTTTGTTAGTACCTTTTAGCCTAATCTCTTCACTCACGTCTCATGTACCCATTTTGTATAGAATTTTTGGTAAGTGGTAACTTCTTATTATCGCTTCAAAGATGTTCAAACGAACAGACAGATTGTGCAAATAGCTTTCTAAACTTCTAAATGCTTTCGAGATGACCTCCTACTTTGGCTCTTATGTTTGCAAAAATAGCCATTACATGATATGAAATTCTAATTAAAGATGTAACATTCTGATACTGCAGGTTGTCTCTTTGCTCCTATTATCATCATATTATACACTATTCAAGGATTCAGCATTTATTGCAGTTATTGCGCTTCTCGTGTATGTTGGTTGCTATCAGGTAACTTGTTTTTCTTTCATTTCTTCTTACCCAAATTAATGCTAACAGAAAGAAGCGTCCTTCTGGGAAATATTTCAAGAAAAATGCTTGAAGGTGCTGATAATTGGTACTGGATTGGTCTTTTTCAGCAGGTAAATACATTATTTGTGGTCTTGTATTTATGACGAACTTCCAGTAGTATATATCATTCCCATTACTTTTTTTTTGGATTTCTACCTTTATTTGTTGACTCATTTTCTATTTTAATGTCAGGTCACAGGGCAACCAAGTGAATAAACGTGTACATATTACTTGGCATGAATAAATGTCTATTAGCAGGTATCTATTAACTCAGTGAGTTTGGGAAAATGATGGAAGTTTCTGGTACAGTGAGTTTTGGATGCATTCAATATTGTTTTGATTTGCTTTTTAATTTAATATTATTTGCTAGTGAGTTCTGTGGCGATTTATTTTTTTCCCCTCAAATTTTACATCAAGTATATTTCAGTTTCATCTCCATGGGAACCAAAGAAATTAGTCCCTTCTACAGACAACTATCCTCAAGCAATTTCCATCAATAAATTTCTAACAGGTATGAACTTTGATACTTTCTGCAATCAGTTTATCCCAAATAAATTCCAGAACAGGTTTAACATAATTTATTTTTTGGAAACATGGTTGTGACTTTTCCCTCTGTATTTTTTTCATGAACTGCATTTAAGGGTCAGATAATATTCTGAAATTTTTTATGGATTTATAGGGAATTTATAGAAATATTACGTAAAAAATTATTAAACGTGTCCTTTTTTTTTACTTGATGGTTGAAGTTGGACTCTTGCAAATTTCTGATGTACAATCATTCTTACAGAGTGGAGTTCTTCCAACATCATACCCTTATTGTTCAAAGGAATAAGTACTTATGGAATGCCGAGCGGTTCTTGGTTCATCCACGGATTGATCAACAAGCTGAAGCGCTCGATGGGTTCTTCGACTGGCCAAGACATGGTTCTCAATGCAATGGGCTACGATGTATCTAACGGAATGATCACATTAGACTAGCCAAGATATGGTTCTCCACTGTAAATTATGTCTTTTATAGTCTCATGTAATGAACATCGTGTTGGTGATTCTTCTAATTTTTTTAATATAGAATTATTGTTTGTATAAATAATTTTGGTTAAATATATCCCACTGTATAGAGAGAATTTGTGTATATGGATTTTTTTACCGCATTTTCTTGGGTAATAAATTGAGTTTGAGTGTATTTTTTCCCTCTTTTATGTATATACAATGAGAGGTTATGGTTTGCATGTATCAACATAATATATATTTTTTGTAAAAATATTATGATCTATAACGGTTATTTCCATGACAAAACTTGAAAAATAAGTGTTACAAATTAGTAAAATTGATAATTTGTAACGGTTAAATCAGTGACAAACTTTTTAGCCACTACGGTTTAAACTGTTACAAAAATTTGTACCGTAACGGTAATTACTGTCACAAAGTTTTATGTTGTGACAATTTAAAATGTTACAAAATTAACATTTGTAACGGTTATTATTGTGACAAAAATTTAATTTCGTCACGGTTATTATCGTAACAAACATCGTTACAAAAATATATTTTTGTCACGGTTATAACCGTGACAAAAAAGCGTCACAACAATTTGTCACACCTGATTAGTCACGGTAATTACTGTCACAGAAAATATTTGTCACGGTAATAACTGTTGGTAATCGTCTATTTTGGTGTAGTGAATCCCAAGGGCCGGCTCATAAAATTTTTGGATTTTATGCCCTGGGTGAATCTCCTTTATGAGAGAGGGGACAAAATCCGAGGAGTCGGTTTCGTCTTATTACGAGGCGGTTATTATTCCACGTGTCTCCCACCTCTCGTCCTCCTATAAATAAGAGGAGTCTAGGAGAGAGAGCTTCTTTACTTTCTCTTTGGCTTCAAACCTTCCCTACCCCGATTGTCATCCTCCTCTTCGATCAGCAAATGGCTCCCAAGAAGACTGTTGCGGTGAGAGGCAAGAAAGCAGCATCTTCGTCAACTACGGCGACGAAGGGCAAGAAGACCGCGGCTGCTCCTCCGTCGGCCGACGTGCCCGCGGCTCACCCTGACGTTCATCCCCCTGTTGCTGGTAAGGACATTATATAAGTTTAAGGAACCCTAATTGCTATGGCTACGTTGCATGCTTTATGCACGAGCCTTTATCTTCATGTGAGCCACATGTTCATCCTGTGGCCGAACCGTGAGCCGCATAAGAGTAGCCACTGTGACCGCATACGTGCTTCGCCGATCGAAGCCGCATAAGCTACACTGAGCCGCATAGGTTCACATTAATTTTGTTTGTCATGTGGTCCGTACGAACTTATTCGTACCCTGAGAGCCCTAATGCCGTATGAGCTTTTAGAACACGGAGCCGCATAAGTGTTCTTCTGTGTTTGGGCCGCATGAGACTTCATTGATTTGGAGCCGCATAAGTGTTCTCCTGAGCCGCATGAGACTTCGTTAAGTTGGAGCCGCATAAGTTCGAGAACACCCATTTAGTTCTTTTTGTCCCTCTTTTTAACTTATCCTTTTCTGTTTTTTTCTCAGTAAACTTGCCGGTTAATGCTGCTGGAGAACTCCTGGTGGGTAGTGCCCAAGCTGCTCTGGGGTATAGGTACGATCATATAGTTCGGCACATGGCCGACCAGTTTCCGAGTGACGAGCCTCCGGCGAGATTGAATGCCATCAAGAATCAACCCTTCTATTTTCTTAATGCTATGATGAACTCGGGTAAATTAGAAGGGGAATACCTGAAACCTGCGTTCTTCTTTGGAGATGCCTTGGCTGTGGAGAACAGTCAAGTTCTGGAGGTGTCAGAAAACTAGAGTTTTGTTTCTAACGGGATGGCGATCCGCATTCCCCAAATGGAGCGTCACTTCCCATTATCTTGGTTTAATATGCTCCCATTGGACCGAAAGATGGAAGAATCCTTAACTCCTACCCGAGGTCGGATGTTTGTGGGAGACATCCATTATAACAACAGCCTGAAATCCGTGTGTGCAGGCAAGGTGCATACCAGCCGTTCTGTAATGGGATTGGCCCCAGGTACCTTTTTGAATGTGCCGGGTCCTAATTTCACGTTTTCTATAGCCGACACCTTTATGAACCAACTTGCTCAGAAGGGCTCTTATCCCATTGGCCGGTTGATGCTCCCCAGTTGGGTACATCCCGTTCCCTCATGGACTAATCTGTCTATGTGGATTTTACAAAAGTATGAGGCCTTTCTGTGTGAGATTGGTCTTTACCATGCCATTCGGGGCACCAGCCACGGCTTGCCCATAAACAAAAGATTATTTATATCTCTGCTGGAGATGTATAATTGCCGTACGGGGACCTTCTATACGCCGTAGGGGAAATGGGGCTTGTGCTCCACGAAATGCTTGCGATCTCCAAGCTTCCTTGGGGGGACGAAGCTTTTGAGGCGTATACTCCCACGAACGAGGAGTTCGAAGAGTTGGAAAGACGGTATCCAGGCTTCGTGGCTCTTTATCAAGAGATATTGTGCCATTATAGCACATGTCATCAAATAGCCAAAAAGAAGAACAGCTCGGAAGGGAATGCCCCTCATACCAAGGACTGGGTGCGCTATCTCTTTACGACGGATGCCTCAGGTCAAGTTATTCCCCGCCGTCCTCAGTCCCGGGAGGCGGTGAAAGCCTTAGTGTCGTCAGCTAAGAGGGTGGCCAGCTCTAGTGACAGGTTCGGGAGTCAGACCGACTCTTTCGGTTATTTTTATCAGGACACCCACGAGTTGTCGGAGAAGGCACTCCTGGCGGGATTCTTAATGATATGGCTGTGAAACTGTGTAGTCTCAGGCGAAGCAGGTTCCATCGAGAGGATCAGTCGCAATTTCATCATTCCGGCTGTGAAGTTGGTTTTGCGAGTCCAGTTAGCTCTCCTCCCGGCTATGGTGTGCAGCATACACCGTGGCCTTCGTACTTTCACATCCAAGGTCATTACCCACGAAGTGACAAAAGATTTTGAACGGACTGAGCTGCCCTATCATTATCTGATGGGGTGGCTGTTGATGTATTATCCGTCTTTGATGAGGCCGGGCTCTGAAGACGGAGTAACTGATGATGACACTTTTATCTTCCGCTATCGTAATGAGTCTTGGGAATTCGAGACCATGCGTGCTTGTCGAATGGCACTGGCGAGGGTGGACATGTACAACATTTTTGTATCTGTCCCTCATTTTACTGATGAGGAGATAGCGGCTGTCCATCTTGACGGTATTGGGCCCCCTCAACTTCTGGACGGCCAGATGCTTTTGTGGCTGCGTAACATCCGCCCCGCTCATCTGGTGTACCGCAACCGTAATACTGTCTTTCTGGAGCCTTATCTGCCTAGCAGGTTTGCCCGGCAGTTTGGATACAGTAAGCTTTTTCTAGAGAGTCCCAGCTCTTGTCTGGGTTTTGAAGGCAGCCTTCTTGACGGCATCAGAGCCTGGCATTACTATGACACATTCCATACCCGTACCGTTTTCTCCGTTCCTGCTATCAAGGCGTCGGTAGAGATCTTGTATATGGCGGCTCTATACCACATCATGGCGAACAAGTCTCCTGTTGGTTTTAGCCCGGGTATCAGTTTCATCGTTGGTACCGGCCTAGATGAGGGTTCGCAGGGGGCCAAGACAAGGAAGATGAAGAACAGAGTCGAAGTGCCGGATTCAGACTCCGCTGTTACAGATGACGAAGGCGACGAGCATGATGGAGATGACTCTTCCCTTCCGGGGGCAGATGTAGGGGCAGATCAGCCGCATGTTTTGCCAGATGAGATGGTGGTAGATCAGCCATCCGTTGCACCCGGTCCTGCACGAAAGCGTAGCAGGCAACTTTCTCCTATCGGTGGCATTTCTCGCTCTCGGAAACTGGCTGTGACCAGACACCGCGGGCTAACTATAAAGGAAAGAGGCGAAGAAGTTGACCCCGCGTCAGAGGTAAATAAGTTACTACCAGTCATTCCTTTCTTCTAGTTCTGATTTTAATCATCTTCCTTTCTTCTTGTAGGTGTCAGAAGAAGAGGACTCTCGATTTGCCGAGGTCGTGACTCAGGATGGCGGGGGCTCCGGTGAGCCTGCCCCTGAAATTGCTGAATTTCGTCAAGATGGTGCTGATCGAGTTGCCTCTCCCTCCGAGGTGGCCGGGTCAGAGGAGTCGGCCAAATTTAATTTAGAGATCGCGGGTGAGGAGACCCTGCCAGCTGCGAACGAGCTGCAGCCTCCATGCTCCTCTCCTGGTAAGATAAGCCGAATCCTAACTTGCGAGGAGGCCTATCTGCTCTATCATCACATCCTTCGGGTCACGTCGATTGATCATTGTCATGGACATGCAGGTCCTGTCTCTCCAGTGTCGAGGATGGACATTGTTGAAACGGACTCTGCCGAAGGGGCACTGGTAGAGAGGAGCGTACCTCCTCCCCTTCCGGCTCGTCTTGATGGGCCTCCTGTGGGCTCGAGTTCGGCAAGTTCGGTGATGGGGCAACCGAGGCAGGGGACGATGGTCCTCGTGTCTTCCTCTACTCGGGCGGCCCCAAGAGTCGACCTCTCTGCCCTACCAAGCGTCCAGGCTCTTCGGAAGGCGGAGGAAGAGTTAGCCGCTATTCGTGCATCATTCTGCTCGGAAGTTGTCCCCCAGGTGGCAAGTTCTAACACAACTCCTCCGATGTTGCCGGCCACGCTTCCTCTGACGCCGTCCTCTACAGAAGTCTTGGACGAAGTGTTACAGGACGTGGTCGACAGCTTTCATCGTCACTTAAAAAGGGGGATAGAAGCTGCTGTGGAGAGAGGAACCTCTTTCGTCCTGGCCCGACAATGCACCCAGGGTCAAATTGATATCCTTAAGGCCCTTCCTAGTGGGGCAGGGGTGGCTGCACTTCTGGAGGCGAAATTGCTGGAGACTGATCAGCTGGTGGCCCAACTTCAGGTGTTGCGGCAGGCTGACCTGTCTGCTGCTATATATCAGGAGCGCAGTTCCCTTACAACTGCTATAGAGAAGGCAAGGGCTGCTCAGGATAAAACCAGGCCGGTCATATTGAAGGATCTCCGCACTCTGTCTGATCGATATGACCAATTGAGTCATGAGAGTGAAGACGTTACGGCTCGAAAAGCGACTGCCTCCCGCGGGATTACTGACATGCGGGGGCAGATCCTTGAGCTCCAGAAGAAGTTAACTTTCTTTGAGTCTGAACTTGAGGCTGCCCGTATCGACAGGGGGCTAATCATCCAAGAAGCTGACAAAGTCAATCAAGCTTCGGCTGACTTGGAAGTGGCTCTGAAGAGGTTGGACAACGACTTTCGGGCACTCATGGACCTGGATAATGGGGAGCGGTTGTCCCAGGAGGCTAAACGTCGAGCTCGACAGCGGCTTGAGCGGGGGACCACCTTAGTGAGAAATCGCCTCTTGGAGTTGTGTACTGCCGAACTATAGTCAGCTTTTCCTTCTTTTGTTTCTTCTTTTCTTTTCTTTTTGAGAGGGACGTGGTCCCAAAAACATGTAATGCTTTTTTCATCCTTCAAATAAAGAGTACTTTCCATTCTACCCTTCATTTGTATTGTTTGTTGTGCCTTTGAGGTGTTTACCCCGTATGGGGGACTTGTTCGTTGACCTGTTACCCCTGGCATACCTTGGTTTTAGGTACGGGTAACAAGTTTGATTGGAGATACCTAGAACGGTTCCATGGTAATGTGGTCATGGACGTTCTTGGTAGTGGAAGAAGGAATGCCATGGAGCAGCGGGGCTCCCGGGTAGACCTGTCAAACGGGTCGGGCCGGCACAAATTTTGACGGGCCGGGCCGGGCCCGGGCCATTAACTTAAAGCCCATGTGTTGTTGCGGGCCAGGCCGGGCCGGGCTTATGATAAAAAACCTCAGCCCAGCCCTGTATGTGGCCCAAGGCACAACGGGCTTCGGAACGGGCCGAGTCGGACTTGGGCCGGGCTGGGCCTCGGGCCTGACGGGCTTACTTGAATTAAGTTGAAGAATAGATAACAAAACTGACTACAAGACTTGTACAAGAAAACATCATACATTCTTCATTCGTACAAAATGCTCAAAAACTGAGTTATCCAGAATGCTAAAATAAGTTGTCTTCACAGCTTGACTTGTACAAGAAAACAACATACATTACTTCTTTAGCCATTAAAAATGCTCAAAAACTCAATTATCTAAAATGCTTAAAAAAGTTTTACAAAATGTTCAAAAACTTTAGTCTTGATAGCTTACATCACAAAAAGTTAATGGACTTGTGTCCAATCATGAGATAAGTCCACAACTTGAGAGCATGTACCATCTTCACTATCCAAATTGCTATAATACTTCAGAAACTCATCTAATTCCAGCGATCCATTTTGAGTTCTATTTCTAGCAGCCTCCCAATCCTTCAAGCACATGAGACATTCCAAGCTTTCTTCAGATAAACAACTCCTAAGCTCATCCACTATTTTTCCACTTGAACTAAAAGCAGATTCAGATGCAACAGTGGAGACAGGAGGTGTTAGCAAGTCTCGTGCCATAATAGAAAGCACAGGATGTTTGGTTGCATGTAACTTCCACCAATCCAAGATATCAAATTTACCTTCATATTCAAGCTCATAATCAGTACTTAAATATTGATTAAGTTGTGAATTGGAAGATGAACTTACAGATTTTTGCTTTCCAAGCCTAGACAATAATTGGCTTGCCGGATTTGAATCTCTAGCAGTAGGAACCTCCAATGAGGGTGAAGAAGATGTGAATTTACCATATATAATTTCATACTTATTATACATGACAATTAACATTTTCTTAACATCAGATATAGCCAAAGATGGAGTAACCTGTAAATTCTTGGCAATTTCATTTATAAAAATTTTAGTATTTTCCAGTTTCATTCTAGGATCCATCACACTAGCTAAAGCAAAAATAGGAGGTATCGGCTCCCAATACTTCTTAAACTTTACTTCCATTGTAGCAACAATGTTTTCAAAACCAACCATATTTCTATAATGAACAAAAGCAGCAATTATGTTATATAACTCTTGTAACACAAGACATGAAGTAGAGTAATAAACTCCAGAACAAGTTTCAGTGGCATCATAAAAGACTTTCAAAAAATCCATCATACCAAATCCAATTACCCAATCCTCAACACACAAGCTTGACTAACCATATTTACTACGAAACTCAGAAATAACAAATTCAAAACCTTTACAAGATTTTAACATTAGATATGTGGAATTCCAACGTGTAGGCATATCCAATCTAAATTTTTTGGGTTTCACTCCATGTGTCTTACAAAGCTCTTGAAATGCTTGAAGCCTACTAGGAGAAGAGGTGATCAAGTGTATAGCATCTCTAATATTTTCTATGTGTGCTTTGATCAATTTTAAGCCATCTTGAACAACTAGGTTGATTATATGACATGCACATCTAACATGGTGAAAATGACCACCCATATGAAGGGGCAGCTGGCGTTTAAACAAGTCAATAGCAGAATTATTTGAAGATGCATTATCAAAACTAATACTCAAAATTTTATGTTGAATATTATACTTTCTAAGAACATTCATAATGCATTTGAAGATATCAGAACTTGTGTGAGGATATTCTACTTGTTTAAAAGCAATAATCTTTTTCTGTAAAATCCATTGTTGATCAATATAATGAGCAGTCACACAAAGATATCCATATTGAGTACGTGCAATCCAAAGATCAGAAGTACAACAAATAGTACTTATACATTGAGCAAACTCCGAAATCAATTCAAGTTTTCTTTTGCAAAAAACTTTTAAACCATCATTCCTACAGGTGTTTCTAGAAACTTTAACAATGGCAGGTTGAACACATTCTTGTATCCATCTATTAAAATTAGGACTTTCAACAAAATTATAAGCTAGATTGTCAGCGGCTATCATCACTGCCAAACCCTCTCTCATTATAGTTTGGCTATATGTAAAATTGGTTAATTGGCCAGAGCCCCCTACTAGACTAAGATGGCTTTGGCGAGGATCATTGCCACTATTATGTTTCTCATAACATTTTGAACTATGCCGAGTAAGATGGCCAGTACCACCACCACTAGTGCTAAAACTATCACCACAATATTTGCAAATTGCTCTTTTAATACCCTGCTCATTAAATATTTCATTGAAATGCTCCCAGGCCTTGGACTTCTTCTTTTTTGGTTTCGTTATAGGTGTAGTAGTAGTGGCAGTAATGTTGGGGTTGTTTATTGGAACTTCTAGAGATAGGGAAGAAGTGGTGGATGCATTCCCCTCAAAAGGAATATGCTACGGTAAAGAAAGAGTGGAGATGCTGGAGTCGTTTTGTGTTGGATTCATTGTGTAGTGGATTAAAAACTACATGTTAGAGAAGAAATACCTATTTGAAATTCATCTTGAAAGGAATATTGATGACTCTATCACTTATGTAATATATTAATATTTATAGAGAGAAGAAAGAAATTCTACTACTGCTATACTACTGAGTTACTGACTATTGGACTTGGTTACCGTTTGGGCTAGTCAGTACTAGTTGGGCACTAATAGGCAGTTACCGTTTGGGCTAGCCGCTGTCACTGCTCACATCAATATTCAGGGACAGGGGGTGACTACTACTGTCTACTGACCAGGCAGTTACCGTTTGCTGGCTAACGGTCAAAAATAAACTTGCACTTAAACACTTCAAAGAACCGACATAAAAAAAATCACGACAATAAAATAACAACAAAACCTTGTCTTCTTCATCGTTGACCTGGTTGGGGGGGCGCGGAGGCGGAAGCCGAGAAGGAAGAGGGCAACGTAGCATCTGACGCAGAGGTGGAAGTCGTACTCGCCGTCGTCTTCTTCGTCGTTGACCTGGTTGGGGGGATGCGGAGGCGGAAGTCGTGGAGCTTGCGCCAGGAGGAATGTTGCTTGAGGGAGGCGGAGAAGCTGGTGGTGGAGGACGGGGGTGGGGGACGGGGGAGCCTCCACCGCCAGGTGTCGAGCCGCCGAGAGACCGCGTCCATCCGGACGTAGTAGATCGGGCGACCGCGTCCATCCGTCGAGCGACCGTGACGGGGGAGCCTCCACCGCCAGGTGTCGAGCCGCCGAGAGGAATTAATTTGATTTTAGAATGGGAACTGGGAGTGGGAACCTTTGAAAGCCAACTGTTCCTACTGCTAGAGATTTCTTTAGATAAGGGGGAATGAGCTTTAGAGAAGGGGGAACAATTTTGCTTTCCACTGGGAACTGAAGGGAAGGGGGAATGAGCTTTAGAGAAATGAATTTGGTTTTAGTGCTCAGTTGCTTTTGCTCGACTCTTCGAGTCTTGTGCAGCTGGGTCGGGTTCCCACAATAAAGTTGCTCAGTAACTTGCTTCATGCTTGACTCTTCGAGTCTTGAGCAGCTGCCAGCTGGAATTTGCTCACTGCTCAGTTGCTTTTGCTTGACTCTTCGAGTCTTGAGCAACTGGCCCTTGGCCTTGGGACACCCAACCCAATAAATTGTAGTGGATTGGCGGTAGAAAGTGGCGGGAACATTGGAATAATTTTTTTTGTGAACTTAAGTGCTGCATTTAAGTGCTGTAAATAATGGCTAACCACCTAACCACCTGCAAATTAGCCAATATTTATACACGCCTTGGGACACCTAACCACCTAACTATGTATGTCTCAGTCAGTCAGTCTCAGCAACATTTAAGTGCTGCAAATAATGGACCGGGCCGGGCCTAAACATCGGGCCGGGCCGGGCCGGGTCTGAACCTTGGGCCGGGCCGGGCCTTCTTTGTGGGCCTCTTTTGTAAGCCTGGCACATTTTTATATATTGGGCCGGGCCAGCCCGGACCCATGCTTAACCAGGCCGGGCCGGCACATGTGCCTAATTTTTGGGCCGTGCTCATGCTGGGCTGGGCCGGCCCGGCCCACTTGACAGGTCTACTCCCGGGGCATGATGAGAGATGATGGGCCTGTACTAAGAAACTTAGCAAAGGATATTTGTGGGCCTATTATCCTTGGCGTACCCTGGGTTAGGATACAGATAATAGGATGAAAGGGAACCAACATACTTACTCAGCGGTAATGAGAACATGGTAAGCATGAAGGCTTTGTTCACCGCGGAATCTTCCTACTCAGAGGTAATGAGGACATGGTAGGAGTGGACTCAATGGAGGATTTTTGTGGTCAACAGAGGACATTTGTGGACCTACTATCCTTGGCGTACTCCGGTTGTGGGTACGGATAGTAAGTCGAAGGGGAATCAACATACTTACTCAGAGGTAATAAGGACATGGCAGGCATGAGGGTTTCTTCGACGGAGCCTTTCCACTCAGAGGTAATGAGGACATGGCAGGAGTGGGCTCAATGAAGGGGGGTACATAGAACAACTCAGAGGTAATGAGGACATGGAAGTTCTATGTAGAGGGGTGATTTATTTTTGGCATAATTGAGACGACTCAGAGGTAACATCGACATGGTCGTTTTGGAATTTTGTGGATCTGTTACCCTTTTTGTGCACTAGGAGTGCGGGTAGTGGATCATGAGGAAGGAGCTCTTTCAGGAAGAAAGTTCAGAGGTATGGTCATACATAACTTTCCCCCAAAAGAGTGACCGGGATGTAAGTTCAGGGGTACCAACGAGTACATAACTCGACAATCCGGGAATTTTGGAATCAAGGTGTAAGTTCAGAGGTACCAGCGGGTACATGACTCGATAATCTGGGATTTCTGTGGAAGGAGGACGTGAGCTCAGCGGTACAAGAGGGTACATGACTCAGCAATCTAGGATTTCTGTGGAATATGAGTTCAGCGGCACCAGCGGGTACATGACTCGATGATCTGGAATATTGTGAATGTGAGTTCAGCGGTACCAGCGGGTACGTGACTCGATAATTTGAAAATTGTGAAAGTGAGTTCAGCGGTACCGGCGGGTATATGACTCGATGATCTGGAAAGTGGTGAATATGAGTTCAGCGGTACCAGCGGGTACATGACTCGATGATCTAGAAAATGGTAAATATGAGGGTGAGTTCAGCGGTACCAGCGGGTACATGACTCGATGATCTGAAAAATGTCGTTTAGACATAATATTTTTTCAGGAACTTGCCGTTGACGGGCAACATGAACAAGTCTCCGTTTTGTTTGGCGAGGCGGTAAGCTCCATTAGAGAACACCGTATCAATGATGAACGGGCCTTCCCACTTTGGCTGGAATTTGTCGGCGGTCTTGTGAGTCATGACCATCGGCCTCCGGACTGCCAGAACGAGATCGCCCACTTGGAATGTTCTGATTTTAACCTTCTTGTTGAAGGCTCCAGAGATGCGTGCTTGGTATAGCTCGATTCGTTGCTGAGCCAAGAGGCGCTTTTCATCTAAGGCCCCCAACTCTTGTAGCCGACGACGGTAGTTATCGTCTGTCGTCAATTGGTAAGTAAGGGCAACGCAGAGTGAGGGTATCTGAGTCTCCAATGGGAGAACTGCCTCACTCCCGTACACCAGGGAGAATGGTGTGTTCCCTGTAGCCGTTAGGACTGTGGTACGGTACGCCCATAAGCATTCACCAAGCTTCTCGTTCCAGTCGCGTTTGTTGGACGACACGAACTTCTTGAGTAACTTGATGATGGTTTTGTTGAATGCTTTTGCCAACCCATTCGCTGCTGGATTGTATGGTGTCGAAGAATATTCTGGATACGGTGCTTATCGCAGAACCGATAGAAGGCGTGGCTTGCAAACTGCGGACCATTATCGTGGATGATCCTTCGAGGCAGTCCAAAGCGATAGATGATATGATGCTTGAGGAAGCTGATCACGTTCAAAGTTTTGACTTCTGCAAGCGGAACAACTTCTGCCCATTTGGAGAAGTAATCTGTGATTGCGAGTATGAAGCGATGTCCTCGGGAGGAAGGTGGAGTGATTGGACCAATGATATCCATCCCCCACGCTTCGAATGGCCAGGACGCCACTGTTGGATGTAAAAATTCGGATGGTTGGTGGATGAAGTCTGCGTGGACTTGGCAGGATTTGCACTTTCTCGCATAGTCTATCGTATCTGCTACCATCGTGGGCCAGTAGTAGCCCATTCGGCGAAGACGGTCTTACAACTTAGGGCCAGGCTGATGGGCCCCACAGACACTGTCATGAGCTTCTCGTACGGCTTCTTTGGCTTCCGCGTTTGACTGACACCGAAGCAATAACCCATCGTAGGATCGCTGATACAACATTTTTGTCTCTGTATCGTAGAAGAATCTGAGAGAACGCCTTCTGATGGAGGTGGCTTCCTTTGGGTTCTCGGGCAGGATATCGTAGATGACGAAGTCAATGAATGGTTGTCTCCAATCTGGGACATCGTCGATCGTCTGGGCGAAATAACTCACCATGAATTGAACGTTGTTTTTGGAGCAGACCAGTTCGTGGCCTATCACATCTACCGATTGATGAGTATGATTTGGCACTGCTAGGGAAGCAGCAAGGCCTGCTAAGGCATCAGCTTCGATATTTCGGAGTCTGAGAATGTGTTCGATGAAGAACCCTTCAAATGACGAGATGATGTTGATCGCTATTTGGTGATAGGGGATCATGTCTTCATGGCGAACCTCGTATGAACCCCGGATCTGATTGACGATTAACTGTGAATCGCCGTATGCTTCAAGATATTCTACCCCCAGCTCTCTTGCAAGTTGGAGGCCAATGACCAGAGCGTTGTACTCGGCCACATTGTTAGAGCAGGATTCTGTGAGAGAGTAAGCGCGATTGATCACCAATCCGGAAGGAGAAACCAGTACCACCCCGACTCCGACGATGATGTTGCCCTTGGGTCCAGTTCTCGAAGCCCCATCGAAGAACATTCGGCATATATCGTCGTGAGAGGTTGTATGCGAGTCGGCGACCTCATCTGGGATTTTTTTATATATTCTGGATGACTCCGAGCCCGGGTGGGCTGCCAAAAAGTCTGCCAGGGCTTGACCTTTGACAGCCTTTAATGGGACGAAGATCATATGATAAGGAGACAGCAATATTGGCCATGTGGCGAGGCGGGAGCTGAGTGCCCCTGGTTTAGTCATGAGGACTCTGGGGATTACATCCTCTGCGGAGGGAACATCAGTATGGGCAGCCACATACTTATCTAGCACCGGTTCCTATTCGGCTACCCCCTGTATAAACGAAGACTGAGAGGACGACCTGGGCAGTTTGATCGTCAGAGGTTCATCTGGTGGAGCAGAACGTGGAGTTGTTGTTAGACTAGCGACCCCCCAGTTTGGTACTCGATGCTGGGCGGGGAGTGGTTGGTTCGCTAGAAGTCCCAGACTTTGCCCCGGGGTAACGACTCTTCTTGGGAAGGCGTATTGTCATTGGCTTGTCGGAGGGATTGAGCTTCTCCGTTTGCGGCTGGCCGACTCTTGGCAACCTGATTGTCAGTGGCTCCTTTGTGGGTCTTGGCACTTGGCCAGACCTTGGCAGCCGGATTATCATCTGCTCTTCTTGCGCCGAGAGGCTGATTGCGTCCTTACGCAGAGTGGCTGTAAGGGGTACGGATTTGCCAGGTTTGTGAGCTTGGAGGTGGATCGTCAGAGGTTCTTCTGATCCTGTGGCTGTCTCGGTACGAGCTTGCACATCTCCTTCACCAAGGTGCTTCTTTGACTTTTCGTACAGGCAGGAGTCTGAGTAGTAGGATTCGACCCCTTTGTAGGGATCGATATCAACAAATTCTGTCCTCACGAAGCCGTATTTGCCGACATATTTGAAGCACTGGTGCAGCATGGAAGGCATGATCATATAATCGTGTATCCAAGGGCGCCCCAAGAGGATGTTGTAAGAAGTGTCTGTATCTATGACGTAGCAGGTGACTTCTGATTGGAGATCGCCAATCTAACACTTCAGACGAATCTTCCCAATTGGGTAGCTCCTGCCCGAATTGAAACCGCTGATGGCGGTGCTTGTAGGCGTCAGGCGATGCATCGGAATGCGAAGATGATGTAGCAGACCCTTCGAAATGATGCTTATGGAAGACCCAGGATCAATGTGCATCCGATCCACCTTTACGTCGCCGATGTATCCAGTGTAGTATAACGGGCGATCGTGCATGTTGGTTTTGATGAGCATGTCCTGCGGAGTGAAGACAGTGTTGGGCATCGCTCCTATGCAAGCGCTGTCTTGGAGATTTGAAGATGGGTTTTCTCCCGTAAGGTTGACCTGAGCCAAGTACGTGCGGCATTTTGGAGTGCATCGCTCAAAGCCGCACGAACATCTTTTGAGAGTCTCAAAAGCTCGTATAATGACAATTTGGCCGGTGTGTTGGCCAATTGTGCCAAGATGTCAAAGTTGTAGGGCTTCTCCAGCCCCTGTGGTGCCTCTTTTCGGAGGGATTTGTCAAAGCGAGTCTCCTTCGGCCTAGGCTTTGTCGGTCGTCGGAGGCTGAGCCGGTCCCGGAGCGTCAATTGTAGCGGGCTGATGATCTTCAGTCGAGTTATCAGCCACAGGTTGGGATTGTGCCCCAGACCGAGTGACGACGGCTGTAGCTTCTTCGATATCTGCCGAGATTGTGCGGCAGGACCTGACTTTTCCACTCTTCTTCTTGCAGATGAAGGATGATGTGGGCCGAGTCACTTCCGATACCAAGTCTGGATGGATCCACATGACCTCCCCTCGTGATGTGGTGAGAGGCACTAGACCAGCAACCTGATCTTGGGAAGGTGGAAGATTAGCAATCTCCATTGTCGCCAAGGGGATGGGGACCACACCGTCTTGAGTTTTCATTGGAGGGAAGCTGCCAAATTGTACTGACACCATATTGGCTGCCACAGTTACCTCTTCGAAGTTGATGGCCAGAGCGTTCGAATCGATGAGATTTTGGATGTACCGTTTTAGTTGGTAGCAGTTGTGTGTGGCATGGTGGACGTAGCGGTGGTAATGGCAGTACTTTAGGTTCTCCATGTCTGCCGACCGAGGTTCCCGTCTTGGTGGAGGGAGCTGAATTCTGTCTCCTTGTATGAGCATGTCCAAGATGGTCTTGACGTGACCGTCTTCGAAGGAGTATGTGATTTACGGCCATTGTTTGTCTGCCGATTTTGACTCAGGTGGTTTCTGGGCTGTATCGACCACCATAGCCTGCTTGCCCTTGTTGTCTCGATTGTTGGTGGAGCTACCTCCATTGTTGGTGTTGGCGTTGGGACGCCTGTACTTGTCCTCTCCCTCTGAGATGTGCAATCCCAGTTGGCGAGCCTTCTTCAATCGTTCTTCGGCACTTGTGGCACTGATGATAAACGTCTTCCAGTCCTTGAATTGACTTTCGCCCATCCAGAGACTGATTGTTGGGAGCAATCTCTTTTGGCAAATTTCAATCAAAGAGGAATCCGGGTTTCCAGAGGGCAGCTTCATCGCGGTTTGGCAAAACCGCTCAATATAGTTCCTCGTCAGCTCTTTCTCCCCTTGAACGACGTCCATGAGGGTGGTCATCGTGACGTCCTGCCCTACCTCGTAGAATCTCTCCAAGAACATGCGCTTGAAGCCGACGAAGGAGTGGATGCAGTTGTCTGGCAGGTTGCGATACCAGTCGAAGGCGACTCCTTCCAATGCCCCAATGAATAATCGTGTGAGGATGGCATCGTCGTGGGGCAGATGGTCGGTGGTGACCTCGAAGTAAGTGATGTATCGACTTGCGGAGGTCTTGCCATCATAAGGATTGATATTGAACGGCTTATATCTTGGTGGGAAGGGGACATCCCTCCATGCAGCAGGGTACGGTTGCCGTATTCTGAGGTCTTGAGAGTTTTCTCGAGCATGAAACATGGCTCGAAGCTCCTGGACCTCTCTTCTCGCTTCGCGGGCCTCATCCATGGTGGTGGGGGCCGTTACTTCAGGAGGATTGTTGCCCGGGTTCGGTGCCGCTAAATTCGAGTCCGCATTAACCGCGGGACCCGCGCTTGTTTGGCCAGGTGTTCCTCCCTGCAAAGTTAGAAGGGCCGCTTTGATCTCGTCTACAGACTTGACCAAGACAAGCAATATGGCCACCATAGTGTCGATGCGTTGGCGATCACTGGAACCACCTTGGTTATTGTCCGTCATGAATACCGTCCTTACGTGAGGAGAGATGGACGGAGCGGTGGAGAAAGTGCCCTCCGAATCATACCCCTGTAGTGAGAATTCATCGGGGTATATGGGAATGTTCTCCTCTGGTTCGAACTCGGAAGGAACAGTACCCCCAGTCTCCGAGTTCGCCTCGTTTTGGGAGTTGTGGACGTCGTCGGGGACGTCGGGGTTTGCTGCATCTGATGGGGGAGTTGTTTCCCCCGTCTCGTCTTCTTGGAACATCGGATTATCGTGGAGGTTCGGAGGAGTGCTACCCCCAGTCCCAGCAACCCCCAGTATTGTGGACGACGAATCTCCCGCTGTAGCAGATTTCGTCTTAGAACGGGTGCCATGGAAAACTCCGGTGGTGGGCACCCGCTTAGACGACGGTCTTTTGGTCAAAGTAGTTGAAATCTTCGGACTGGGAACATTTGTCTTCTTCCCTCTCCCATCGGTGGGGACTTTCTGAGCAGAGTTACAGGAGACGACGGAAAGTGCCTCGTCTTCTGAAGACGGCTGTTACAGTCTTTGAAAGACGGACTGCCGGTCTTTTCGCATCGTCGCATTATTGCAGCAGCAGTTGACGATGACTTGGGTGCAGTGACGTCCGTGTGAGGACTCCTTGTACCCTGATGCGCCTTCCCTTTCCTTGCGTTTATGGAGAATGGCCTCACGCAAGTCAGATGGGTCTGGATCGACCATGTTTGCTCCCTAGATTTTGGGAGACTTTTGCGAACCTGTCTGTCCGTTTGCCGCCGGGGGCTGGACTCGAGTGGTTCTGTACAACTTCCCATCTGAGGCCCGCATAACGGTATGCGGGACGCTCGGATGGTCAGAGATCGGATCAGCGGACCGAACTTGCCAAGTTCGCACTGCCCTAGACTTCTTCGCTCTAGTGCGTAAGGACACATAGTAGGAAGAGTCTAGGTGATGCTGGAGAGAGTCAGACATATCTTCTTGAGAGCACAAGAGATCAGGACCATAGGAGAGGCGGTCGAAGACAGAGCCGCGTGGAGTAGGCGTCATGCGGCTGGAATCAACAATCTTCATGCGGCTGGCAGTCGTAGCCGCATGGGTCTTCTCCATGCGGCTGGAAACCCTGGCCGCATGAGTGTTCTCCCCGCGGCTGGAAATCCTGGCCGCATGAGAATTATGCATTTGGCTAACAGTTTCAGCCGTATGGTCATCATTCATGCGGCTGGCAATTTTGGCCGCATAAGTCTTCGCTTTGCGGCTAGTGTCCTTGTTCGATTTCTTTCTGGAGCACATAGAATCGCTCTTTGCCCCTGCAAGTCCAGTATCGTAGTGCTTTCCTTTGCCGAACTTGGGAAGGCAGAGTCCTCTATGGCTTGAAGTGGGGCCGCGCGAGAGTCGCCTTCGCCGTCTTGGGTAGCAGAGAGTAACCCGTCGAGGGCCTGGAGAGGAGCAAATCATTTTGGCCTCCACTCCTTGCGAGCCTTCTTTGTGCGGGTGCGCTTCTGGACCGGGACAGCGCTTCCCTCGGAGAGCATTTCTTCGAACGCCTGTTGGTCGAAGCGGACGACCATCTTCTGTTGTGTGGAGCCAAGTTTGGCTGCATCCGATTGTGTCACCAACTCCTCAGCCGTGGAGAAGTTTGTCCCCAGCAGAGTCGCCATCGTGTTTGCCATGAAATATAAAAGAGCAGAACAATTATCGGAGGACTGGACTTTTACTTCATAATACAAACTCGCTTGTACAAAGAAAGCCTAGGGACAAAAGCCTAGGTACAGCAATCTAAGTATAATTGTTTATTTTAGATTCTGGGGGTGACGATAGAGGCTCGGGAAAGCGACGGCAGCTCTGCCTTACTCCTTGGATGATCGGATGCAGCCTTGACTCCGGGAAAGAACTACTTGGCGTTGAGGAAATGCTCTCTTTGCTCTCTCTCTTTTCTCTCCAAGTATTCTGGTGCTCTGATCTCGAAAAAGGGTCCTTTTGCAAGGGAATGGCACCTTGCTATTTATAAGAGTGGAATGCAATCATTAGGGTTTGCAATGATTGTCCCTAAAAGTGGCGGCGGCCTGTTGGTTGATCAATCTGGGCTATTAGTCTTGAGTGTGATGAATCTGGGCCATTAATGTAGATTGTGCCAAATCATATCAGTAATTAATGCTGATTGCAATAAATCTCCATCATGATAATTTGCTGATGTCTGCAAATCTGAATGAATAAATTTAATTCATTCTCCCGCCACGTGTCCCAGATTATTGGGATTTGACCCAATCTTTGATTGCAGTAAATCTGGGTTTTTGAGATTGATTGGCTTTATGACACGTGTCCTGCCACGTGGTTCAACCGAGAACCACTGAAGAAATCTGAGCCGCATGAGGTTTGAGCTGTATAAGGCTGGCCACGTGTCAAAGTGGTTTGGGGTGAATATTTGAACCGCATGGTGATGATCTGAGCCGCATGAGTGTAGGCAGCCTCATAATAGGTAGCTTCTTAGCGAGCCGCATGGAGATAGTCCTTGTGAGCCGCATGGAGGAGCCTCTGCTTGAGCAGCATAGGGGGAAGCCTCTGCTTGAGCCGCATAGGGAGTCTCTGCTCGAGCCGTATAAGACTGTCCACGTGTCGAGGCCACGTGACACTTTCTGGATCTCGGGGGATTGTGTCAGAGATCTCCTTCGTTTCCCTAGGATTCTGCCATTATGACAGAGTCATAATTACATCTTTGTGTCAGAACTGTCATCTTGTCAGGGCTGTCAGCCGTCAAGGCAATTAATGCAATATAGGACGAAGGGAAGGGCCGTTTGCAGGCCACGTGTCTTCTCTTCTGAGCCGCATGGAACTTGTCGAGCCGCATATTCCCTTGCGCCGCATGAATCTCTGAGCCGCATGGGCTTTCTGAGCCGCATGGGATTCCCTGGCCGCATGGATCTTTCTTTATTCTTTTCCATGCTTCTACATATATATATATATATATATATATATATATATATATATATATATATATATATATATATATATATATTTTTTTTTTTATATATATATATATATATATATATATATATATATATATATATATATATTTTTTTTTTTTTTATATATATATAAAATATATATATATATATATATATATATATATATATATATATATATATATATATATATATATATATATATATATATATATATATATATATAAATATATATATATACACACACACATATAGGGAACACTAACTTATCATATATATGTATACTCACATATCCATATAACATAACTTATTTACATATATAGCTAATCCTCTATATATAGGTATTCTCATAACCACATACCCTCATATGGGACACTAACCCCCTTCTCTCAAAATCCTTCACATAGACACTCACACACACTCAAAATACTAACTCATAATGATATGGAGGATGAGATGGTGGAGGGATAAGTGGATTGGTACTTGTATAGGCTGTGGACTAAAAAGTCATAAGTCCAAGAGTGGACTGAATACAAGTATACATAGACTGAAATTAAGATGCAAGTATAGGGACTGGAACCAAGTGAATATGTGGGACTGTTAACATATAAACATAAGACTGATATCAAGTATATGGATTGCACTTCAACTTAGCCTAAAGAATGGTAGAGTCTAACCCAAATCCTTGATACAATGTCAAGCCAAAGTGGCCTACAGGCCTGCTGTACTGGCCTGGAGCCTAGGCCACAGACCTGGCCTACTGCTACTGCTCTACAGAGATACCCTCCTATAGCCTCTTCCACTTAGGATTCACCCATCAAGTATAACTAACATGCACCTACTAAATATCCTAACATCTAGCATATCCTATGTAAACCCCTAAAACTCTCTCTCCTTACCTGGTATAGAAACATCCATCCACCTAACATCTGAACATGAATCAAATGATCATTCAAACATCTGTACTTGTAACCCAATGAACATGTAAACCTCTGTTCATGAAATCAATAAACATTAATTAAAACCCCAATCATAAAACTGTGAAAAATTAAACACGAATAGTGAACTATATGGTATATGGAAATATTCATCAACTTAAGGTTTCAAAAACCCAAATCGAGTACAACACCTAGGCACTGGAAGCCTAAAACAACATCAAAACATCACTCGAACATTATAAAACCAGATCGAAATCCATTTCTCAAATATTATAAATCTGTCAAGAACTGAGAACTGAAAGTGCTCATGGATACCCAATTTCAAAACAAAAATTAAGAAGTAAACTCGAAAACAATTAGAGACACATAGTGTACAGAGGTTGTGTCTAACCCTACGTGTCCTAAGGAAGCTAACGTGTCCAACAAAATAGGACACAATGTGTCAAAATATGCAAATTAGAAAGTGTCAGAAAACTGTGCATTGGGCTGCCTCGTGCGGCCATGTCGTGTCGAAATAGACACGACACAATGCACGAAAAGTGTCATGCTCGTGCACATAGGTAGAGGGGGTCTAGGGCTAGGTGTCTAGGTGTATGCACAGTGTCCACGTCTTGTCTACGAGAGACACGAAGTCTGTATCAGTAAGCAAAGTTCGGCTGCGCACTGTCAGTGCAATTCCAGTGTAGCCTCGATATCTTTGTGCACAGTCGACGAGGACCCATGAAATTTTTTGGGTGTTGTGTCAGTGTATGCCCCTACGTGTCCACCAAAAATCATGTCATAAGAAGCCGTGTCGTGTCCTGTGTCGACCTCTAGCAGCAGGGGAGCCGCACTAGGTCTGTGCGCGTGTGTGCGTGTCCATTTTGGACACGAATACAACCCCAAATCGTGCTCAGTCACATATAAAATTAATCCCCATATATAGGGCCTTCCAAATCTGTAATTTGTTTTAAAAAAAAACAAAAACAAACAGTCCACAGTGGCATTCTAACAAACACATGCACATACACATTGACACGTGTCCGATACGGACACCAAATGGACACGATTTCCTACCAAACTTGAGTGACAGCTAGGGGACTCCTAGATCTAGGATATTATGCAAAGAAATCATAATTAAAACATAATTTAGAGGGTTTACCTATAGTGTGTCAATGACAAGGAAAAAGTCCCAAATAGAATGATTCTCCTTGCAAGCAAATAGCTCCAAATTGCACCAAAACTGAGATTTCTCTCCATGAATAGAAAATAGAGTAGGATTAGACTCTAATGCAAGAAATTAGAGTATAAAATAGAATAGTTATGGATTAGGAAAGAATGACAATACCTTTCCTTTTCCAAAAGTTGGTTTGATACAAAAGAGGCAAAAACAATAGGAAGAGAGACTTTATAGTGGGGGGGTCCCTATGTAGATGGCCATAAAGGGGGAAAATTAGGGTTAGGGTTATAATTAATAGGCTTTGGCCAAGTTTCAAGGGTAAAGGAAATCACTCCTTAAGTCAAAAGTCCATGAACCTAATCATTTATTCTCCTATATGAAACTTGATTCTAAATGACACTTGGGTTGACCTAAGTTAGACTAGGGTCCCACCATACTATTCAAGTCACCATAGCTAGAGTCAACATCTAGGTTAGTCTCTTAAGTCACAACTAGTAAAAGTCAAAATTAACAACCATCAATCCAATAATTAATCAAATAATTCCAATAAGTCAAAATGACCAAAATACTCCTAGGCTAAAAATGATAAATAAATATCCCAATCACATGGTTAGGCTCTAGGTCAGACAGTCTCTAGGGTTTCACTAGCAGCACGTCAAAATCACAAGTCATGGTTTTTAAATAGTTTTAAAATGATTAAAAATCACCAAAAATCATAATGTGTTATAAATATAAATAAATAAATAATTATAATTACAAAAGTTCAAAATTATCCTCATTTGGAAAACTAGGTGTTACACTGATCACTGGCTTCTTCAGGTCTTTCTCCGTTCGCCATGTATCTAGATAACATGCGAGAATGAACAGAGGAAACAGTATAACTGGTGCTGATACTGTCTGTCTCCGAGTGAACAAGTCCTTCATCTTCAGGTAAAGGAGGTAGATAGTCGCCATCAGATTCGGAGGGATCGTCGTCCTCTGGAAGGCTACCCCCAGTGTGGAGGTCATCCGCTTCAGACTCTGAGGGAATACTACCCCCAGATTGGGAGTCTTCGTCGTCCATACGAATCTTGCCTTTGACCGAGTACCCATATAGACTCCTTCAGATGTGACAGCCTGTTGGCCATCTGTTGGTGGACTTCTTCTTCTTCTTCTCGCGGAACTGAGAGAGAAAGTTGGGTTCGTAGTCCACCGTCTTTGATTGGGGCTTCTATAAGGGGGACCCCATGAAGCCATGTTGGATGAAACACACAGTAGCTTTTCGTCGTCAGAGAAATGCAGCCGTCGAAGCATGGACTTTCTCTGAGGCACTCTTGTTGCTTTGTAGCAGCAACAGTTGATAACAATACTGGTGCATGGATGTGCACTATGAATTGTTATGTCCTCCCTCGCTTTTTACGCTTATGATTTATCATGTCGCACAAGTCAACGGAAGGGAGTTTTGCCTTACAACCCATGTTGCATGCATCGTCGAGCTTTGCATGCGGGTTCGTAAGGAGAGTTGGCCCATCCAGACTTAGTTCACGTGCAGGGGCAACCCCTACACCTAAGTTCTGTGATGTCCTTGAAGACAGCCCCGTGCTATACGCATTGGGGCCTGTCTTTTTGCTGTGGGCGCATAGGCCTTAGAGGCTGGCCTTGGGCGCATGCTCCTTGATAGCATGTCTGAGCCTCCTTGATGTGGGCGCATAATATGGATCCAGTGAGCCTGGGCGCATAGCCTTGGGCGCATGACCCTGGATGTCCAGTCTGTTGAAGACAGAAGCATTCTGGTTGGGGTTATGCGCCCAAACATCTACTTGGGCACATGGCTTTGGGCGCATGCTTGGTAGAACAGTGCTATTTTCTTCCAGTTTTGCCTCCTTCGTTTGTGAGCCTCGCCGGGTTTGCCCAGAGTGTCGCACACCCCGATTCTTGGCATCGTAGTATTTTACTTTGCCAAGTCTCGAGCGTCGAACACTCTGTTGTTGGTTGTGCAGGAAAGAAGTCACTGGGCTAGTAGATCCCGGAACGGTGTGAGCCTTCTCTATTTGGGGAACTTCTGTGGCAAAGTCATACGCCCATGTGACAGAGTCCTCCAGTTGCATATCTGCTATGACACTAGCAGGATATGCACAGCGAGCCTTCGGAAGCCAAGTCTTACGAGACTTGTTTGGCTTCGTTGATTTTGAGGGAGTAGAGCTATCCCTCGAGAGAATCTTTTCGAACGCCTGTAGATCGAACTTTACGATCAGCATCTTCTGAGTGCTCCCCACTTTGTCGGTATCGGATTGCGTCACCACCTTCTCGTCAAAGGAAAAGGTAGTCCCCAGCAGAGTCACCATTTTTGTGGACACATACAAAAAGAAGAAGAAATGCTGCCTTTTCTTTATTGGCGCAAGGCACCACAAATCGAGTGCGCCTGAGAGATCCTGCGCTGAGGATCCCCGAGTACAAAAAAGAATTCTGGAAAATTGGACGATGGAGATCGAGCGGCAGTTGCTCCTTTACTTCGTTGACACTCTGATTACAAAAGTGGGAAAAAACCTAAGAAAATTGCTAACTCTCGGCTCACTGGCAAGAAGTACAGCAATTTGGCTCTTGAAAATGCTTACGTTCTATCTTTTGAAGAGGGATGAGGTCCTTTTTTTATAGTCGTTCTTGAGCTGGAATGATGTTATGCGTCCATATGAGGAAAACACACTACTTTTCATGTGGGCGCATAGTCCTGCCTTGGGCGCATAGGGTGTAGGCGCATGCAGGCTGCGAGATCGTGGGTTGGTCGTGGTGTTGACGTGGCCGCCTGCTTTGGTGCACGACTGACGTGGCCGTGTGCTTCGGTGCATATTTTGATCATAGCTTTGATCGAGTCAGGCTTGGGTGCATAGCCCTGTTTCAGGCTATGCACCCTCCTTCACAAAGGGTTGCTTGGGCGCATAGAGATTCACAGGCTTGGGCGCATAGAGCTTCGCAGGATGGTGGGCGCATAGGAGCTTCACTGGGTGACTTGAGCACATAGGAGCTTCACTTGGGCGCATATGTCCTCTTTTGGCTTGGGCGTATAAGGCTTTATTTGCTGAAATTTTCATACTTCTACACCCCCTTACCACACTCAAGAAGAAAAGAAAAAGCTTACAATTGAAATCGCTCACCAACCCATAGCAATCTCCCTAACCGAAGTTGACGACCCGTCGATTAGATCTATTCCTCCTTCTGTCTTGGATGGCGAAGTCCTAAGAGCAAAGTATAGAACTTTCTCTTAGATTTCCTGTGGATGAGCACCTCGAATCTCTACTTTTGTGCTGTACTTTGTGCCTCCACCCTCACCCCATATATATAGGATGAGAAAAATCTATTTTAGGTCATAATAGGATTTCTTAAATAGGAAGCCCTCAAATAAGAATCCTACTACACCTAAAATAGCCCATCAACATCCTATTTTAGATTATAATAGGATCTCTTAAATGGGAAACCATCAAATAAGAATCATATTATATCTAAAATAGCCCATCACCAATTATGGACATCTAAATCAAATTAAATCAAATATTTAATTAGACTTGGACTCCATAAATATGCTATTACCAAATCTAGACTGGACTCCAACAATTGATACCAGATGTTGGGAATCGAATACGCCCTCTTGCGCTCTGATACCGTGTCTGAGACGTTTCCGCAGTGGAAACTTAGGCTAATCCACCTGAAATAACCAATCCCCGTCTAACGGACACTAAGCACAGATAAAGACAAGTATATAGCGGTGACTACGTCACTTGGACAAATCCCAATCTCTATAACTCAGATGAAATTACAAGATTGACAAAAACTAATGTTGAACCCTTTGTCCTAATAAGTTCAATCCCCTCACCACACTCAAGAAGAAAAGAAAGAGATTACAATTGAAATCGCTCACCAACCCGTAGCAATCTCCCTAACCGAAGTTGACGACCCCTCGATTAGATCTCTTCTTTCTTCTGTCTTGGATGGCGAAGTACTAAGAGCAAAATACGAAACTTTTTCTTAGATTTTCTGTGGACGAGCACCTCGAATCTCCATTTTTTTGTGTTGAACCTGGCTCTAGCAGGAACTTAATACGCACTTTGCTCTTAATACGAGCACTTAAGCTCGGGGGATCGAAGATCAGTGCCATGGGGGAGCAGGAACTCTGTCGCATGACGACAGGCATGGAGTCCAGTTGAGGAGCCATGGGGTCAACACCCTCTCATCAGACTGGAGGGGAAGATTGTTGGAGTCCAGTCTAGATTTGGTAATAGCATATTTATGGAGTCCAAATCTGATTAAATATTTGATTTAATTTGATTTGGATCTCCATAATTAGTGCTGGGTTATTTTAGATATAATAGGATTCTTATTTAAGGGTTTCCTATTTAAGAGATCTTATTATAATCTAAAATAGGATGTTGATGGGCTATTTTAGGTGTAGTAAGATTCTTATTTGAGGGCTTCCTATTTAAGAAATTCTATTATAACCTAAAATAGGTTTTTCTCATCCTATATATATGGGGTGAGGGTGGAGGCACAAAGTACAGCACAAAAAGTGGAGATTCGAGGTGCTCGTCCACAGGAAATCTAAGAGAAAATTCTGCGCTTTGCTCTTAGGACTTCGCCATCCAAGACAGAAGGAAGAAGAGATCTAATCGAGGGGTCGTCAACTTCGGTTAGGGAGATTGCTACGGGTTGGTGAGCGATTTCAATTGTAATCTCTTTTTTTCTTCTTGAGTGTGGTGAGGGGATTGAACCTATTAAGGTAAAGGGTTAAAAATTAGTTTTTGTCAATCTTGTAATTTCATCTGAGTTATAGAGATTAGGATTTGTCCAGGTGACGTAGTCACCGCCATATACTTGTTTTTATCAGTACTTGTTGTCCGTTAGATGGGGGTTGATTATTTCAGGTGGGTTGGTGTCACGACCCGCACCCACTGTGAGGGTACGAGAACGTAACAACGCCCAGCCTACGCCGCAGTGGCGGCGGTAGAATGCTGTCCTAGGTCAACAAACATCTAACAATATCTATCTAAACAGTTTATACTCCCCAAAATAGGGTGACATAGCAATAATGAACTCAATCACAACTAAGGAAGAGATAGCACGATATGAAGTAGAACTCAAGGAAATGAGATAGATAAAAGCAGTAGTCTAAGATAATCCCAGCAATACAAGGTCTCAGATAAAAGAATATATACAAAACTGATCTCTAGAATAAAGTCTAACTAGAACATGTCTCCAGACTACAAATGATAAACAGCCTAACTAATCTAGTCTAGGCAGTGGGGGTGAAATCCTCAGCTAGAGCTGGGTCCTCCTGAGGGTCCAGCTCGCAGGTGTCATCTAAGGCTGCCCCGTAGTAAGTATCCAGACCAGCCTCCTCCTCGTCCTCTGTAATATTTTCAACAGGTCCAGTCAGGACAGGAGCGAGCACAATACATCTCATGCAGTTCATATCATGTCAGGAAATATAAAGCAGGCAATAGAATAAAATACATGAAACGCTGTAAGAAGATGTACATGTAAACAGGAGAGATATTTGATAACTGGAAATATATATACATGATAAGTAAGAACTGTAAGTGACTAGTGATTTAGAGTATGAGATGGCATGTAATTGGCTTAGGTTGTACATGATGAACATGAAAAGTAACAGAGTGTACATGATGGGAAAATCACATGGCCATTTATACTCACCCCTACCCACAATCAATACACAAGGATCTGTTCAAGTTACGTTACGGACATGATGTTTTGGTTATACAAGAGACACATGGGCAAACATGAGCGTACATGAAAGAACATGAGAGTACATGAACGTGCATGTAAGAACATGAGAGAACATGAGTGTACATGAATAACGCAGATGCGAGGAATACATGATGTACATGAAACACATGTCATAAAGTATCCGATGCGCCCGCTAAGGGGGTAACATCCCAAGAAGAGATCCGTATAGTACTAATCCGTGATGATAACGTGACAGCATCAAGTAAAAGTAATCTAGAGCGAGAATATAAATCGTGACAAGTATGAAACGATCAGAGAATGTACTCGCCTGTATCTGAGTGTCCAATATGAAAAGTACCGTCCGAGGAGTGGTGTCTGGCTCCTAAACAGAACAGCACAAGTCACAACAAGTCCAGAATATCAAAATGGAGTCCTACTATGCATTCTACATGATTCTAGGTCAATCTAGGCCAAAGTCAACTCTTGGTCAACCCTGGTCAACCCTAGGAGTCAAACTAGGTCAACCAAGTCTAAACTAGGTCAACTAGTCTACACTAGACTATATTAGCCTAATACTAGGTCACTCAACCAACACTAGCTAGTACACCCACTACTACGCTATCTAGACTAACTACAAGTTATGTGTCATCCAACACCAAATAAAATACACTAGCTAGGTGCCCATATACCTATACATAGGTATATGCACCACATATCATGGCTATATATATATATATAAGCTATATATAGATACATACATTATGTACATATAGATAATATATACATACATTATATTCATATAGAATATATATACATATATTATATACAAGAGAGAGGGAAGCATGTGAGTGTACACAGGAAAAATAGTGTGTCAAGGGTGTTTGCAGGATTTAAACAAAACAGTAAAAAATAGAGGAACATGTGTGTGTGTATAGGTGAGGGTCACCTGTGACAGTGTGTGCAAGATAGGCTGTGACAGGAAAATGATAATGTGTGGAAATGATTGTGTGTGTGTGTATATATGTTAGCAGGAAATACAGGCTAAAATCAGTGTGTGCATTCAATGTTCATAGGAAAACAGAAAAAGGAAAGGCAAGGAAATCAGTCCAGAAACTTAAGGACAGTTTTACACAGTTGTAAATACCCAATCAATACACAAATTTACACCCATAACTCAGGTTAACCCCACATAATAACCACACCCAATCAAGTAGAGAACAGGGAAAAATGTATCAAGCCACTGTTAAGTGAAGGGAAATTACTCTCTGTTTTAACAATTACCTGACAGTCTCATAATTCCCAGATTTAATATACTTAATAGTGAACACTCCAGGTAAAAAAATAGGAACTGAATGAAGGTTGACAGGGCAAGGTAGGTAATGCAAGGATTAACATGGTAGCATGAAACAATTTTGACAGTAAACAAGGGTGACATGTGAAAGATGCAGGAATTACTTAGCCAATTTCTCAGGTTTGTAACCACAACCAAAACCCAGTTTTAAAAGGAAAGAAGAATAGTTCATCAATAATTAGTGTAAATCAAAATTCAGGTTTTCCCTATCAACAGTAAAACATCCTTGTTTTAGCATTGCAACATTCAGTTCAGTCATTAGAAAGAGGATCTCAGGTTATTTGAAAATGAAAAGGAATTCAATTTAGTATGAAATCTCAAACTCAATCCAGAACTCATACTCAGTTATGTCAAGCCCCAACCTACATTTCAGTTTTAGCCTAATACTTGCATTCCCAGGTTATATATAAACTGAACTCAAAACTCAGTTTTCACATTAAGGTTACCCATCATTATGAAAATGAAATCACAGTTAACATATCAGTTAATTCTCAGGTATTCATCTATCAGTGAAATTGCAGTAAGGAAAGGAAAACATTTATTGGTATCAATCAATGAAATCTGGAACAATTTAGAAAACTAAACATCAAGTAAAACTGGATTTAACCCAACCATCAGTCCATAACCCTATTAATACACATCCTATAGCTCACAATTCAACACAAAAGTGGGACAATAGGTAGGTAACATGTAGGAGAACAGGTTTGAGTTTTAGGAACATGAATTTAACAATGATTGGTAGGTTAATTCATTAATCAAAACTAAATATGAAATCTGGAACCAAAGGCTGATACTACATTTCAGGAAAAAGGGGAAAAATGGCAAAACACTAATGAAATTGATTAAGAACCTAATTACAAAGGTTGGTAGCTATTATATACAATTAGTGCATGCTACACAAGTTATTTGTGTCCCTGAAATTGGACACAAACGTGTCCACACAACAGTGCACCAAAACAGTGCCTAATGTGTTGTGTCCTCGTGCACGTGTGCACGAGTCTCGTGTACACAACAGGGGTCAATCCAAGGCTCGTGTTCAATAGCACAGGTTCACTACCCATAGGGCTATCCATAGGACACCCTAAAACGTGTCCAAGTCGAGCGTGTACAACAGGACACGCGCGTATCAGTGCATAAATACACAGGCGCACTGGATAGGCAACAACCAGTGCATGAGGATTTCTCCCTCGATACGCCACGTGGGCCCACGAAACTTGACACATGGAGTGTCAGTGGGTGCCCCGTGGCTCCAACAAAGTTTCGTGTCCAGAGGGTTTGTGTCGTGTCCGCTACAGGGCCCGATAGGCAGGGGATCCCTGTAGCAGCGCGTGGCCGTGTGCGCGCACGTGTCCACAGCAGAAAAAAGACACACCACGACACGAAATCTATGACACAAGGACAGGAACCTATAAACAAGATCAAGATCAAACTTCCTATTCAAAAATATTGAATAAAAACGATCGAAATGCCCTTTGAGGCATTTCGTCGAGCACCTAGTCTTAACTGCTGATATGTGTCCAGAACGGACACAAAACCACAGAAACTCGACACAAAAACTATCCAGACCTTAGGGGGACCCTTAGGGCTTCCTATTGGTGAAGACAAAATGGAAATCCATGGAGGAATGGAGAAGTTACCTCTTGAAGAACAATGGGTGGAAAAGTCCTCAATTGCAATGAACTCCTCAAGCCTCCAAGTCTCACAAATTGTTTCTTCCTGCAACCAATTAATTCCAGCAGCAAGAGGATGAATCTTAGGTCCTAATGAAATTGGTTTGAAGGAAAAAGGATTTAAAATGGATTTCTAATAATTTTTGGAAGATGGGACTCACCTCTTTCCTTAGAACTTTTGAAAGAACCTTAAAAGAGGCTAGCCCTAAAATCTAGGAGAGTATTTATAGAGGGAAATCCCTAGGTTGGCTGGACATGATGGGTTTAGGTGGGGTTTGAGCTAGGTTAGCTAGTCCTATTGAGTTTAGTCACAAAATGACTTATGAAACCACAAGCCATTTATCAAAACACTTGATTCTAAATTCCTAATTAAAAATTCTAATGAACCAATAACTACTAACTTAGGTCATACTAGGTTGGACTAGAGTCACTTGACCTAACTAAGCCCAACTAACTAGGGTTAGCTCCTAGGTTGGTCTACATGAGTCAAAACTAGTCAAAAATCAAACTAGTCTAAATAAATCCAAAATAATTCCTAAAAATTCCCATAAATTCTAATAAATTCTATTAAATCTAAATAATAATTAATAATCCCAAATAATTCTTAAAATTACAAAAATGACTAAAATACCCCTCAGTCTGGAAATGAACACTAGCAAGACACCAAATCATAAGTCATGAATTTAAATAGTTTAAAAATAATTAAAAATTACTAAAAATCATAACATGAATAAATATCATTAAATAATAATTATAATTACAAAATTTCAAAATTACCCTCTTCTGGAAAACTGGGTGTTACAATCCTACCCACCTTATAAAAATTTCGTCCTCGAAATTAAAATGGTAGTAGTCCTTCTAGGTCATACACCCCACAATCAAAGTCTCAAACATACCGTCAGATAATCATATGCGTCTGTCCAAAATCATGATACTCAGAATCTTCGTCGTGCTAGTGAGCATGGCTACGATAATCACAGAGTCCTTGACTAAGGTACGTACCCTTAGGTTCATGGTATTTAAAATTTTCGCATTGCCGCATGCGACGGCGAAAACCTTAAATTCCCATACCCGAAAAATACATCCAAAATCTGACTATATGTCCTCACTATGCCAACTAACACGACCATCAAGATTTTAGATCCCATAACTGAGGTCACCTAGCCCATATGATTTCTCAGAAGAAAACAAACATAATGAAACACCAGATCAAACTTATCAACAATGAGGAAACAGATAGAAATGGATGGAATAGAATTTCAGGATAGGTATAATGAGACAAGGTAGAATGGAATCGAGAAGATCAGAACCTGCTAGCACCTCTCCTACTGCCTGAGCATCCTCAAGTGTCATGGCGTAAGCTCGTCCTTGCTGGCCTCCCCTGGCCTGCTGCTGATGCTGTGCGAACCTCTGTTGCTGAGTCTGCAATGCTGGTCCTCTCTGTTGCCCTGCCGGAGCCCTAGCTCCTGCTCCCTGAGCTGTCCGTCCCGCAGACTTGGGACACTCTCTCAACTGATGATCTGATGATCCGCAGAGTAGGCACTTGCCTAGCCTCAGCCGGCATTCACCCCAATCGTGCCCTGGTTTCTTACAGAAGGGGTAAAAGATAACATGCTGCTGCCTCTGCTGCCTCTGCTGCTGCTGCTGCTGTCTCTGCTGGAATGGCTGCGGCTGGAACTGCCTCAGCTGCTGGTGCTGAAGGTGAGGCTTCTTGGCCTGGCCTCCGCTGCTGCTGCCCCCGACTGGGTCTCGCCCCCTCTTGAGCCTAAGCTCAAGATCATCCTCTGCCAACAAGGCTCCCGTCAAGATCTCCTCGAACGTAGCATCTCTGTTCCCCTTGGTCAGGGACTTGACCTCCTTGACTAGACCCTTCCGGAACCTCTAGGCCTTCGCCGTCTCGCTCAAGCCCTCCACAAACCTGTCGAGGCGGCCAAACTCTCCCGCATACTCCTCCACTGAAAGACTCCCCTGGACTAGGCTCTCGAACTGCGTCTCCAAGGCTCTGACTGCCGAATCCGGGAAGAACTTCTTCTTGAAGAAGCCCCTGAACTGCTCCCAAGTCTGCCCCGGCACCCCCACCCTGGGGTCCGACTAATACCAGGTGCGAGCAAGATCTCGCATCCGGCTAGCTGCGGCCTCGATCTGAAGGTCTGCTGGAATCCTGGCCAGGCGGAAGATCTCCTCTATATGCTCGATCCACTCATCGGCATATATGATCCCCTCTGTCCCCAGAAAGTCTCTGGGGCTCATCTTCTGAAACTGCTCGATCCCCGGTGTCTTCGACTGCTGCACCACTGGTCGAGCTGCGGCTGTCGTGACGGCCAACTCCATGCCTCTGTCCTGTCGAGCCTGTTGTCGGTCCATGAACTGCTAGAAATATGCGAACATCTGAGCTGCGTCCACATGTCCTGGAGGCGGTGGCGGCTGGAAAGGATCCTCTGGAAAGACCGGGTCCTGCCTCCCAGTCGGTGGATGCATACCCCCTGCTGTGGCTGCCGAGGTCTCAACACGAGCTGAGGTGACAAGAGCTGCAGTCCCCTGGCCTCGCCGTGCTGGCTGAGAGGTAGCAGTCCCCTCTATAGCATCCTCATGGACGGCACGCTGCGATCGAGTCTCTACCATCCTGAAGATAGACAAACAAGAGTATCAATTTCTGAGAAAGAAGCGAAATAACAAAGGCGGACAATTATAATTCGAAGGATCAGCTGACAAAAGGATTTAGATGGCAATAAAAGGAATTTTCCTAAAGTGATTGAGTACCTTAAAATTAATATCCTATATCCTACTGCAGGCTGTAGTGATACTCTAATTCGAATACCACTACACTTCTAGTCGAGGACCTGCATGGGCCACCACTAAAAACGTGTCACGACCCGCACCCACTGTGAGGGTACGAGAACGTAACAACGCCCAGCCTATGCCGCAGTGTCGGCGGTAGAACGCTGTCCTAGGTCAACAAACATCTAACAATATTTATCTAAACAGTTTATACTCCCCAAAATGGGGTGACATAGCAATAATGAACTCAATCACAACTAAGGAAGAGATAGCACGATATGAAGTAGAACTCAAGGAAATGAGATAGATAAAAGCAGTAGTCTAAGATAATCCCAGCAATACAAGGTCTCAGCTAAAAGAATATATACAAAACTGATCTCCAGAATAAAGTCTAACTAGAACATGTCTCCAGACTACAAATGATAAACAGCCTAACTAATCTAGTCTAGGCAGTGGGGGTGAAATCCTCAGCTAGAGCTGGGTCCTCCTGAGGGTCCAGCTCGCAGGTGTCATCTAAGGCTGCCCCGTAGTAAGTATCCAGACCAGCCTCCTCCTCGTCCTCTGTAATATTTTCAACAGGTCCAGTCAGGACAGGAGCGAGCACAATACATCTCATGCAGTTCATATCATGTCAGGAAATATAAAGCAGGCAATAGAATAAAATACATGAAACGCTGTAAGAAGATGTACATGTAAACAGGAGAGATATTTGATAACTGGAAATATATATACATGATAAGTAAGAACTGTAAGTGACTAGTGATTTAGAGTATGAGATGGCATGTAATTGGCTTAGGTTGTACATGATGAACATGAAAAGTAACAGAGTGTACATGATGGGTAAATCACATGGCCATTTATACTCACCCCTACCCATAATCAATACACAAGGATCTGTTCAAGTTACGTTACGGACATGATGTTTTGGTTATACAAGAGACACATGGGCAAACATGAGCGTACATGAAAGAACATGAGAGTACATGAACGTGCATGTAAGAACATGAGAGAACATGAGTGTACATGAATAACGCAGATGCAAGGAATACATGATGTACATGAAACACATGTCATAAAGTATCCGATGCGCCCGCTAAGGGGGTAACATCCCAAGAAGAGATCCGTATAGTACTAATCCGTGATGATAACGTGACAGCATCAAGTAAAAGTAATCTAGAGCGAGAATATAAATCGTGACAAGTATGAAACGATCAGAGAATGTACTCGCCTGTATCTGAGTGTCCAATATGAAAAGTACCGTCCGAGGAGTGGTGTCTGGCTCCTAAACAGAACAGCACAAGTCACAACAAGTCCAGAATATCAAAATGGAGTCCTACTATGCATTCTACATGATTCTAGGTCAATCTAGGCCAAAGTCAACTCTTGGTCAACCCTGGTCAACCCTAGGAGTCAAACTAGGTCAACCAAGTCTAAACTAGGTCAACTAGTCTACACTAGACTATATTAGCCTAATACTAGGTCACTCAACCAACACTAGCTAGTACACCCACTACTACGCTATCTAGACTAACTACAAGTTATGTGTCATCCAACACCAAATAAAATACACTAGCTAGGTGCCCATATACCTATACATAGGTATAGGCACCACATATCATGGCTATATATATATATAAGCTATATATAGATACATACATTATGTACATATAGATAATATATACATACATTATATTCATATAGAATATATATACATACATTATATACAAGAGAGAGGGAAGCATGTGAGTGTACACAGGAAAAATAGTGTGTCAAGGGTGTTTGCAGGATTTAAACAAAACAGTAAAAAATAGAGGAACATGTGTGTGTGTATAGGTGAGGGTCACCTGTGACAGTGTGTGCAAGATAGGCTGTGACAGGAAAATGATAATGTGTGGAAATGATTGTGTGTGTGTGTATATATGTTAGCAGGAAATACAGGCTAAAATCAGTGTGTGCATTCAATGTTCATAGGAAAACAGGAAAAGGAAAGGCAAGGAAATCAGTCCAGAAACTTAAGGACAGCTTTACACAGTTGTAAATACCCAATCAATACACAAATTTACACCCATAACTCAGGTTAACCCCACATAATAACCACACCCAATCAAGTAGAGAACAGGGAAAAATGTATCAAGCCACTGTTAAGCGAAGGAAAATTACTCTCTGTTTTAACAGTTACCTGACAGTCTCATAATTCCCAGATTTAATATACTTAATAGTGAACACTCCAGGTAAAAAAATAGGAACTGAATGAAGGTTGACAGGGCAAGGTAGGTAATGCAAGGATTAACATGGTAGCATGAAACAATTTTGACAGTAAATAAGGGTGACATGTGAAAGATGCAGGAATTACTTAGCCAATTTCTCAGGTTTGTAACCACAACAAAAACCCAGTTTTAAAAGGAAAGAAGAATAGTTCATCAATAATTAGTGTAAATCAAAATTCAGGTTTTTCCTATCAACAGTAAAACATCCTTGTTTTAGCATTGCAACATTCAGTTCAGTCATTAGGAAGAGGATCTCAGGTTATTTGAAAATGAAAAGGAATTCAATTTAGTATGAAATCTCAAACTCAATCCAGAACTCATACTCAGTTATGTCAAGCCCCAACCTACATTTCAGTTTTAGCCTAATACTTGCATTCCCAGGTTATATATAAACTGAACTCAAAACTCAGTTTTCACATTAAGGTTACCCATCATTATGAAAATGAAATCACAGTTAACATATCAGTTAATTCTCAGGTATTCATCTATCAGTGAAATTGCAGTAAGGAAAGGAAAACATTTATTGGTATCAATCAATGAAATCTGGAACAATTTAGAAAACTAAACATCAAGTAAAACTGGATTTAACCCAACCATCAGTCTATAACCCTATTAATACACATCCTATAGCTCACAATTCAACACAAAAGTGGGACAATAGGTAGGTAACATGTAGGAGAACAGGTTTGAGTTTTAGGAACATGAATTTAACAATAATTGGTAGGTTAATTCATTAATCAAAACTAAATATGAAATCTGGAACCAAAGGCTGATACTACATTTCAGGAAAAAGGGGAAAAATGGAAAAACACTAATGAAATTGATTAAGAACCTAATTACAGAGGTTGGTAGCTATTATATACAATTAGTGCATGCTACACAAGTTATTTGTGTTCCTGAAATTGGACATAAACGTGTCCACACAACAGTGCACCAAAACAGTGCCTAATGTGCTGTGTCCTCGTGCACGTGTGCACGAGTCTCGTGTACACAACAGGGGTCAATCCAAGGCTCGTGTTCAATAGCACAGGTTCATTACCCATAGGGCTATCCATAGGACACCCTGAAACGTGTCCAAGTCGAGCGTGTACAACAGGACACGCGTGTATCAGTGCATAAATACACAGGCGCACTGGATAGGCAACAACCAGTGCGTCGAGGATTTCTCCCTCGATACGCCACGTGGGCCCACGAAACTTGACACATGGAGTGTCAGTGGGTGCCCCGTGGCTCCCACAAAGTTTCGTGTCCAGAGGGTTTGTGTCGTGTCCGCTACAGGGCCCGATAGGCAGGGGATCCCTGTAGCAGCGCGTGGCCGTGTGCGCGCGCATGTCCACAGCAGAAAAAAGACACACCACGACACGAAATCTATGACACAAGGACAGGAACCTATAAACAAGATCAAGATCAAACTTCCTATTCAAAAATATTGAATAAAAACGATCGAAATGCCCTTTGAGGCATTTCGTCGAGCACCTAGTCTTAACTGCTGATATGTGTCCAGAACGGACACGAAACCACAGAAACTCGACACAAAAACTATCCAGACCTTAGGGGGACCCTTAGGGCTTCCTATTGGTGAAGACAAAATGGAAATCCATGGAGGAATGGAGAAGTTACCTCTTGAAGAACAATGGGTGGAAAAGTCCTCAAATGCAATAAACTCCTCAAGCCTCCAAGTCTCACAAATTGTTTCTTCCTGCAACCAATTAATTCCAGCAGCAAGAGGATGAATCTTAGGTCCTAATGAAATTGGTTTGAAGGAAAAAGGATTTAAAATGGATTTCTAATAATTTTTGGAAGATGGGACTCACCTCTTTCCTTAGAACTTTTGAAAGAACCTTAAAAGAGGCTAGCCCTAAAATCTAGGAGAGTATTTATAGAGGGAAATCCCTAGGTTGGCTGGACATGATGGGTTTGGGTGGGGTTTGAGCTAGGTTAGCTAGTCCTATTGAGTTTAGTCACAAAATGACTTATGAAACCACAAGCCATTTATCAAAACACTTGATTCTAAATTCCTAATTAAAAATTCTAATGAACCAATAACTACTAACTTAGGTCATACTAGGTTGGACTAGAGTCACTTGACCTAACTAAGCCCAACTAACTAGGGTTAGCTCCTAGGTTGGTCTACATGAGTCAAAACTAGTCAAAAATCAAACTAGTCTAAATAAATCCAAAATAATTCCTAATAATTCCTATAAATTCTAATAAATTCTATTAAATCTAAATAATAATTAATAATCCCAAATAATTCTTAAAATTACGAAAATGACTAAAATATCCTTCAGTCTGGAAATGAATACTAGCAAGACACCAAATCATAAGTCATGAATTTAAATAGTTTAAAAATAATTAAAAATTACTAAAAATCATAACATGAATAAATATTATTAAATAATAATTATAATTACAAAATTTCAAAATTACCCTCTTCTGGAAAACTGGGTGTTACAGTTGGCCTAAGTTTTTACTGCGGCAACGTCTTAGACACGGTATTGGAGCGCAAGAGGGCGTATCCGATTCCCAACATCTGGTATCAAAGCTTTGGAGGTTCTGGCAACCATGTATACGGATCAGATGAACACTCATATGATCACCCTTACAGGAAGAAACTGGACGATTTGGAAGCCAAGGATGGAGGATCGACTCTGCTACAAGGACTTGCATGGTCCGTTGGAGTACGACAACGCAAAGCCAATGGACAAAGCTGCTGAAGACTGGAAACGACTGGATCGGAAGGCCATTAGATTCATCCGCCAATACTTGGATGATTCGGTGTTTCACCACGTGTCCATGGAGAGTTCAGCAAAAGCATTATGAGAGAAGCTGTATTTGCTATACGAAAGGAAGACGGCTGGCAACCAGGCGTTTCTCATTTGCCAACTCGTCAACTCGAAGTACACGGAGGGTACCCTAGTGGCACAACACCTGAACGAGATTTAGGGTGTCATCAATCAGCTGTCTGCGATAAAGATAGTGATTAATGATGAGCTTTAGGCCTTACTGCTCTTGAGTTCTCTGCCTGAAAGCTGGAAGACGTTGGTGGTGTCGGTGAACAACTCTGCGCCTGATGGAGTTGTCATGATGGAGGCAGTCAAAAATAGCTTGTTGAATGAGGAGGTCCGGCGCAAGCAAGTGGAATCGTCGCTGGAGTCCGCTTTGGTGACTTCCTACGGGAAGGGAAGACCCAATTCACAGACGAGGACTGGAGGGAGTTCTCGGAATCTTACGATTATGGACCGCAAGGAGGGCTGCTATCACTATAGCGAAAGAGGTCATATCAAGAGGAACTGTATGAAGCTCAAAGCTAAGAAGGCAAAAGGCAAGGACGATCAGGAGGATCTCACAGCAACGGAAGATATTATCATCGTAGCAACCGACGCAGAGGAACCTTGTGGCATATATCATGGCGGCGACTGGGTCATGGACACGGGGGCATCGTATCTCGCCACTAAATATAGGAGGATCTTCACGTCATACTGCGACGGCAGGTTTAGACATGTGAAGATGGGCGACAAGGAGACGGCTGCAGTTGTAGGTATCGGTAATGTGCACTTGACAACGGAGCTCGGTGAGAAGCTCGTTCTCAAGGGTGTGCGACATGTACCGAGTTTGCGCTATAACTTGATTTCGGTAGAGAGGCTGGCAAATGATGGTTGTCGCAGTCTGTTTGGGGACAAAGATTGGATGATTACGAAGGATTTCCAACTGCTTGCTCGAGAAGATTTGTGTTGTGGCATGTACAGGCTCAAGCCGCTGAGCTGTACAGGTAGGCCACAGATACCGGATGGATGCTCGAGGGGTGCTCGACAGGACTCCAACAATCATATTATATCTAAAAATAGCCCAGCACTAATTATGGACATCCAAATCAAGTTAAATCAAATATTTAATCAGATTTGGACTCTATAAATATGTTATTACCAAATCCAGACAGGACTCCAACAATCTCCCCCTCCAGTCTGATGAGAGGATGTTGACCCTATAACTCCTCAACTGGACTCCATGCATGTCATCATACGACAGAGTTCCTGTTCCCACATGCCACTGACCTTCGATCCCCCGAGCTACTTTGCATCTTTCTTCGTCGTCGGCTTCTCGACCGTCACGTCAATGCTAGCTGCCATCCGTAGCACCTCTTGCACTACTGGGATCTTGCCAATATCAATAACACGATCAAGATCGAAGTCCCTGACGATCAGCCTCACCATAAGTCTCGGCTTCCTGTCCCTGACTTCTGTCTTCCATCGAAAAGTGTTAACGTTTTGACAAGCTTCTTCATCCTTGGATGGCCCAACCAATTCAACAGACTGTGCGGTAGATTCGAACTCCTGAACCTGCCCACCTTCGTGTCTGAACATGAAGCTCCCCCATACATATGCGTCCTCAAGCAGAACATCACGTACTGTGCATTCCGTCGATAACCCACAGCTCCCCCTGAACTGTGTGAATGATGATGCTTTCGCCTCAGATTGAGTTTCCTGTAAACCTGGATCTCCTTCCTGGCTTCAAACTGTTGAAACCGATGTTGCTCCGTGAAGCTTTGACAAACCACCCGTCGCCAAAATCGGATTCGTAGAGCAACCCCTACCTGGAGACTGACCAGCTGTCATGGGACCGACAGATTGACCCTCAATCTTTGACTCACCATCATCCGTCGCTTTGTCTCGACGAACCGAATCCTCTGTATCCCTCAAAGCACCTAGAAGCCCCTCCTCAGCAATTTTTCGACGATCCACCTCCTATCGAGCCTCCATTCGGTGTCTGTGGCCTACCTGTGTAGCTCAGCGGCTTGAGCCTGTACATGCCACAACATAAATCTCCCCGAGCCAACTGTTGGGAACCCTTCACAAGCATCCAATCTTTGGCCCCAAACAGACTGCGACAGCCATCATCTGCCAGCCTCCCTACCGAAACCAAGTTGTAGCACAAACTTGGTACATGGCGCACACCCTTGAGAATGAGCTTCTCAGCGAGCTTCATTGTCAAGTGCACATTACCGATGCCTATAACTTCAGTCGTTCCCTTGTCGTCCATCTTTACACGTCCAAACCTGCCGCCGCGGTATGACATAAAGATCCTCCTATGTGGAGTGGTATGATACGATGCCCCCATGTCTATAACCCATTACCGTCATGACACATGCCACAAGGTTCATCTGCTTTGGTTGCTGTGATAATGATATCTCCCATTGCAGTGAGATCCTTCTGATCGTCCTTGCCTTTTGTATTCTCAGCTTTGAGCTTCATACAGTTCCTCTTAATATGACCCCTTTTGTCACAGTGATAGCAGCCCTCCTTGCGGTCCATAATCGTAAGATTTAGAGAACTCCCTCTGTCCTCCTCTGTGAATTGGGTCTTTCATTCCTATAAGAAGTCACCAGAGCGAACTCCTGCGACGTTTCCACTTGCTTGCGTCGGACCTCCTCATTCAACAAACTACTTTTGACTGCTTCCATCGTGACAACTCCATCAGGCACGGAGTTGCTCGCCGACACCACCAACGTCTCCCAGCTTTTCGGCAGAAAACTTAAGAGCAGTAGGGCCTGAAGCTCATCATTTATCACCATCTTCATCGCAGACAGCTGATTGATGATACCCAGAACCTCGTTCAGATGTTGTGCCTCTGGGGCACCCTCCGTATACTTCGAATTGATGAGTTGGCGAATAAGAAATGCCTTGTTGCCAGCCGTCTTCGTTTCGTACAGCGAATGAAGCTTCTCCTATAATGCTTTTGCTGAACTCTCCATGGACACGTGGTGGAACACCGAATCATCCAACCAATGGCGGATGAATCCAATGGCCTTCTGATCCAGTCGTTTCCAGTCTTCAGCAGCTTTGTCCATTGGCTTTGCGTTGTCGCCCTCCAACGGACCATACAAGTCCTTATACCAGAGTAGATCCTCCATCCTTGGCTTCCAAATCGTCCAGTTTTTCCTTGTAAGGGTGATCATACGAGTGTTCATCTGCTCCGTAGACATGGTTTCCAGAACCTCCAAAGCTCTGATACCAGATGTTGGGAATCGTATACACCCTCTTGCGCTCCGATACCGTGTCTAAGATGTTGTCGCAGCGAAAACTTAGGCCAACCCACCTAAAATAACCAACCCCCGTATAACGGACACCAAGCACAGATAAAGACAAGTATATGGCGGTGACTATGTCACCTGGACAAATCCCAATCTCTATAACTCAGATAAAATTACAAGATTGAGGGTTTCCTATTTAAGAGATCCTATTATAATCTAAAATAGGATGTTGATGGGCTATTTTTGGTGTAGTAGGATTCTTATTTGAGGGCTTCCTATTTCAGAAATCCTATTATGACCTAAAATAGGTTTTTCTCATCCTATATATGTGGGGTGAGGGTGGAGGCACAAAACACAGCACAAAAGGTGGAGATTCGAGGTGCTCGTCCACAGAAAATCTAAGAAAAAGTTTCACACTTTGCTCTTAGGACTTCGCCATCCAAAATAGATGGAAGAAGATATCTAATCGAGGGGTCGTCAACTTCGGTTAGGAAGATTGCTATGGGTTGGTGAGCGATTTTAATTGTAATCTCTTTCTTTTCTTCTTGAGTGTGGTGAAGGGGTTGAATCTATTAGGGCAAAGGGTTCAACATTAGTTTTTGTCAATCTTGTAATTTTATCTGAGTTATAGAGATTAGGATTTGTCCAGGTGGCATAGTCACCGCCCTATACTTGTCTTTATCTGTGCTTGGTGTCCGTTAGATGGGGTTGGTTATTTTAGGTGGGTTGGCCTAAGTTTCCGCTGCGGCAACGTCTTAGACACGGTATCGAAGCGCAAGAGGGCGTATCCGATCCCCAACATCTGGTATCAGAGCTTTGGAGATTTTGGCAACCATGTCTACGGAGTAGATGAACACACGTATGATCACCCTCACAGGAGAAAACTGTAAAACCCCTATGTTTTTAAAAAAAAAAATTATTTTAATATACTTAATATACTTTACGGTATTCTTGTGGACTTTAAATCAATATTTGTTTAATATTTTGGTAGCAAGATAAAAGCTACAATATAAATATATAGATAAAATTTTAGCAAATATACCTACTAAATATACTAGAAAGGTATTTTATTTTTTAGGAATTTACAAAATTTTATTTTTATTTTATAGTGTCTTATTTGTTAATTAAAAATGTATTGTAAATAATAAATGAATTATTTTGGTAATATTTAAAAGTAGCAAGAATTGCTACTATATATGTAAGTAGGTAAAAAGTTCAATGTATTTATCAAAAATATTTTAGGACATTCTTGTGAATTTTATGAAATTATATTTGAAATTTTATTAGTATTTAGAAGTTATATATATATATATATATATATATATATATATATATATATATATATATGTGCATTTGTAAAAAAAATCCTCAAGTGAACAGTACCCGCGGGGGTTGGAGGGGTGCACTGTTCACCCGAGCGCCTAAGCCCCCCCCCCCGACCATGTTATATAAACAACAACGCCAACAGCAACACATGAAAACCCTAAAATCCCTAACCCCGCGCCAACCCCCTGGCCGTACACCTCCCTCCTCGGCGTCACCGTCCAGGCCACCATCGGCAGCATGCAGCCGTGCAAAGCGGAGCCACAACATCCACCTGCTGTCTGTGCAGGCCGAACCCCCCTCCAAGGTACTAGATTCTAATCTGATTTTCTCCCTCTATGCTTAATCAAATTTCGATCCGTCAACTTCTATTTATAGACAACATAACCATCTTCAAACCCCAGTAGTTAGTTCTTGATATCGTTGCACAGCCTGTCCAGGAAATCGACCCAAAGTCGATCAAAATTTTGTTCGAAAACAGGACGTAGAGCAGTCCATGAACCCCTGTTTACGGACAGAACCTCGTCAACCTAATAACAGTTTTGAAACTCCATCTAGACAGTATTATAGACAGGCTAATAGAGATTGAAAGCCTTCTTTTAGTTTTTGTTTTCATTAAATGTAGTTCAAGTTATTTGTTTTTAAAAATCAAGAAAAACATATTTTTAAAACAGTAAAATTTAATGAAAAACCTCTGATACGACGTGCGCCCCGACAAACCGGGCGACGTGGTCACGAACCAAAGGCATCGAAAGGTGCGTATCGACTTCGCGGACGTGTGGACTTTGGCGGAATTCAAATTGGTTGCGTGTGCGTGACGAATTTGATGCGTATCCGTCAAAATTTACCGTATCGGCCCCTTTACAAATTCTCCGATTACTTTGTGCACGTTCGTCGAATCGAAATAAAACTTACGCCAGCAGGACCATATCATTTTTTTGGTCATGTACGCCAAGTTTGGTCCAATTCTGAGAAGGTCGACTAGAATGCCTATTTGGCGGGCCTACGACCTGCTCTAACAGACGAGTTTGTGCACGGCTCATCGAACTCCAAAATTGGACATACTATTGGGTTCGTCTCCTCAAACCAGACCCATAGACATATAGTTTGATGATTTTAGAGACCATAGATATTGGCACGTATTTCGGTACAAAACGGGTCCAATGGCGGACATCGTTTTGACCCGAAATTATGATTTTTCCCCTGTTCCAGAATTGGACTTTTGGACAGATATTTCCTAGACATATCTTATATTCCAAACACATTCTTGGTATTTATTTTAGCATCCGAGGACGTTTGAGGGATTTGGCTTTAATCGCTTCACTATTCTGACGGTTCGAGCTATTCGACGTCGCCTTTTGCACACAACCTCAGGCAAGATACCTTGCCATATTTACTGCTTATATTTAGTCTGCATTTTTGTTATTGTATATCACTGTTTACTTATTTCCAATTCTTGTAGCTGTACCATTATTACAGTTCCTGATTTATTGCCTTCTCAGTGATATTAGCTTTACTTTACTTATTATCCTTTGATTGCATATGGACCTAGAGTTAAGGGACTACCATTAGTAGTATATCACATAAACCTTGACACAGTTATACCATGATATATGTGTGAGATGAGTAGCATGTAGAGGTACTTGCGTGTTGGCTGATCACCCGTGCGCATGCGTTAGGTCTAACTGCTAATAGAGGCATGTTAGGAGACTTAGCAGTTAGTAGAGGAACATGATCATGGATGCAACCTAGATAGGTACATCGGGTGGGAAGAACATTTCCTTATCGTATGGGCTTCTATTACACATTCCCTTGTAACCCGGAATCTCCGCTGGAGATACGGGTATGCTTACCCCCTCATGTTGGCCACTGACGTTCTTGAACGTTATGCGCTTGGGGTAAGATGATCCTCTCAGGTTGGCCACTGTCATTTTTGAAGGTCATGCGCTTAGGTCACTGGTGCCCAAGTGGGGACTATACCAGATCTTATTTACAGCCAGGGCTCATACGACGAAAGGTTTGTTCTTAACTGCATAAACACATTAGATGGTTAGGTAACCCTAGTCAATGTCATGTCACCCCGTTCCATTAGTAGCTTGGGACAATGTCACATCGCGGAATAGTGTTCTACCCCTTATCCTTGTTTAGTTGTAGGGGTAGTCCACTGTTTCGATGATGAGATAGTGGATCTTTTTATGATTGGGACTATTTTACTTTACTGTGATTTATGACATATTTATATTTTTAGTTATGTGGCATGTTCTTTATATATCTTGTTACGTCCCTCTGAGGACCTGGTTATCTCTCCAGGTGTGTGCTTTGTGACTTTTGTAGGTGTTCTAGTCAAGGCCATGATCTTCTCCATTCCTTTGAAGATGATTGCCCTTGGTTCGTCTTTTCATTTTTATCCATCCTTTTCTTGTATATTTCTCTCTTTTAACATAGTTGGTAGTGGATTTGTCTTCGCCCAACTATATGTATAAATGACAAATTTCATAGTTAATTTATATTGTTATTCTCTTGTTTGGTGGATGAGATTTAGTTTGTGGTTTACTGCATTTTACACCTTATGTATATATGCGATGGTTCCATATATTGAAGTACACTTCGTATGTATGCTGCTGGCATGTCAATGTACTTAGTCCTAGGTATTTTGGGACTGGGGCGTTACATGTTTTAATGGTGGTCCATGCAGTTCGAGTTTATCACTTTGGTTACGTTACTGTACCGATGTGAGCCTGCATATAGGATTAGAGTCTAGAATCTCATCCACATACTTGACTTCCTCTATTGATTTCAATTTTTGAATTCTCAATCTGACTACCTTGATTTCCTTCTGCCTGATTTCTTTCCACTATAAATCTTACCTTCTTCCTTCGTGTTGGATAGAGAGCGTAGGAAGACGACTCTTACTAGATATACGTGTTATATCCCTCAACTACTATATTAGTTGATTTTTGTAAGTTAGGTAGTATGCCTCACAGCCTATCACCCCATGTTCTTATAATCCATTAATGAAGTATAATTGGGTGGTACTAAATATGTGCTAATGTAGGAAGATATGTTAAGTTAGAATATAGAGATTTTGTAGAACAAACTCCGTTGGTCAACCAAGGCCTAATACAAGAGACAGTAGGACGACTGTATAAATAAGAACACCGGACACGACGTAGATTATTGTGAAACTTGAACCACTTATAACTGTTTTCATCATTATTCCCCATACTTATACTTTGCACTACCATGAATGATGACGCTATTTATAGCCCAGTTTTACAAGCTTATTCTTTATCGAGCTTGTTCAGGACATATGTATATCGGAGACGCCCACAAGCATATTGTCTAATTAGAATCAATGTGTTATGGTCTGATCAACCATAATGCATTTGGGTCGTTATTCATTCGTTTATCCCACGTGGATTGAGATATCGAGGTATCTAGGATCTCATCTGCGACTGTATTGACAATTCTACTTGAATTATACATTCGCCATTGAAGCACGAAATTGTATCCGATGACATCTTTCTTGAACTCTTTATTGCTTTTGTCTTTCACTGATTTGGAAAGACGAACGCTCGTATTGGTAGATAAATAAACAGTATCCCCCATGGCCATAAGAGTGGTATACACAAGTGTAGCTACCATCGGCCAGCCCTGTGACTATAACCTTGCCTTGAGTTACTTGTCCTCCCCTCGACCCAAAAACTAATGTCATGATCTTCTAGTCATTTGAGTTTGAAAATGAATAGAATCTTACCCTTGGTTAAAACACAGCCTAGGAGACTATCTAATCTCTAAAAATCAATTATTATGAGCCTCCAATTATTCATCTTGATTCCTGGCTTAACTAGCAAACCGTATGCCTTAATTTAACCCTTACTTGACTAGGCCCCCATAGTTTAGACAAGAGAGGAATAGACCAAAAACAAGGACAAGCATTTGCAAGGACTGTGGTAGACACCCATTCCAAGATTAGAGATTCAACAGATGTTACTCTAGGTATAATAATTCTATTACCAAAGTAGTAACTTAGCATTAGAACAACACCTTCACCAGCTTAGCCAAAATCTGTAGCATGATGCCCCCATCATTATGTTGTACTAGTTATCAAAAGTGATGCATGAGCACAACATTCGATACCACTAGAACCCTTATAACCATAGTCTGGCAGGCTTAACACCAAAAGAAGATTATGACTCAGCCATTAGAGATCTTTCATATGGCATGCCGTAGAGTTCGTTACCCCCCATCAATAACTCTCGTATACTAGGGACGAGTGGATCATTCTATTTTATCGACTCGTGTGTTGTTGTACGCAATCGTTTTTCCTTTATTAGAAATTGGGGCACGATCCTCGAACTTGATTCATATCTACTGTATTATATTTTACATTACGTCGTATAGTATCCTTCCATAATCAAAACTTAGGTACGATATCACAACTTGAAGGTTTCCTAACTTCATTAACCATAGAACTGCGTCTTAGTTAAGCTCCTAAAAAGAAATTTTGGAAGAATATAGATTGTAAAGCCCCTCTACATTTTAGGACTTACTAGTATCACCAAGTGATTGGGATAAATTGGTTCCCATTAGGGTGACAATTAGTGCCTCATGAACTCCCACTTTCTAATTAGATTATCTGAGGTTCCCATTAGGGTGACAATTAGTTCTAGAGGATTAGTAGTGATATCTGTAGAAAGATTACTAGTTAACCAACTTGTACCCATTATATCAGGTAGACCTATAGATATATTTTCTACCCTTGGTCACCCGGAGCAAGGCAAGTACTTTTCTATGGTTTTGTGTATTTACATTCTTGTACTCTTTCTTGTAACACGTTATGACACGATATCATGTACCCCTGTCCTTCTGTACTCCTGTTCTTGTACTTACTTGTGTCGGGTGGGGAAATATACTAGCCATGTGACCAAACCCCGGTTACTATATTCATGTAAATAGCTTAGGCCTCGCATCGTGCACGCGGGTCCTAAGCCGTACCATTCATGTACTTTTATGTGCTTTCATGTGCTTACCCCTAGCTGGTCACATGGACTAGTTGTATTTCAAACATGGTGCACTTGTCATGTCTTGTACTTCAGGTTCATAGTTACATTCATGTACTTTACATTCCTGTACTTTATTTTCTGTACTTACATTCATGTACCTTCATGTTCTTTTCCTGTACTTTATAGTTCATGTTCTCCTGTACTCATTTCCATATCATGATATTCTTGTTCATTTCCTAGAACTGTACTTTGCTCTGCTCCTGACTAGATATGTTGCAGGTATACTTGCAGGATATCATTCCACCTTACAGGCCAGAGCCCAGGATCTTAGTTGAGCAGGATAGAGACATGACTTGGCTAGAGGCTTCAGGTTTAGACTGTTTAGCTCTACTCTTAGATATTATTTTAGAGTTCATAGTATATTTTCATTCCTGATGACTAGTACATTTATATACCTAGAATTATGGATTATGGTGATCATTCTGTGATACATTTTTAGATGCTGTGATTATATACATTTATGATTATCTGGTTAGATTTCCCTAGTTTGGTACAGCTTACTTCGTCGTGTCTAACGACGAAGGCTGGGCGTGTCCGACTCGTGTCCGATTATTCGGGAGCGAGTCGTGACATGTTTTTAGTGGTGGACCTTGCAGGTCTGTCCTAATAGTACCTAGGTATTATAGTATTATTGGGGGACTTGATTTAAACTAGGGAAACTTGATCAGAGCATAGGAAAGATCGAGAAATAGGAGTATATCAGGTATATTGATATCAATAAACACTTGTTGATTTTAGGATTAGGACATTTTAACAGTTTTTTGTTTTTCAGATAATTCAAGCACGTGATACCAGAACAGTCGATCCACCTACACTTGAGAGTTTCGAGCTCCCACTACCTTCTATCACTCTACTATCCCCATGGGTAGTACGTAGTTGACGGAGATATTTGAAAAATTCCTTGACAACCCGAGGGAGCATGCCATCCTTTTCAAGTCAGACTTGTGGATACACTCTCCGAGCCATGAAGGACTTTTGATTTCTAGACTCTCGGATCTTTGGGCTTTCCCGACTCCAAGCGCATATCTTGCATCGAGGAGCAGATCGAGAACGTGGAGCCTCTACTGAAGATTAATATCCAAGTCTTTGAGGATCCGACTTCTCTAAAGATTGAAGTCACCAACCGGGAGACCCAGCTCGTAACACATACAACAAGATAAGAAGCTGAAGCCCAGGAGAGATAAGAAGACTTATGACAAAGACAGCAACTACTGTGGATCCTCAAAGCATCGCCACACTCAGACCATGCTTCTTCAGCCCAGCGGGAGATTCAGATTCAGCCGGCTATCATTTATAATTTTCTGCCGCAGCTCAGGACACCACTACGAAGAGTGCCACAAAAGTCAAAAGTTATGCTTGTACTGCTGATCGCCTGCCCACCAAGTCGAAGACTGCTGGAGACCGCTGATCACACTGCCTAAGGACAAGCACGAGGAGCACCAGTATCACAGAAGAAGGACCCGCCTCTCCATATTCAGCAATCACATGGAGCATTACCGCAGGGACCAGTCTACGTCAGGAAAGTTGAAGAAGGTTAGAGAGATTTCCGTCCTGGAGAAATACTGAAGATAGATTGAAGGCAAAAGATTTCTTTTGCATGGTTGGGAAAATCATGTATCTTGATTAGCAATCCAGTTTTTCCTTAAATTTCTTTTAGCATCTAGACCATTTCTTGAAACTTCTTGTTTTCTATTTTGGAACCTTGGTGGATATTCAAAACTTATTTTGAGATATTTGTTTCCTATTCGTTGATTGATACTCCTTCATCCATTCTTCGTAACCCTGCTTTCTTTTCGAGATTCTACTCAGGAATTTTGTTTCCTATACAGAACTAGTTACAATTTGTTTTCTCCCCGAGGTTCAGTTTTCTATTCGGGGCTTGTTGGAATTTGATTTTATTCAATACTTGTTTCTATTCACCATTCAAGACATCGTTTAAAAACTTTGTTTCAAATCTAAGGGTTTGACCTGTTCCCTATGTGAGATTTTGTTTCCTATTCGTGGCTTGTTTTCTATTTAAAAAATTGTTCTGTTCTCAACTTTGTTTTGATCTTGTTCCCTATTTGAGGTATCGCTTGTTTCATGGATAATTGTTTTTTATTTATCCATTGATTTCTTTTTCTCGTGACTTTGATTTCATTCGAGATTTTAGGACCCTGTTTCCTATTTCGAGACTTTGCTTTCGTTCGTGATTTTGTCTCATATCCAAGATTTTTCAGGCTTTGAAACTTAAGTTCATACTCGCGACCCGATGAGACCTTGTTCCCTATTCGATATCTTGTTTCCTCGTCAAGATTTTCTATCCGAGATTTTATTTCCTAATCACGACTTTGTTGATATTGGTTTTCTATTTGAGACCTCGTATTCTATAGGAGGTTGTTTTTCCTTCGAGATTTTGTTCGAGATTTCGTTGTTAATTGAGATGTTGTTGAACCTTGTTTCCGATATGAGATTTTATTTCTTATTTTGAGACTTTGTTTTTTGTTTGATACCTTGCTTTATGCCACCTTTGAGACTTCGTTACCTACCCAGAATTACGTTCCATATACGGGATCTTGTTATCATCCCGGATTCTTTTGAGATTTCGGTTACTATTTGAAATTTCGATTCCCTGTTCAAGATTCTTTTAAGGGTTTATATTCTAATAGTCAGATAACCTCACCATCTTCTTGACTTGGACTATTGAAACTCATTTTGATTCCTTGAAATTTTCTATGGATAAAGTTGAAAGACTATTCGATGACCTACTAGGGCGTGACAGTTGTGCGCTGCAGCCGTTATCTGGATTGCGGAAACCGAAAGTTCACTGCAGCCAGCAGCGCACTGGCGGGGCAGGAACTCTAAGTTGAAGTGATTTCAGACATTCATAGGTTTCGGGTATTATGGAGACTTGTCCTAAATTCTTCATGTCGTGATCTCTTAGGTTGCTTCGTTGATGATTGTTGGAAAATGGATATAGTGCAAAGGATATTCGATAACACATCATTATTTGAGTCACGGAGCTAAAATTTACTGCAGCCAGGTGTACGCTGGCGGGGTAGGGATTCTGAGTAAAGTGATTTCAAATATCTATATGTTTTCGGATACCATAGAAACTATGTCCCTTTCTTTATGATTATTGGTTTTCGAGAATCACAAATCCTTGCACATTCATCCTGATTTGATACTGTATCTCCTGAGTATTTTATACATTTTCTCAATCAACCCTTGCTAATTACCCTTCTAGTATTTCATCGTTAGATCATTGAATTCCTCAAAATTATACATTGCCAGATTTTGATTCCATACTTCGTTGTGTCTTGTCTAAACTTCGATCTTAAATCATGTCTATCTGACCATGATTTTTCTATCTTGTTCTAGTCCACTTGTGTTAAACTATCGATTTTTGATCGTACTTAATAGTTGTGTCTTCATGATTTTGTTCCTCTAAGTTGTACTTGAAACTTCATTCCATTCGTGCCTATTTAATCCTTGATCATTGTTAGATCGTGTTATTCCAACTTCTTGTATGTAATTATCGTACAAGGTCTCAAGGTTTAGAGAGCGTCTCAGAGTTGCACAGGATCGACGGAAGTACTGGGCGGACAGCAGCAGACGGCCATTGGAGTTCGCAGTTGGAGATAGAGTGTTCCTGAAGATCTCGCCGACCAGAGGTGTCATTCTTTTCGGTAGAGGTGGGAAGCTCAGTCCGAGATTCATCGGGCCTTTCGACGTGACGGCGCGGATTAGCGAGGTGGCATATTGACTAGCGCTTCCAGCCAGCTTGGAGGGAGTATATGATGTTTTTCACGTATCTCAGCTTCGACACTATATTTCAGATCCAAGCCATGTGGTGGACTATTCAGAGCTAACGGTGGGTCCGAGCTTGACCTACGAGGAGCAGCCAGTAGAGATCCTTGATCGGAGGGAGAAGCGCCTGCGAAACCAGACTATTCCACTTATCCGCGTCATGTGGAGACATCACTCTCCGGGAGAGTCCACATGGGAGCGTAAGGACGAGATGTGGGAGCGCTATCCTAGTTTGTTTGCTTAATTGTATTTTAGTGTTAGAAACTTGATTTCAATAAATGACTTGTGTTTGAATCTTTTGTGATTTACTAAGATTTATTTTGTGGGTCTTCAAATTCCGAGGACGAAATTTTTCAAGGGGGAGAGATTTATAACTCCACTTTTTCCATTTTTAGTGGAATTTAAATTTTAGTAAAAATACTTCATTCCTTTTTCCTATAAATATATACTATATGAATATTTTGGAGGGAAAGAATTTGGGAGCAGGAATATTTTTTAAAAATTCAAAAGTTTGTTATAACTAATTAAGTGGTCCCCATTTTGAACCTTCTAATAACTTTTATAACTGATTTCAGGTCAGTTATGCAAATAATAAAAGTGGGAGGGGTCATGTGCAAGTTTACCATTAGTGGAGGGTTTTTTTGGCAAAAGCATCTTTTGTTTTTATTAGCCGAGGAGAGAGAATGGGGATCTCATTCTTCTCCTCACAGCAACCATTTCTCTCGGTCGAGCTTCCCCTCTTTTCCCAAGTTCTCCCCCAACTGAACCCTAACCCTAAATTCATCTCCGACGGTCGGCAATCGACGACGACGTCAGCGGCGATGGCGAGCAGTGCTCCTCCGGCGACACGACAGCCAGAGCCACGACGAGGCATCTCCTCCACGGCGCCCGGCGGTGGCGATCTCTCCACGGCGCTCGGCGAGGCATCTTCTCCACGGCGATGACGGCGAGGCATCTCTTCCATGGCGGCGGTGGCGCATCCTCTTATTCCAGCCACCTTCTTCCGGGATCCATTCTCCTTTCTCCTCCGTCTGTTCGTCGTCTCCTCCGATCTAGCAATTTGACGCTCGGTAAGTCTAGTCGAACACTTAAATTCTTCAGATATGGATTGTGGAACCAATCTTGTTTAAAATTCCTAATTAAATTCTTTCTTCTTTGTCCGATCGGATCCAAGATTGATAGCTCGATGACGGAGTCGATCGGTTCGACTGAGGTCCGAGCTCCTGTCAAGAATGATGTTAGCGGTGGAACGTTGATCGGGTTGACTGTTCACGTTCGATTGATCCACCTCCTCGACGATAGCTCGACGTCATCAGCTCTGTTCAAATCAGTCGCGGTCGAAGTCTGAATTCTTGACTCAAGATTGTCAGTTTCCATAGACGTAAGGCAGTTCCAGATACAATCGGTCGTTGTTACATCATTCAGTCGTGACCCATACTCCTCAGGTAAACATCCTACTCTCTTTTAATGTTGTGGGATTCTGCTACGATTTTTTTAATGAAGTGGTATGGCCAGGATCGGGTTGAGTAAGTTAGTGTCCTTTGTGCGTAGTCATGATAATGTTCGTGTCCAACCAAGGGTGCGTGTCCGAGTGCTGATTATATCCATTTGGCTCATGTTCGGGTTGGGGTCGTGTGTAGAGTTTGGCTGGAATTAAGTTATCAAGTGCAGCATTTTTTCTATTGAATTTATAGTCAAATTGGTTGTATAAATCATATTTTGATTTTATCAATTGCTTTGTATAATTTCTATTTTGTCAATTGCTTGTATATAAGCTATTTTGATTTCATTAATTGCTTGTTTGTATATTTTACTGGCAATTGGTTCGAGTATGTCTGTTGGTTGAGAGGAGTAGCCGTTGGGGTTATGGCCAATTGAGCTGTAGGTTTTGTTTTGAACATGGCAGAGTTGGTTGAGCTTTGGATTGCAGAGATGGAGTTTTTGCAAAAATTTAATAGGTGGTTGTATATTATTTTGCTGGACTCAAATGGGATATGGCAGGAAATACTGGTGTAGAAGCATGGAAAATATTAGAATAATGATCCATGCAGTTCAGAATAAGAAGCTTATGCGGCTCACACAGGAGCGGCCCTATGCGGTTCAAAGAAGACTCTCAATCGCATGCGGCTCGGGAGCGTATGCGGTTCAGCAAGGCATATGCGGCTCGATGGATGCCATGTGTGATCCTTCCCTACAGCTGGTCGTTTGGGGGTGGCCTCATTTAATGCTCTGACATGACTTGGCGACTGTGACTGCTCTGACATAAAGTGTCATAATGGCTCTCCCATAATGACAGACTTTTCGGAAAAGGAAGAAGATCTCTGACCCGAACCGTCAGAAATCCTAGGTTGCCACGTGGCAACTCTCATGCGGCTTAAATGGAAAACAGCTCCATGCGGCTCACGAAGAAGTCACTCTATATGGTTAGCAGAAATCAGCCATATGCGGCCCACCGAGAGCTCAATCCCTGCGACTCAATACAATGCTAGCTCATGCAGCTCGCAAAGACTGTGCATATGCGGCTCACGGAAGGTTCGCCCCCTGCGGCTCGATGAGGCATTGTCTCATGCGGCTCAGGAAGAGTATCTCTCTGCGGTTCGAGGATAGTCAATCCTATGTGGCTCTGACAGGACTCACAATTAAGACACGTGGCATGGGATCAATAAGAGATTTAACCGAATCTCAACAAATATATTTGACATCATCGTCATAATTACCGAGATCAGGGCATATCATTTATCATCAAGCTAATGGGACACGTGGCGAGCAATCAGACATTAGCATAATCAATCACGAGGATTTAAAGCAGCTAGCATTAATTGCTCATGAGATACGATGCTATCCGCATTAATGGCCGAGATTCACTATAATCAGGATCAAGGGTTCAGATAGAATGAAGGAGCGCCGACATTCCAAACAGATAATCATTAGCAAACCCTAATGATCACCCCCCCACTCTTATAAATAGCCAGCATCATTCCCTTGAAAAAAAAAAGAAGAGGGAGAGAGGTCGACACCAAAAGAAATAAGAAGAGAGAGATCTACACAGAGAGAGCTCCCCCTTCCTTCTTGATAACACAGGGAGAGAGAGAAACCAGGAGAGCAATCCGAGGAGAGTAAGAAGAGCGTTTCTTCATCAACGTCGAGCAGATCTTCCCCGAGCCAAGACTGCATACTGATCGTCCAAGGAGTAAGGCAGAGCGGCCGTCGCTTTCCCGAGCCTCTATCGTCACCCCCCAGAATTAAAAATAAACAATCGTACTTAGTCTGCTGTACCTAGGTTTTCGTCCCTAGGCTTTCTTTGTACGAGCGAATTTGTATTGTGAGTCTAAGTTCAGTCCTCTGATAATTGTTTAGTTCTTTTACAATCAATGGCAAACACGATGGCGACTCTGCTGGGGACTAACTTCTCCACGGCTGAGGAGTTGGTGACGCAATCAGATGCAGCCAAACTTGGCTCCACACAAAAGAAGATGGTCGTCCGCTTCGACCAACAGGCGTTCGAAGAGATGCTCTCTGAAGGCAGCACTGGCCCGGTCCAGAAGCGCACCCGCACCACGAAGGCTCACAAAGAATGGAGATCGAAGTCATTTGCTCCTCCTCAAGCCCTCGATGGGATGCCCTCTGTTGCTCAAAACGGCGAGAAGAATTCTCCTGCGGTCCCACTTCAGATCGTAGACAACTCTGCTGTCCCCAAGTCCGGCAGAAAAAAACATTATGATGCTGGACTCGCAGGGATAAAGAGGGACTCTACGCGGACCGAACCGCAGAAGAGTATCAACCGCAAGGAGAAAGCCCATGCGGCTACATCCGCCAACCGCATGAAGAAAACTCATGCGGCTACTTCTGTCAGCCGCATAACTTATACGACTACAGTTCCCGACAGTATGGATGAGACTCATGCGGCCAGTAAAGTCAATCGTTTGCAGAAAACCTATTCGGCCACAGATGCCAACCGCATGCGGCCAGCCTGCACGGTCGTGACCCCTAGTCGCATAAGAATTCGTCCGATGACAGGAGACAACCGCATGCAGACAGCCCGTACGGTTTCCGCTCCCAGCCGCATAGCATCTGCTCTATGCTCCTCTCGATCAGTTTTCGACCGTCTCTCGTATGGTCCGAACCCTGATGACTCTCTGGATGATAAGCCCGACTCTGTGATGTTCAACTTGGACTCTTCCTATTATGCACCCACAAGTGCTAGAAAGAAGAAGTCTAGGGCAGCGCGGGCTCATCAAGCCCAGACAGCTGCCCCAACCTCTGACTATCAGGGCGTCCCACTGATTATCACACGGGCCTCTGATAGGAAGTTGTATAGAACCGCTCAAGTCCAATCCCCGGCGGCGAACGGACAGAGTGGTTCCTCTGACCTGCGTGAGGCGATCCTCCACAAACGCAAGGAAAGAGAAGGGGCCTCGGCGTGCAAAGAATCCTCACATGGACGTCACTGTACCCAGATCATCGTCAACTGCTGCTGTAACAACGCGGCAGTGACGGAAGATCGTCCGTCCGTCTTCCACAGACTACAGCACCCGAACTCAGAAGATGAGGCACCTCCTATTGTCTCCTGCAATTCCGCTCAGAAGGTCCCCACCGAGGGGAGAGGGAAGAAGACAAGCATCTTCAGTCCAAAGATATCAGCCACTACAGCTAAGAAATTGTCGGCTAAACGGTTGCCCTCCACCGGAGTATACCAACACACCCGTTCGAAGACAAAATCTGCTGCAATAGGAGACTCATCGTCCCCGACCCTGGGGGTCGTAGGAGCTGGGGGTAGTACTCCTCCGAACGTCCACAATAATCTAACGTTTCAAGAAGACGAACCCCAAGAAACAACCCTCCCATCGGGTACAACAGATATTGATGTCCCCGAGGACATCCATGATTCTCTAGGCGAAGCAAGCTCCGAAGCTGGGGGTAGTGTTCCTTCCGAGTCCGAACCTGAAGAGAACATCCCCACATATCCAGATGATTTCTCGACGCATGGGTACGACTCGGAGGGTACATCCTCCACCACTCCCTCCGTCACTTCTCATGTGAAGACGGTATTCATGACAGATAGCAATCAAGGCGGTTCCAGCGATCGCCAGCGCATCGACACGTTGGAGGCCATATTGCATGCCTTGGTCAAGTCTGTAGACGAGATCAAAGCGGCACTTCCTACTCTGTAGGGAGTGACACCTGGCCAGACAAGCGCGGGTCCCGCAATTAACGTAGATTCAAATTCAGCGGCACCAAACCAGGACAATAATCCTCCCGAGATAACGGCCCCTACCGCGACAGATGAGGCCCGAGAAGTAAGAAGAGAGGTTCAGGAGCTCCGAGCAATGTTCCACGCCCGAGAAAACTCTCAAGACCTCAGAATACGACAACCATATCCTGCTGAATGGAGGGATGTTCCCTTTCCGCCAAGATATAAGCCGTTCAATATCAACCCATATGATGGCAAGACTTCAGCAAGTCGATACATCACTTACTTTGAGGTCACTCCCGACCATCTGCCCCATGATGACGCTATCCTTACGCGATTATTCATTGGGGCATTAGAAGGATTCGCCTTCGATTGGTACCGCAACCTGCCAGACAATTGCATCCACTCCTTCGCTGGCTTCAAACGCTTGTTCTTGGAGAGGTTCTATGAGGTAGGACAGGATGTTACGATGTCTACCCTCATGGACGTCGTTCAAGGAGAGAAAGAACTCACGAGAAATTACATTGAGCGGTTTCGTCAAACCGCAATGAAGTTACCATCTGGCAACCCGGACTCTTCTTTGATTAAAATTTGCCAAAAGAGACTACTTCCAACAATTAGTCTCTGGATGGGCGAAAGTCAGTTCAAGGACTGGAAGGCTTTTATCATCAGTGCTACAAGTGCTGAAGAACGATTGAAGAAGGCTCGCCAACTGGGGTTGCATATCTCGGAGGGAGAGAACAAGAGCAAGCGTCCCAACACCAGCAACGACAATGGGAGTAGCCCCTCCAACAGCCGGGACAACAAAGGCAAGCAGGCTATGGTGACCGATACAGCCCAGAAGCCCGAGCCACAGCCAGCAGACAAACAATGGCCTCAAATCACTTATTCCTTTGAAGACGGTCACGTCAAGCCTATCTTGGACATGCTTATACAAGGAGATAGGATTCAGCTTCCTCCACCAAGACGCGAGCCTCGGCCGGCTGATTTGGAGAACCCAAAGTTCTGCCATTACCATCGCTACGTCCACCATGCTACACACGACTGCTACCAACTGAAACGGTATATCCAAAACCTCATCGATTCGAACGCCCTGGCCATCGATTTCGAAGAGGTAACCGTGGCAGCCAATATGGTGTCCGTACAATTCGGCAGCTTCCCTCCAACAGAGACTCAGGACGGGGTTATACCCATCCCTCTGGCAACAATGGAGATTGCTAATCTGCCGCCTGCTCGCGATTAAGCCGCTGGTCTAGTACCCCTCACCACATCACGAGGGGAAATTATGTTGGTCCATCCGGACCTAGTCCACGAGGTAACTCAGCCCTCTCCACCTTCTAAAAGGAAAAGTGAAAAAGTCAGATCCTGCCGTACTGCCCCGGCGGAAGAAGAGGAAGTTTCGGCCGTCACTACTCGATCCGGAACACAAGCCCAACCGGTGACCGAAAGCGCGACTGATGATCATCCGCCCACTACCAATGATGCTCCGGGACCGGCTCAGCCTTCGACGACCGACAAGCCTAGGCCGAAGGAGACTCGCTTCGACAAGTCCCTCCGGAAGGAAACACCTCAGAGGCTGGAGAGGCCCTACAACTTCGACATCTTAGCGCAATTAGCTAATACCCCGGCCAAATTATCTTTATATGAACTCCTCAGGCTCTCAAAGGATGTCCGTACGACTTTAAGTGAGGCGCTCCAAAATGCCGACGCATACTTGGCTCAGGTCAACCTCACGGGAGATAACCAACCTGCAGAGCTCCAAGATAGTGCGTGTACGGGAGCAATGCCCAATATCGTCTTCTCTCCGCAAGATATGCTCATCAAAACTAACCTGCATGATCGCCCGCTATACTACACTGGATACATCGGAGACGTAAAGGTGGACCGAATGCACATTGATCCTGGGTCCTCTATAAGCATCATTCCGAAGGGTCTGCTACATCATCTTCGCATTCCGATGCATCGCCTGACACCTACAAGCACCGCCATTAGCGGTTTCAATTCGGACAGGAGCTACCCAATAGGGAAGATCCGTTTGAAGTGTCAGATCGGCGATCTCCAATCAGAAGTCACCTGTTATGTCATAGATGCCGACACTTCTTACAATATCCTTCTGGGACGGCCTTGGATACACGATTACATGATCGTGCCTTCCACACTACACCAGTGCTTCAAATATGTCGATAAGCACGGCTTTGTGAGGACAGAGAAGCATCTGGTCGAAGAAGATGTGCACGACATGTACCGAATAAGCACGACATGTACCGAATCTTATTACTCAGACTCCTATCTATACGAAAAATCAAAGAAGCATCTGGTCGAAGAAGATGTGCAAACTCACAATAAGACGGCTACAGGATCAGAAGAACCTCTAACGATCCACCTTCAGGCTCGCAAACCGGGCAATTCCGTACCCCTTACGGCCACTCTGCGTAAGGACGCAATCAGTCTCTCCGCACAAGAAGAACAGATGAGAATCCGGCTGCCAAAGTCCGGCCAAGCGCCGAGACCCATAACAGGGCCACTTACCATCAGACTACCGAGAGTCGGTCAGCTCCAAACGAAGAAGCCCAATCCCTCCGACAGACCGCTCACAATACGCCTTCCCAAGAAGGCTCTTCACCCCGATACGAGGTCTGACACTTCTAGCGAACCAGCCATCCCTCGCCTCACATCAAGTACCAAACTGGGGGTTGCTAGTTTACCAACAACTCCACGATCTGCTCCGCCAGTTGAGCCTCTGAAGATCAAGCTGACTAGGTCGTCCTCCCAGTCTTCATTTATACAGGGGGTGGCCGAAGAAGAACCAGAATTGGCCAAGTATGTGGCTGCCCACTCCGATACCCCCTCCGCAGATGATGTAATCCCTCTAGAAAAGATACCTTACTTCATCAATAAAGGGTTATCTTTGAACTACACCGAGCTCAATAAGCTATGTACAATGTACGCTATGGAACACGGTATAGGCACTCACCTACATACACAGGTGACAAACGTGTACACCGCCATCCGACTTACTCCAGTAGAAGACACTTACCGAATAGTCGAGGGAGGGGACCACCCGATCATCTTCGGCCGGACGAACAACCCATATCCCCCCGCTATAGAAGAAGTCGACTTCGGGTCAGATACCGAAAGACTGCCTCTGTATCTCTATAGCCCTCAATCCAAATATCTCATGCAGAAACAGGGGTATGATCTAGAGACAACGCCAGGACTGAACTACGGCACTGGACGACGATTACCTTTGAAAATGCCAGCCCCGGCGGGCAAACCACGGAACTACTATAACAAAACCCGATACGGTTTAGGGTATGTAACGTCTACTACGACCCCTGAAAGCTCAGATGAAGAATGCGACTGGCAGTCACATTCAACCGGATCACCGACTTCCGACTCAGATACCAGCATCGGAGATGTGTTCAGACAAATCATGTCAGTCAACATGGCGTTCGCTGACGCTTACGAGGAAGACGAAGACATCCTCGAAATCCTTGAGCTAGAACCATGGGCCCAGCAATTAGACGCGCAATGGGAAAAATGGTTCGAACTGAGAGAACCTCCTACTGAAGATAAGGTCATACAAGTGGATCTCGGCAGCGAATCTTCTCCAAAACCGATCTTTATCAGTAAAAGCCTGACAAACGAAGAACGAGATTCGCTGCTGAAACTCGTCAGAGAATATATCGACGTGTTCGCGTGGAGTTACGAGGACATGCCGGGGCTAGACCCCGATATCGCTCTTCACAAACTCAACATACGGCCAGATGCAAAGCCAGTCAAACAGCAACAACGACGCTTCCGCCCAGGCGTCATAGACGCAATTGAAGCCGAAGTCAACAAGCTAATAGCCAGCGGCTTCATTCGTAAAGAGCAACATCCTGACTGGGTCGCCAATATAGTGCCGGTCCTTAAGAAAAATGGAAAGATCCGAATCTGCATCGACTTCCGTAATCTGAATGAGGCATGTCCGAATTACGAGTTTCCCCTCCCCATCACAGACATCATGATCGACAACACATGCGGCTTTGAACGTATGTCATTCATGGATGGATTCTCGGGGTACAATCAAATCAAGATGTCTCCCGACGATGAAAAGCACACATCATTCTGAACGCCGATTGGTACATACTGCTACACAGTCATGCCATTCGGTCTAAAGAATGCTGGCGCTACATATCAGCGGGCCATGAGTATCATTTTCCGAGAACATTTATGCAAAACAGTAGAATGCTATGTCGACGACATCGCCGTCAAGAGTCGCCATAAGGAAGATCATCTGCAAGACCTGAGAACGGTATTCGACCTGATGAGAACCCACAACCTGAAGATGAACCCTACGAAATCATTCTTGGGCTTATCCAGCGGGAAATTCTTAGGCTTCATTATCACGGCACGGGGCATCCATGTAGACCCTGAGAAGACGAAGGCAATCATGGAGATGGGTCCCCCGAAAAATCTCCGCGAACTCAGAGGCCTCCAAGGGAGGCTAGCTTACATCAGGAGGTTCATTTCCAACCTCTTCGGGCGATGCCGACCGTTCACACACCTCATGAAGAAGGGAGTCTCATTCGTATGGGACGAGGAATGCCAGCGTGCTTTCGACGACATCAAAGAATATTTGTCGAATCCCCCAGTCCTGGTGGCCCCGGTCCCCGGAAAACCATTCCTGCTCAACGTACGAGCGATGGAACACTCCCTTGGTGCCCTGCTAGCACAAAATAACGATGCAGGCCACGAGCAGGCCATATATTATCTCAGCCGAATGATGATCGGGCCAGAATATCGATACACCGCCGTAGAGAAGGAGTGTCTCGCCCTGGTATTCGCTATTCAAAAGACGCGACACTATGTCACAGGACAAACCATACATGTGATCTCGCGAGTCAACCCCCTCAGAGTCCTCATGACTAAACCAGGGGCCCTCAGCTCTCGCCTCGCCACATGGGCAATATTGCTGTCCCCCTATCATATGATTTTCGTCCTGCAAAAGGCTGTTAAGGGTCAAGCCCTAGCAGACTTTTTGGCAGCCCACCCAGGATCGGAGTCATCCAGAATCTATGAAGAGATCCCAGACGAGGTCGCCGATTCGAATACAGCCATCCACGATAACATATGGCGAATGTTCTTCGATGGCGCCTCAAGGACCGGACCCAAGGGAAACATCGTCGTCGGGGTCGGAGTGGTATTAATTTCTCCTACTGGGCTGGTGATCAATCGCGCCTACTCCCTCACGGAACCCTGCTCCAACAATGTGGCCGAATATAACGCTCTGGTCATTGGCCTCTAACTTACAAATGAGCTGGGGGTAGAATACCTTGAAGCATACGGCGACTCCCAACTAATCGTCAATCAGATCAGGGGCTCGTACGAGGTTCGCCATGAAGACATGATCCCCTACCATCAAATTGCGATCAACATTATCTCATCAATCGAGGGATTCTTCATCGAACACGTCCCCAGACTCCAAAATATCGAAGCCGATGCCCTAGCAGGCCTTGCCGCTTCCTTAGCAGTGCCGAACCAAGCTCATCATTCGGTTGACGTAATAGGCCACGAACTGGTTTGTCCCAAGAACAACGTTCAAGCCATGGCAAGTTATTCCGCCCAGACGGTCGACGACACACCGGACTGGAGACAGCCGTTCATCGACTTCGTCGTATACGACATCCTCCCAGAGAATCCAAAGGAAGCTACCTCTATCAGACGGCGCTCTCTCAGATTCTTCTACGATACAGAGAGAAAATGTTGTATCGCCGCTCCTACGATGGATTATTGCTCCGGTGCTTGTCGAACACGGAAGCTACAGAAGCTGTACGAGAAGCTCACGACGGTGTCTGTGGGGCCCATCAACCCGGCCCTAAGCTACAGGACCGCCTTCGTCGGATAGGCTACTACTGGCCCACAATGGTGGCAGATGCGATAGATTATGCCAGAAAATGCAAGGCCTGCCAAGTCCACGCGGATTTCATTCATCAACCATCCGAGTTTCTGCATCCAACGGTGGCATCCTGGCCATTCGAAGCATGGGGAATGGATATCATTGGTCCAATCACCCCACCTTCCTCCCGAGGACACTGCTTCATACTTGCGATCACTGATTATTTATCCAAATGGGCGGAGGCTGTCCCACTCGCAGAAGTTAAAACTTCAAACGTGATCAGCTTCCTTAAGCATCACGTTATCTACCGCTTCGGACTACCACGAAGAATCATCCATGATAATGGTCCACAGTTTATAAGCCATGCATTCTACCGATTCTGCGATAAGCACCGCATTCAGAATGTCGCTTCGACACCATACAACCCGGCAGCAAACGGGTTGGCAGAGGCATTCAACAAAATAATCATCAAACTCCTCAAGAAGTTCGTCTCCTCCAACAAACGCGACTGGAACGAGAAGCTCGGCGAGTGCTTATGGGCTTATCGCACCACGGTTCGAACAGCCAACGGGAATACACCATTCTCTCTGGTGTACGGGAGCGAGGCAGTCCTCCCTTTGGAGACTCAGATCCCCTCACTCCGCGTCGCCCTCACTTATCAATTGATGACGGATGATAACTACCGACGACGACTACAAGAGTTGGAGGCTTTAGATGAAAAGCGCCTCCGAGCTCAGCAAAGGATCGAGCTATACCAAGCACGCATCTCCGGAGCCTTCAACAAAAAAGTTAAAATCAGAACATTCCAAGTGGGTGATCTTGTTCTGGCAGTCCGGAGACCGATGGTCATGACTCACAAGACCACCGGTAAGTTCCAGCCAAAATGGGAAGGTCCATTTGTCATCGAGACCGTGTTCTCCAACGGCGCCTACCGCCTCGCTAAGCCGAACGGAGATTTGCTCATGTTGCCCGTCAACGGCAAGTTCCTGAAGGAATACTATGTTTGAACATCATTCTCCAGATTATCGAGTCATGTACTCCTTTAGTACCACTGAACTCTCATCCATCATTCTCCAGATTATCGAGTCATGTACCCCTTTAGTACCACTGAACTCTCATCCACCCTATTTCAGATTATCGAGTCATGCACCCGCTGGTGCCGCTGTACTCTCACTCCCTCAATAGTCCAAATTACCAAGTTATGTACCAGCTGGTGCCTCTGAACTTACATTTCGGTCACTCTTTCAGATAGTAAGTCAAGTATGATTATACTTCTGAACTTTCTTCCTGGCAGAGATCCTCCCTCAGGATTCATTACCCGCACTCCCAGTGCACAAAAAGGGTAGTCGATCCACCAATTTCCGAAACGACCATGTCCTCATTACCTCTGAGTCGTCTTCACTTCCACCAAAAACAAACCGCCCCCTCGTATAGAACTTCCACGTTCTCCTACCTCTGAGTCGTTCTATGTACCCAATCTTCATTGAGCCCACTCCTGCCATGTCCTCATTACCTCTGAGTGGGAAGGCTCCGTCGAAGAAATCGTCATATTTGCCATGTCCACATTACCTCTGAGCAAGTATGTCGATCCTCTTTTAACCCATTATCTGTACCCACAACCAGAGTACGACAAGGATAATAGGTCCACAAATGTCCTCTGTTGACCACAAATGTCCTCTGTTGACCACAAATGTCCTCTGTTGACCACAAATGTCCTCTGTTGACCACAAATAGCTTCCGTAAAGTCTCTCCTGCCATGTTCTCATTACCGCTGAGCAGGAAGATTTCACGATAAAACCTTCATGTTTGCTATGTCATCATAACCTCTGAGCAAATGTGATTGGTTTCCTTTCATCCCATTATCTGTATCCTGAACCAGGGTACGCCAAGGATAATAGGCCCACAAATATCCCTTGCTAAGCTTCTTAGCATAAATCCACCATCTTACCATGCCCCGGGAGCCCAACTGCTCTACGGCATTCCTTCCCCCAGTACCGAGAACATCTATGACCATTTTGCCGTGGCTGCCCCGGACATCCTAATCAAACTTGTTATCCGTACCTAAAACCAAGGTACGCCTAGGGTAACAGGTCCACAAATAATCCTCCAGTAAGTCCGGTTCCATAAACACCGCAAGTACAAGAAAGAAAAGATGAGTTGAAACATGCTCATTTATTCAAAAATCAAAGGGCTACATCAGCGGGGATCACATCCCTTACAAAAATTAAAAGAGAAAAGAAAAAAAAAAGAAGACAGAGGACGGATCACTGCTCTGGAGCACATAACGCCATGAGACGGTCCTTTATCAAGGCAACCGACCGCTCAAGCCTCTGTTTGGCTCGACGCTCCGCCTCCTGGTTCAGCACCGCCGCATCCTCCAGATGAGCATGGGCTTGCCAGTTGTCCTCAAACTTCTTGAAGGCCCGCTCCAGGTTGACAGAAGATCGGGAAACCCTCTCGGCCTCCCGAGCAATCGACTCCTGTTCTGCATGAGCAGCCTCCCGCTCTGACTCTAAGAAGGCCAACTCCTTCGGAAGTGCGAGAATCCGCTCCTTCGTGTCAGCTATTCTACGAGAGGCAGATTCTTCCCGGGCCCTACAAGCATGACTCCGACGACCCAGTCGGTCATAGGAGACGGAGAACTTGTCAAGATCCCCCTGCACAGCCGGCCCGACAGTTTCTCGAGCGAGCTTGATCCTGTCCCGAGCAGCAACCAGGAAGCCCCGCTCTCGTTCGATCGCAGCAGGCAAACCAGCCTGCCGTACTGCCAGCAGTTGGGTCACAAACTGGTCAGCCTCTGTCAGCTTAGGCTCCAGGAACGCGGCTAACCCCACCCCGCCAGGAAGACCCTTCAGAGTGTCGATTTGACCCCGAGCGCCCCGCAGAGACAGAGAAAAAGGGATCTCCCGTTCTATGGCAGCGTTTACACCCCTCCCTAAGTGGCGATAGAAACTGTCAACCACATCCTGCGTCACCTCGTTCAGAGCCTCCGAGGAAACCGGTGTCAACGGGAGTGTGGCTGGTGGCACGGAAGAAGACGCGACGGAATCTGCCGCTCCTGCCACAAGAGAAACCAACTCCGCACGGAAAGACGCTTGAACATCGGTCAATTCCTCTTCAGCGGCCCGCAGAATTTGGATGCTCGGCAGGTTCGAGAAGTCAATCTCCGGAGCCGTATAAGCAGCCGAAGACGAGGCCGGGGCCAGCACCAAATCCATCCCCATCTGCCCAGAGCTGGCAGGATGTCCCTCAACATGCGATGACGAAGGGGAGGAAACGCTCCTTTCCCCCAGATCACGGTAGACCGGGCCCTCCCCAAGAACATCAGCGACATGAGATAGAGGGTCAGGACCTGCACGGCCAAGGCAACCATGAATCGACTTGACCTGAAGGATATGCTGATAGAGCAAATAAGCCCCCTCGGTGGTCAATATGTGGCTCAGCTTACCAGTGGAGGAATGTGGAGGCTGAGGCTCGCCTACAGCCATCACAACCTCTTCACCAACAGCCTCCGAGTCAGGAATAAAAGACTCATCCGCCCTTGCTTCCTCGGGAGGGGATGCACCGAGGATGGCGTCATCTCGCCGAAGTTCAGAAATCTCGGAGACGGGCCCAAGGAAACTTTCGTCACCCCGGGCTGGGGCCTCAGCAGCTTGGGAGTCCTTAGCCGCCGTTGAGAGAGCCCCCGCAGAGAGGACCGCGGCACACATATCGCTAATCAAAGCGGCAGGGGCCGGATCAACTACTGAAGCAGCAGATGGTTCAGGAGAGCCGGGTTCGTCAGACGCCTACAAAGAAAAATGATCAAGTCATATCCCCGAGAGGAAAGAAAGCTACAACAAAGATAGAACTCCGACTTGGACTTACCTCCGGAACATCGTCTGTACCTTCACCCTTCTCCGTAATAAGCAGCCTACGGGGACCGACAGCCGCTCTCTTTACAGAAAAAGTTACCTCTCCGCCGGTAGGCTCATGCCTGCCTCGCTTACGCGAAGGACCAGGCATGGCGGGCGATAGATCTACCCGTGCCTCCTCCGACGCAGACGGTAACGGGCCCACTGCTTCGTCAAATACGGCCGACGGTTGTTCCGTCGCCATCTCAGCCGCCATAACGGGAGGCTGACCCGCCATTATCCCATCACCCGAAGAAAAGGAGTCTTCGCCGTCCCGTTCATTATCTTCCTCAATTGTGTCGAAGGATTCGGAATCGGGCGAGGGAACCCTATTCGTCCTTTTCTTCTTTGTTGTCGACGTCATAGCCTTCTCCGCTAGGCGAGTGCCCACAATGAAGCTAGTCCTCAAGTCAAAATCGAGGGGAGGAGGATTCGCCGTGACATGATACAGGGCTGCCATATGCAGGATATCATCCGTCACATTTGCGGCAGGGACCAAGAAGCTAGTCCGAGTATGACAGGTGTCATAGTAGCTCCATGCTCTGATACCATCAAGAATGCTGCCTTCAAATCCCAGGTAAGAACTGGGGCGCCCGAGGAATAGCTGACTATACCCAAATTGATGGGCAAACCTACTAGGCAAGTAGGGCTCCAAATACACAGTGGTGCGATTCCGGTAAACTAGATGCGCCGGGCGAATGTTGTACAGCCAGAAATGCATCTTTTCAGGCAAGAAATGAGGAGGTCCGACCCCATCAACATGAACACTCCTCACCTCTTGATCAGTAAAACGAGGAATGGATACGAAGAAATTGTACCCATTCACCCTTGCCAGCATCCTCCGACACGCCGGCATGGTACTACATTCCCAAGGCTGGTGGTGATACTTGAAAAGAAATGCGTCATCACCTGTAACGCCATCTCCCGTCCTGGGTCTCATCAAGGACTGATAATGCAGCAATAGCCATCCCAGCAAGTAATGGTAAGGCAATTCTACACGTTTAAAATCCATTGCCACGTCACGAACAATGACCTTGGACGAGAAGGCGCGAAGACCATGTTGAATACTGCACACCATGGCAGGAAGGAGGGCCAGCCTGACCCCAAAGGCTAACTTCACGGCAGGAAGAATTAAGTGGCGACTAATCCTCTCAATAGAGCCTGTCCCTCCTGAGACCACGCAATTGCGCAGCCACACCATTAAAAATTCGGCCAAGAGTGCCTTCTCGGACAACCGTCGAGTGCCATAACGAAAGTAGCTAAAGGAGTCAATCTGGCTCCCGAACCTGTCACTTTGAGACTTCGACCTCCGGGCAGTCGACATCAAGACCTCCACTTCTTTAGGAGTTAGACGATCTCGGGAAGTAACCCGGCCAGCCGCGCTAAATTTGAAAAGGTATGCAATCCAAGATTTAGTATGGGGAGAGTCCCCCTCCGAGCTATCATTTTTCTGGATAGTCGTCCGGTGACAGGTGCTATGATGGCATAATAATTCTTGATACACGGTGACGAAATCGGGGAATCGCTGATCCAAATCTTGGAGCTCCTCATTCGTCGGCGTATACACTTCGAAGGGTTCATCCCCCCAGGGAAGCTTGGAGACAGCATACATCTCGTGAAGAGCGAGCCCTAATTCTCCAACAGGGGTAAAAAAGGTCTCCGTTCGATGATTGTACATCTCCAAAAGGGCCATGAACAGTGGCTTATTAACGGGCAACCCGTGGCTGGTACCCCGTATAGCTTCATAAAGGTTGACTCCCCGCAAAAACTCTTCATACTTTCGTAGGATCCATGAGGACAGATTAGCCCACGGAGGAATGGGGTGTACCCAGCTCGGCAGGACCAACCTACCAATAGGATAGGACCCTTTGCGAGCAAGCTGACTCAGGAAGGTATCAGCCTGAAAGAATGAAAAGTTAGGACCAGGGGTGTTAATGAAGGTACCTGGAACTAACCCCATCACGGACCGACTGGCCGGATCTTTGACTGCGCATACTGACCCAGTGGCTCTATTATAACGGATATTACCAACAAACATCCCCGGTCTGGTTGGAGTGAGGGTGTCCGGCATCTGCCTATCCAGAATGATCATATTGAACCACTCAAAAGGGAAATGGCGCTTCATAATAGGGATGTGAATCGGCATCCCGTCCAGGTCAAAATCCCAACTCTCCGAAACATCCAACACTCGGGAGTTTTCTACAACCAACGCATCCCCAAAGAGGAAGACTGGTTTCAGATACTTCCCGTCAGACTGCCCAGAGCTTATCATATCAACAAGGAACTGAAAGGATTGAACCCTGATGGCATTTAGTCGCTCCAACGGTTCATCAACAAGTAGCTGTTCGGACACTTGACGAACTAAGTCATCCCGATGAACGCCCGAGGCAAACTGACGCGAGCCTACCATAAGTTCCCCAGCAGGATTCACGGGCAGAGTCACTGAAGAAAGGCAAAAGAAACAAGGTCAAAATGATAGCTGAAACGACAAAAACACATGATGCTTATGCGGCTCAGCATAGGTGCGGCTCGGTTTATACAGGTCAATTCAAATGAGCCTATGCGGCTCAGTTTGAAAGAGCCCATGCGGTCCAGTACGAATAAAATCATGCGGTTCCGTTCGAAGGGAACTCATGCGACTCAGTACGGAAGAACTTATGCGGTCCGAAAGGAGTACGTTCGGCTCAAAAACGTTTATGCGGCCCTGCAAGGATGAGCTTATACAGTACAGCGAGGATGAGCTTATGCGGCCCTGTTAAAGAAGTAGTTACGCAACCACTTCCATGCGGCTCAAACCTGGGTCATACCCCATGCGGCCCAGACATGAGTCGGACACACAGTGTGCTTTGGAATATAGGCTCGCGCATAAAATATGCGGCGTAGCCATGGCAGTTCATATTAAGGGACCCTTACCAACGATAGGCGGGTGGACGTCGGAATGAAAAGCGGGTACGTCAGTCAACGGAGGAGCTGCCATGTTCGCCGCCGCAGTCGATGAAGACGCGGCTTTCTTGCCCTTCGCTGTCGCAGAAGATGAGGCGGCCTTCGATGCTGCAGCCTTCATGGGAGCCATTGTCGGTTGCTAAAAGACGAAGAGCAAAGACAGCAAATAGAGATTCAGAGCAAAGAGAGAAGGTAAAGAAAAACCCCAAGAGGCTTAAAGAATCCTATTTATAGGCAAAAGAGACCCACGAAACGAACAGACGTCTCGGAGTATGCCTCGGATTACGTGCCGCCCCCAAAGAATAAAGGCAAAACGCTTCGGTCAAGGCAAAACCGACTCTTGGGATCCTCCCCCAAAAGGCGGCGTTAAATCAAATCAAAGGCACTTAATGAAGATTTGCACACGTGTTCAGGACACGTGGCTGTAGAAGCATGGAAAATATTAGAATAAAGGCATAAATGGCCCATGCGATTTTGGGTAGCAAGTCTATGCGGCTCATACTGGAGTTGCCCTATGCGGCCCAAAAGGAAGACCCTCAGACTCATGCGGCTCGGGGATGAATGCGGTTCAGCAGGAATATGCGGCTCAATTGACGACACGTGTGACCCCCCCCCCCACAGTTGGCCACTGGAGTAATGGCCTCATTTAATGCTCTGACACGACTCGACGGCTGTCTCTGACATAAAGTATCATAATGGCTCTGCCATAATGACAGACTCTTCGGGAAAAGAAGAAAATCTCTGACCCGATCTGACAAAAAATCCTAGATTGCCACGTGGCAAAAGTCTCATGCGGCTCGAATAGAGAACAGCTTCATGCGGCTCATTGAGGAGTCACTCTAATATGATTAACAAAAATCTGCCATATGCGGTCCACCCATAGCCCGGTCTATGCGGCTCAACACCACGCTAATTCATGCGGCCCACAGAAACTATGCATATGCGGCTCATGGAGAGATCGTCCCCTGCGGCTCGCAAAGATTATGCATATGCGGCTCACGGAAAGTTCGTCCCCTGCGGCTCGATGAGGCATTGACTCATGCGGCTCACGAGTAGTATCCCCCTACGGTTCAAGTGCTGGTCACCCTATGCGGCCCTGGCAGGATCTTCAATTTAAAAAACGTGGCACTGAAGATGCAACAGAATTCCAACGAGAATATTCGACATCATCATCATAATTGCCGAGATCAGGGCATATCATTCATCATCAAGTCAATAGGACACGTGGCGAGCAATCAAATATTGGCATAATCAATCACGAAGATTTAAAGCAGTCAGCATTAACTGCTCATAAGATTTGGTGCTATCCGCATTAGTGGCCGAGATTCATTATGATCAGGATCAAGGGCCCAGATAGAATAAAGGAGCGCCGACATTCCAAATAGATAATCATCAGCAAACCCTAATGATCCCACCCCACTCTTATAAATAGCCAGCATCATTCCCATATAAAAAAGGTCGGCAACAAAAAGAATAAAAAAAAAGAAGAAGAGAGAGATATACACAGAGAGAGCTCCCCCTTTTCTTGATACTCACAGAGAGAGAGAAGCCAGGAGAGCAACCCGAGGAGAGTAAGAAGAGCCTTTCTTCGTCATCGCCGAGCAGATCTTCCCCGAGCCAAGGCTGCATAACGATCGTCCAAGGAGTAAGGCAGAGCGGCCGTCGCTTTCCCGAGCCTCTATCGTCACCCCCCAGAATCAAAAATAAACAATCGTACTTAGTCTGCTGTACCTAGGTTTTCGTCCCTAGGCTTTCTTTGTACGAGTGAGTTTGTATTGTGAGTCTAAGTTCAGTCCTCCGATAATTGTTCTGTTCTTTTACAATCAATGGCAAACAGTGGCGACCAGTTTATGCGGCCAGATGAATTTATGCGGCTAAGGCACTTATGCGGCTAGGAAGCTCAGGCAGACAGAAAAATTCTATGCGGCATGAACGGGGCCATGCTTCTTGTTCAAAGTATTCCAATTTTTACAAATTGAAAACTTTGAAGGGGGTCCTGTAGAAGCATGGAAAATATTAGAATAATGATCCATGCGGCTCGGAATAAGAAGCTTATGCGGCTCACACAGGAGCGGCCCTATGCGGTTCAAAGAAGACTCTCAATCGCATACGGCTCGGAAGCGTATGCGGTTCAGCAAGGCATATGCGGCTCGATGGATGCCATGTGTGATCCTTCCCTACAGCTGGTCGTTTGGGGGTGGCCTCATTTAATGCTCTGACACGACTTGGCGACTGTGACTGCTCTGACATAAAGTGTCATAATGGCTCTCCCATAATGACAGACTTTTCGGGAAAGGAAGAAGATCTCTGACCCGAACCGTCAGAAATCCTAGGTTGCTATGTGGCAACTCTCATGCGGCTTAAATGGAAAACAGCTCCATGCGGCTCACGAAGAAGTCACTCTATATGGTTAGCAGAAATCAGCCATATGCGGCCCACCGAGAGCTCAATCCCTGTGACTCAATACAATGCTAGCTCATGCGGCTCGCAAAGACTGTGCATATGTGGCTCACGGAAGGTTCGTCTCCTGCGGCTCGATGAGGCATCGTCTCATGCGGCTCAGGAAGAGTATCTCTCTGTGGTTCGAGGATAGTCAATCCTATGCGGCTCTGACAGGACTCACAATTAAGACACGTGGCATGGGATCAATAAGAGATTTAACCGAATCTCAATAAATATATTTGACATCATCGTCATAATTACTGAGATCAGGGCATATCATTTATCATCAAGCTAATGGGACACGTGGCGAGCAATCAGACATTAGCATAATCAATCACGAGGATTTAAAGCAGCTAGCATTAATTGCTCATGAGATACGATGCTATCCGTATTAATGGCCGAGATTCACTATAATCAGGATCAAGGGTTCAGATAGAATGAAGGAGCGCCGACATTCCAAACAGATAATCATTAGCAAACCCTAATGATCACCCCCCCACTCTTATAAATAGCCAGCATCATTCCCTTGAAAAAAAGAAGAGGGAGAGAGGTCGGCACCAAAAGAAATAAGAAGAGAGAGATCTACACAGAGAGAGCTTCCCCTTCCTTCTTGATAATCACAGGAAGAGAGAGAAACCAGGAGAGCAATCCGAGGAGAGTAAGAAGAGCGTTTCTTCATCAACGTCGAGCAGATCTTCCTCGAGCCAAGACTGCATACTGATCGTCCAAGGAGTAAGGCAGAGCGGCCGTCGCTTTCCCGAGCCTCTATCGTCACCCCCCAGAATCAAAAATAAACAATCGTACTTAGTCTGCTGTACCTAGGTTTTCGTTCCTAGGCTTTCTTTGTACGAGCGAGTTTGTATTGTGAGTCTAAGTTCAGTCCTCCGATAATTGTTCTGTTCTTTTACAATCAATGGCAAACAACTGGCTTGTATACTTTTGGGCCTGCTAGTGTGTGTTGAACCTTGATTGAAGATTTTGTTTCTTAACTGAACCTTCTGTTTTGTTTTTGGGGTTTACTTATAATTTTTGGTTTATATCTATTTTTATAACCTGTTATTATAAAGGATTGGCATGAGTTGTAGTATGTGAATGTAGGTGGAGCTTGAGTGAAGTTATGGAGGGGGCTTTATATATATTCTAATCTAATGGCTGGTCTAGGAAAATGCTGACTAAAGCCTGTGAAAGTTAAGCCAAGCTAAGCTTTGAAAAAAAATTGAATGTGGAGTTAGAATCATGGTGGCAGTGTATGGTGCTGTTTGATTTTAGGCTAACTAGAAGGGGTGGTTGCTGTCAGCCTTCTTTAGATCAAATATATTAGCAGTGAGAATGATCAGTCCGTGGACTGGATTGGCTTACCTTACCTTTTAATTTACTACAGTATATTTTGTAGAATGTTGTCAAACGGGGTAGTCATTTATAACACTTGGCGTTTATTTAATAACTTTTCTAACTAGACCAATTATGGGCCAAATTTAGTTACTAGCTTATGATAAATTAAGAGCCAGACTAATGATATTTTTCTTTTACCAATTTACTAATATCCTACAAATAGTTATATTTAACCATGTGGCTTTAAAAGGAATTTCCTAAACTAGAATTTATCTAATTACTAAGCATAGAAACTTAGTTTTAATTATTAATTCATAATTAATGGTAAATTCAGATAAAATGATTGGTTGATTTATTAGCTAGTTCTAGAGGATTAGTAGTGATATCTGTAGAAAGATTACTAGTTAACCAACTTGTACCCATTATATCAGGTGGACCTACAAATCTCTTTTCTACCCTTGGTTACCCGGAGCAAGGCAAGTACTTTTCTATAGTTTTGTGTATTTACATTCTTGTACTCTTTCTTGTGACACGTTATGATACGATATCATGTACCCATGTACTCGTGTACTCTTGTTCTTGTACTTACTTGTGTCGGGTGGGGAAATACACTAGCCATGTGACCAAACGCCGGTTACTATATTCATGTAGATAGCTTAGGCCTCGCATCGTGCACGTGGGTCCTAAGCCGTACCATTCATGTACTTTCACATGCTTTCATGTGCTTACCCCTAGTCGGTCACATGGACTAGTTGTATTTCAAACATGGTGCACTTGTCATGTCTTGTACTTCAGGTTTATAGTTACATTCATGTACTTTACATTCTTGTACTTTATTTCATGTACTTATATTCATGTACCTTCATGTTCTTTTTCTGTACTTTATAGTTCATGTTCTCCTATACTCATTTTCATATCATGATGTTCTTGTTCATTACCTAGAACTGTACTTTGCTCTGCTCCTGACTGGATATGTTGCAGGTATACTTGCAGGATATCATTCCACCTTATGGGCCAGAGCCCATGATCTTAGCTGAGCAGGATAGAGACATGACTTGGCTAGAGGCTTCAGGTTTAGACTGTTTAGCTCTACTCTTAGATATTATTTTAGAGTTCATAGTACATTTTCATTCCTAATGACTAGTACATTTATATACCTAGAATTGTGGATTATGGTGATCATTCTGGGATACGTTTTTAGATGCTGTGATTATATACATTTATGATTATCTGGTTAGATTTCCCTAGTTTGGTACAGCTTACTTCGTCGTGTCTAACGACGAAGGCTGGACGTGTCCGACTCGTGTCCGATTATTCGGAAGCAGGTCGTGACATATGTGGAGTGGCGTGATACGACGCCCCCGTGTCCATGACCCAGTCGCCATTATGACACATGCCATAAGGTTTCTCTGCGTCAGTTGCTGCGATGATGTTATCTCCTATTGCTATGAGATCCTCCTGATCTTTCTTGCCTTTTGCCTTCTCAGCTTTGAGCTTCATGCAGTTCCTCTTAATATGATCCCTTTTGCCACTGTGATAGCAGCCCTCCTCGCGATCCATAATCGCAAGATTTTGAGAAATTACCATGTCCTCGTCTGTGAATTGGGTCTTCCCTTTCCGTAGGAAGTCACCAGAGCGAACTCCTGCGACGATTCCACTTGCTTGCGCTGGACCTCCTCATTCAACAAGCTACTTTTGACTGCCTCCATCATGACAACTCCATCAGGCATGGAGTTGCTCACCGACACCACCAACGTCTCCCAGCTTTCCGGCAGTGAACTCAAGAGCAGTAGGGCCTGAAGCTCATCATCAATCACCATCTTCATCGCAGACAGCTGATTGATGATACCCTGAACCTCGTTCAGATGTTGTGCCACTAGGATACCCTCCGTGTACTTCGAGTTGACGAGTTGGCGAATAAGAAATACCTTGTTGCCAGTCGTCTTCCTTTCGTACAGCGAATGCAGCTCCGATACTATTTTAGATATTAGGGCAAAGGGTTCAACATTAGTTTGGTAATACCAGTCTAAAATAATAGAATAAGTTTTTGGAATAGTATATTTATAGTCACCGAGCCAAGGATCCTTATAGACGTAGTACACTGTATCAGATCCTATTGTAGGATTCCTATTATTGGGTTCAACATTAGATTGACAAAAACTATTTTAGATATTAGGGTAAAGCGTTCAACATTGTTGGAGTCCAGTCTGGATTTGGTAATAGCATATTTATGGAGTCCAAATTTGATTAAATATTTGATTTAATTTAATTTGGATGTCCATAATTAGTGCTGGGCTATTTTAGATATAATAGGATTCTTATTTGAGGGTTTCCTATTTAAGAGATCCTAGTATAATCTAAAATAGGATGTTGATGGACTATTTTAGGTGTAGTAGGATTCTTATTTGAGGGCTTCCTATTTAAGAAATCCTATTATGACCTAAAATAGGTTTTTCTCATCCTATATATATGGGGTGAGGATGGAGGCACAAAGCACAACACAAAAAGTGGAGATTCGATGTGCTCATCCACAAGAAATCTAAGAGAAAATTCTGCACTTTGCTCTTAGGATTTCGCCATCCAAGACAGAAGGAAGAAGAAATCTAATCGAGGGGTCGTCAACTTCGGTTAGGGAGATTGCTTTGGGTTGGTGAGCGATTTCAATTGTAACCTCTTTCTTTTCTACTTGAGTGTGGTGAGGGGGTTGAACCTATTAGGGCAAAGGGTTCAACATTAGTTTTTTGTCAATCTTGTAATTTCATCTGAGTTATAGAGATTAGGATTTGTCCAGGTGACGTAGTTACAGCCATATACTTGTCTTTATCTGTGCTTGGTGTACATTAAACGGGGGTTGGTTATTTCAGGTGGGTTGGCCTAATTTTCTGCTTCGGCAACGTCTCAGATACGGTATCAGAGCGTTGGAGGATGTACTCGATTCCCAATATCTGGTATCAGAGCTTTGGAGGTTCTGGCAACCATATCTACGGAGAAGATGAACACTCGTATGATCACCCTCATAGGAGGAAACTGGGCGATTTGGAAACAAGGATGGAGGATCTACTTGGTGCAAGGACTTGCATGGTCCGTTGGAGGGCGACAACGCAAAGCCAATAGACAAAGCTGCTGAAGACTGGAAACGACTGGATCGGAAGGCCGTTGGATTCATCCGCCAATGGTTGGATGATTCGGTGTTTCACCACGTGTCCATAGAGAGTTCAACAAAAGCATTATGGGAGAAGCTGCATTCGCTGTACGAAAGGAAGACGGTTGGCAACAAGGCGTTTCTTATTCACCAACTCGTCAACTCGAAGTACACGGAGGGTGCCTCAGTGGCACAACATCTGAACGAGGTTCAAGGTATCATCAATCAGCTATATGCGATGAAGATGGTGATTGATGATGAGCTTTAGGGCCTACTGCTCTTGAGTTCTCTGCCGAAAAGCTGGGAGACGTTGGTGGTGTCGGTGAGCAACTCTGTGCCTGATGGAGTTGTCACGATGGAGGCAGTCAAAAGTAGCTTGTTGAATGAGGAGGTCCGATACAAGCAAGTGGAATCATCGCAAGAGTCTGCTCTGGTGACTTCCTACAGGAAGGGAAGATCCAATTCACAAACAAGGACAGAAGGAGTTCTCGGAATCATAAGATTATGGACCGCAAGGAGGGATGCTATCGCTGTGACGAAAGGGGTCATATCAAGAGGAACTGCATGAAGCTCAAAGCTGAGAAGGCAAAAGGTAAGGACGATCAGAAAGATCTTACAGCAATGGAAGATATCATCATCATAGCAACCGACACAGAGGAACCTTGTGGCATATGTCATGATGGCGACTGGTTCATGGACACGAGGGCGTCGTATCATGCCACTCCACATAGGAGGATCTTCACGTCATAACACGGCGACAGGTTTGGACATGTGAAGATGGGCGACAAGGGGACAGCTGCAGTAGTAGGCATCGGTAATGTGCACTTAATAATGGAGCTCAGTGAGAAGCTCATTCTCAACGGTGTGCGCCATGTACCGAGTTTGCACTATAACTTGGTTTTGATAGAGAGGCTGACAGATGATGGCTGTCGCAGTCTCTTTGGAGACAAAGATTGGATGCTTACGAAGGATTTCCAATAGCTGACTCGGGGAGATTTGTGTTGTGGCATGTACAGGCTCAAGCCGCTGAGCTGTACAGGTTGGCCATAGACACTGGATGGAGGCTCAAGGGGTGCTCGATAGGAGGTGGATCATCGAGAACTTGCTGAGAAGGGGCTTCTAGGTGCTTTGAGGGATACAGAGGATTCGGTTCATCGAGGCAAAGCGACGAATGATGGTGAGTCAAAGATTGAGGGTCAGTCTGTCATTCCCATGACAGCTGGTCGCTCTCCAGGTGGGGGTTGCTCTATGGATCCAATTTTGGCGACCGGTGGTTTGCCAAAGGTTTACGGAGCGACATCGGTTTCAGCAGTTCGAAGCCAGAAAGGAGATCAAGGTTTGCAGCAAACTCAATCTGAGGCGGAAGCATCATCATTCACACAGTTCAGGGGAAGCTGTGGGTCATCGACGGCATGCACAGTACGTGATGTTCTGCTCGAGGATGTATGTGTATGGGGGTGCTTCAAGTTCAGACACGAAAGTGGGCATGTTCAGGAGTTCGAACCTCAGGAGGATCGTACCGTCTGCTTGGTTGGGCCAGCCGAGGATAAAGAAGCTCGTCGGAACGTTTACACATTCCGGTAGAAGACAGAAGACGAGGACAGGCAGCCGAGACTTACGATGAGGCTGATCATCAGGGACTTCGGTCTTGATCGTGTTATTGATATCGGCAGGATCCAAAAGTGCAAGTGGTGCTACGCATGGCAGCTAGCATCGACGTGACGGTCGAGGAGCTGGAGACGAAGGAAGATGCAAAGTAGCTCGGGGGATTGAAGATCAGTGGCATGGTGGAGCAGGAACTCTGTCGCATGATGACAGGCATGGAGTCCAGTTGAGGAGCCATGGGGTCAACACCCTCTCCTTAGACTAGAGGAGGAAATTATTGGAGTCCAGTCTGGATTTGGTAATAGCATATTTATGGAGTCCAAATCTGATTAAATATTTGATTTGATTTGATTTGGATGTCCATAATTAGTACTGGGCTATTTTAGATATAATATGATTCTTATTTGAGGGTTCTTATTTAAGAGATCCTATTATAATCTAAAATAGGATGTTAATGGGCTATTTTAGGTGTAGTAGGATTCTTATTTGAGGGCTTCCTATTTAAGAAATCCTATTATGACCTAAAATAGGTTTTTTTCATCCTATATATATGTTTGCAAAAACAAAAGTATAAAACTTTATTGATACAAACTGTGTAATAAAGATTACAAGAATTCTGGAAAAATTACAACTATAGGAATCCAATCTAGATGACGATTGCTTTATCCCTTGGACGATGCGAACTTTGAAGACGGAGCCTTTGAAGTTGAAGACAACTCTGGAAACTGAAGGCAAAAGCCTCGGAAGTTGAAGGCAAAAGCCTCGGAAGAATGCAGCAGCACTTGGGCAAGAACTCCTGAACTCTCTGATTTCTGATCTCTGATATCTGATCTCTTGATCCCCTTGAAATGAAGACTTAAAACTCTATTTATAGAGTTCTGGAAATAACTAACTTTTAGTTATTCTGGACTACGCAGGATGGTTTGCGCAGCAATGGACTGCGCAAGCAGTTACTGGATCGTGAGCCAACTATCTTGGATATATGGCATCATTTGATTGAAATACGCATGATCGTGCATAGGCAGTTGCCACGTAATGAGCAATTGATGGCCTGAATGCCACATGTTCTTTGTCAGTTATGTTGATAGAATGCGCAACCTGAACTGCGCAGACTTTAGTTTGCGCAGGATTAGACTGCGCAGACTTTAGTTTGCGCAGGATTAGACTGCACAAGAATGGATTGCGCTGCCAACTGTCAGCCGCCCTCGAGCACTGTACGGCATAATAAATGAACAGTCTCCTCGTTCTTCGTGCTGTCGGTTGTCAGGAAGATTTGATTTGATTTAGGTAATGATGACATCAGCCACGTCAGCCTGCGCAGTTGGGAGCATGCACAAACCAGTATGCGCAATTGGATTACTGCGCAATCTGTTGTATGCGCAATTCATCAAAATGATGTGTATCTTGATTCTTTGACTTTGTTGATTGATGCAACTTGATTTTTTAGGACCTACAAGACCCCCTTCAAAGTTTTCGAAAGTTGATTTTATTCAAAGTTTCGAAATACTTTGAATTTTTGAAATTCAAATCAAGTTGCGCATGATGATGAGCTGTCTGCGCAAATCGAATAGCCCCCCAATTCTAGGCGCAATCCGAGGCAGCCGTTTCATATTCGAAGACTATAAATAGCCATCTCTTTCATTTCACTCTTTTACTTTGCATCCTTCGTGCTTTTGAGAGAAATCCCCGAACCCTTTCTGTCCTCCTTCTCCGACGACTTTCATGGCACCCCGACGTTCCTCCGCCGTCACCGCCGCCGCTAAGGGCAAGGCCCCGGCCGAATCCTCCACCAGAACTGTGCGACGAGCCTCTCGTCACGACGATGCTCATCCTGCGATGTTAGGTAGAAGACTTCAAACCCTTTTTAGGGTTTTGATCCCACTGTCTTTCGAAATCCAACTCTTTTTAGAGATGTGATCATACTGCGCCACCCTTTTTAGGGTTCTGGTTGCACAACTCAGTAAGTTCTTCATTTTTATGAAGAACGACTTTCTGCGCAAGCGGTTGAATTGTGCTGGCTGATGTCAGTAAAATCTGCTGATTTGCGCGAGATTGTCAGCGCAAACTGATGACTGTTTATTCGCGCAGTCTGATGTTTGCGCAAACTGATGTTGCGCAATCTGATGTTACGCAGTCTGATGTTGCGCAATTTGATGACAGAACTTTTCGATTTTGACTTGTACTAAATTTTTGTCTCTTTTTGTCTGATGCAGTGAATACGAGAGATGACCCAGAATATGAAACTTTTGTGGGAACTCTCTCAGAGTCTGAATATAAAGAAGATCTGTCTCATGTTCATTATCCCCAATAAGACCTGCCGGCCTCCCGTCAGGCTATTCTGATCTCCCAGGATAATGAGACTTTAATGTGTTTGATGAATGGACAGCTCCTAGAGTCAGCAGATGCTGTTATTCATAAGAAACCCTTATTCCTGTTCGGTGACGCCTTTGAAAAAATCTCTCAGCCTAGGCCGAGGATGGAGGAGAGAATAGTTCACCAGGAAAATAGATCATTCTTCATACCAGACATTGCCCGCTGCCTCCCTTTGTCGCGGTATGCTCATGCGAGCTACCCAAGGAAGATGGAGTGGAACATCACTCTTTTCCAGGACGCCCATGCAGGAAAAATCTTCGTAATGAAGGGGCCAAACAAGAAAGATATGTTTTACAGCTCCTTTGATAGATACAGCATCTTGTTGAGAGGCTTGAGACCCGGCTGCATTCCGCCAGAGAACTCCTCTTTGCTGATGCCTGTCAGGACACCGATATTCGCCAATGAATTTGCGAAGGCTGAAGGGAAATACCCCGAACAAGACATCAGACTGACTGGATTGGTGAATCCAGATTACAAGAGATGGAACTATATTGCAAATTGGATTCTGACGACATTCGAAGACAGACTCCAACAGATCAATCTGTATCAAGCAGTGCACGCCACTGTATATGGTTTTGCTCCCAACCCACATATGTTTTTAGCCTTGTCTGAAAGGTACAATTATAGGACAGGAACCTTCATGACCCCGGGTGGAGAGATGGGGTTTGCACTCCACGAGATGAAGTATATCTCGTACCTGCCCATGGCAGATGCTCCGTATGAGAAGTTTGTTCCAACAAATGACGAGTTGGACAAACTTAGAAGAGAAAATGCAGAAATGGTAGCAGTATTTGAGGAACTGCTATGCCATTATAAAATCTGCTCTTTGTTCTACAAGAGTGCTACAGCCAACACCTGCTATTCCTCAAAGTGGCTGCCGTATCTGTTCCTTAACCATTTAGAGGAGAAGAAGACCAAGGAAAACGACAAATGTTATCCTGATTTCTTCAAACCTTTGAGCAATACAGAAGTCATGAAGCTAATGGAGGAGAGTGGTAATTATGATAAACAGATGAAAGATGATTACCAATGTCCACCTTTAAAGAAAGGGGACACTCTGGAGAGTTACTTGAGAATGGGTTATAGACCTATGTCAAAAGAAGCCCAATTGGCAGGGTTTCTGACATACTGGCTCCGACGGTTTGTGGTCCCAGGATCCAGTGCCATGGACCGTTTTCATCGCGGCGTTCTTTTTGCCGCTGTCAAGTTAGTATTTGGCTACAAGGTGGATCTGCTATCAGCGATGACTTGTAAGTTGAATGCGAGTCTTCGTCTGTATGCTAATTCGATGTTGAAAGCAAAGGGAGAGAAAGAATTCCTCCGCCTCGAACTGCCATACACATATCTCTTTGGATGGTTGCTTCTCCATTATCCCACTTTAATGGACCCCGGCATGGGACCGGTTGACGGCAGCTTCCTACGAAGGTATTCTCAGGGCAAATGGAAGTACACTTCCTTAAGCGAGTGCAGATATGTTTTAAATCTAAATAGAGGATGGAACTTCTGCTGTGCTCCTCTCCCTGCTGGACATGATCAGATGCCCACAAATATGGTGGACTCAAAGATGCAGCCTCTAACCCGTGTAGCCTTTGAATGGTTGAAGACAATTCGACCATCTCATTTGGTATACCGGTTCGAAGAGGAATGCTATTTAGAACCATATCTCCCCAGCCGGTTTGCTCGGCAATTTGGATATGACCAATTCCACGTGGGGAATGCAATCACCTGCCTTCATGGTAAGGGTTTCTTGATCGACGGGGCCCGAGCTTGGGCTTATTACAATGCTCGTGATACGAAGGCCGTATTCTCAATGCCAGCAAAGATCACTCCCCAGGGTCCTCGGATGCTATTCACATATTCAGTGTTCTATACATCCGCAAACACTTTTGCCGAGAATTTTAGTCTCGCAGATAGTTTTGCATCTTCAAACAGATTGAGAAAAGGAAGAGTCGCTTTGTCACTCCCTGTAAATAATGAGGTGCACGAGCCGGCGGATGCACCTTTAGAAGCTTCGAGGGATATTATGTTCCCTCAAGAGGTAAATGCACCACTGCGTGTTTCTCTGAAAGTGGGTAGATCTCCGGCAAAGAAGAGGAGAAGAGAGGAGCCTCTTGCTCCAGCAGCAAAGAAGAAATTGATCTTAGATCATTCTTCTGAAAAGATCACTACAAGGTCCCAATCTCGGCAGCTGGCCGAGACAAATCAAGAAGCTACTACACCAACTTCCGTGCAGAAACAAGCAGAACCAATAAATATAGAGAGTCCTGACAGACCTCTACACAGAAAGAAGAGGGTGGTCACCAGAAGAAATTTAGCAGACTCTTCTTCCAGGCAAATCCTGACTTTAGTAGATGCTGCAGCAGGAATTATAATGTCATCTCCCACACCTATTTCTGAATCTGGGAGAAAAACTCTTGAAGAGACTGAACAGAGGGGAAATCTTGACCCAAGAACTTTGGTTGAAAAGCCCAGAGAAAACATCATAGAGGAAGAACAAAATGTTGTACGACCTCTTTCACCTGTTGCGGAGGCAACTCAACCTCCTCCTACTCCTAGGACTCTTCGTGAAGAAGAAGATCGTAAAATGATCGCAGCTTTAGAAAATTACAGTTATAGCCTGCAGGAGGATCAGACTGCAACTAACAGTTGGAATGCAGCAGAAGAAGAAGAAGAAGATGAGGAAAGCTCTTCATCTGGAAATGTTGATAAATATATATAAGATCCCGAAAGGGATGATGAAGAACATATATCTTCTGATGATGCCAATGATACTTCAGATCCTAAAAAGGATATTGAAGTGGAGGCATCTGCAGAAAAAGTTGCTGATACTCTAAATCCTGATGATGTTGAGATAGAAATATCTCCTGAAGAAGCAGCCGATGAAAATGTTCTGAAATAAACTCCCACCACCGACCCTCAAGGTATAAAACGAGATTTAGTAATCTTTTCTTTTAAAATAGATTGATAGCTAAATTCTTCATTTGTAATTCTTGCAGATCTTGAGACTCTGCCAACACCTCCGACGGACTTGGCTATAATACCCATAAGCACGGTGGTTGTTAGTAGTAGTCATCATCTATCCTGTGGTTCTGAGGCGGGCAGCAGCCAGGCTGTTGCAGTTGAAGTTACTTCTGTTCAACAGGAGTCCATTCCTGCAGGAAATAAGCCTATTGCTGAATCGAACCAAGGTAAGACCGCTTTTATTTGATCCTCTTGGTCATTGGCAGATAACTGGTAAAATAACAATTTTACTTTTGCAGAAGAACAAATAGGAGGGGCGACCAGCTCCACTCTAGCTCCTTTGTTTAAAGAACTTGCTATCCAGCCACAAAGGATCGAGCAACCTGCTGCCTCATCTTCAACAGGAGTAGCTGCGACTCCTGGAACTCTGGCCATTAATCAACAAGTTGTCCAGTCATTTACCAGATGCTTCTTCGAGTCGCTGGGACCTCTTATTCATAAGATGATAGAAAAAGAGGGAGCTGATTTCTTTATGGTTAGGAAGCCAACTTCTCTCTTAATAAGAGCCATAAGGGAGCAAGGAGACGAAGCTCAGGCCACTCTCCTTGAACACATATTGAATGAATTAGAAGTCTCCGTAAAGAACTATAAGGAGCTCAAGAAGAAGGAAATAGAGTCCCTAGTGCAGGCTGAGTTTGAGCGAATGGCTCAAGCAGCTGATATAGAAAGGGTGAACCTTCAAAATCTTTTGGAGGCTCATTCCGCAAAATTAGCTGAATACAACTCCAAGATAGAATCAGTTACTTTAATGGCTGAAAGCAAAGGACAGAGACTTGCTGAACTGAAAGCAGAGATTACTCGCCTCCAGCAAGAATTTGAAGAGGAAACTGCTAATCACCAACTTATGATTGAACAATTCAATGCCTTAATTCAGGAAAGGGAAGAGTATGAGGCAACCCATAGTGCAAAGATTACCCGCCGGACAATAGACATGCCGGTTTTTAATGAAGAAACAGGAATGGAAGAGGCTAGAAGAAAGGTGACATCTACTCATGAAGAAGAGCTGCAGACACTGAAGCAGCAAATTGACAATCTGATCATTCCTCCTTCTTAATTATATCTTTGGGTTTGTTGCCGTAGATGCATTTTTTGTAATGTCTCGTATTTTGATAAATAAAAGACATTTTGTTGTGACTCCATTATTTATTGTATATTTTATTTAGATATAAATAATAGAGATAGAAAATATATTCAGAGGTACAAGACATGATATATTTCTTGATGATTTTGTAGAAAATAATTATGTTCATTATATCTGCTCAGAGGTTATATAGACGTGGCAGAATATATTGAATACCATTATTTCAATTGACAACTTAATCGAAAATGATAAGTTGCTGATGTGGATAATGAACGATGATGAATCGTCAATGTATGTGGGATAAATGAACGGGAAGACCGTCAAATGATGGATGATAATGAACGGATGAACCGTCAAGTGGTGATGAAATGAACGGGTGAACCGTCAAGTGATGATGAACGAACAGATAAACCGTCAGGTGATAATAAATGAACGGATGAACCGTCGGATGAATGTAATAAATGAACAGACGAACCGTCAGGCATTAATGAACGGGCGAACCGTCGAATGAATGTGATAAATGAACGGATGAACCGTCAGGCATTAATGAACGGACGAACCGTCAGATGAATGTGATAAATGAACGGATGAACCGTCAGGCATTAATGAACGGATGAACCGTCAGATGAATGTGTCGCTTCGTTAGTTGAAGAATTTTTGCCTATAAATATAGCAGAAATCTGACAGGAACGAACACTTCCAATTTTTAACATAAAAATATCATCTAAAGAAGCATCCAAGAAGGCTAAGATCGCCCCGCCGGCTCAGAAGGGCACTGAAGAACGCCCCGCCGTTCCAGTTCAACCGAAGGCAGCAGAAGCATGCGAAGGTTCGTCTGCACCCCAGCCGCCACGAGACATTTTGGATTTCCTGCTCGAACCAGGAAGGACTGAAGAAGAAGAAGCCATGAGGATGGCCGCTTGCAAGTTCCTCGTGGGTTCCAGCAAGGAGGTTCTCGGCTCTTTTGCTGATCGTATTTTCGAGAAGGACGGCAGTGGCCCGCGTCCCAATGTAGAGAAAGATGATAGTGATCTTTAATATTATGTACTCTCATATAATGAAATAAAATTTGAATTTTATTTATGAACTTGATTCTGTCTGATGATTTACAAGCATTTACATTTATACATAATACTTTTTAAGGAACTTGCCATTGATAGGCATCATAGCAACTCGACCATCAAGCTCTGAAAGTTGATAAGCTCCATTTGAGAAGACTTTGCTTACGACATAGGGACCTTCCCATTTTGTATCGAATTTCCCTTTGCTCATATGAGTCATAGTCATAGGACGTCTGACTGTCAGAACAAGTTCTCCCTGCTAAAATATTCTAACTTTAACTTTGCGGTTGAAAGTCTTCGAGATACGGGCTTGGTATAACTCAATATGATGTTGAGCCATTAATCGCTTCTCATCAAGTGCTTCTAACTCTTGAAGTCGAAGAAGATCGTTATTCTCTGTAGTAAGCTCATTAGCAATGGCAATCCTTAAAGAAGGAATTTGTAACTCTAAAGGAAGAACAGCTTCACAGCCATACACCAAAGAGAAAGGTGTAAAGCCTATAGGATTACGGACGGTAGTTCGGTAGGCCCAAAGACATTCGCCGAGTTTCTCACTCCAGTTCCGTTTGTTAGTGGATACAAACTTCTTAAGGATCTTGATGATGGTTTTGTTAAAGGCTTCAGCTAAACCATTAGCGGCAGGATTGTATGTTGTCGAGGCAACATTGTCAATCCGGTGATCATCACAGAATCTGGTGAACTTCTGGCTGATGAATTGAGGTCCATTATCATGGATGATTCTTCGGGGTACACCAAATCTATAAATGACGTGGTGTTTAACGAAGTTGATGACGCTACTGGTCTTGACTTCAGCCAGTGGTATAGCTTCAGCCCACTTGGAGAAGTAGTCTGTTATTGCTAATATGAACCGATGTCCTCTAGAAGAAGAAGGATTGATGGGACCTATGACATCCATGCCCCAAGCTTCGAAAGGCCAGGAAGAAGCAGTCGGATGAAGGAATTCCGATGGTTGATGAATGAAGTCTGCATGGATTTGACAAGTACAACATTTTCTTGCATATTCAATGGCATCTGATACCATAGAGGGCCAGTAGTAACCCATGCGTCTAATGCGATCCTGTAGTTTAGGACAAGGTTGATGTGCTCCACAGACACCATCGTGAGCTTCACGCAAAACTTGTTTGGCTTCATCACCAGCGAGACAGCGTAGGAGAAGACCGTCATAAGTTCGTCGATAGAGGGTCTTGGTAGTTTGATTGTAATAGAATCGGAGAGATCGTCGACGAACACTCGTAGCCTCCTTAGGATCTTCAGGGAGTATGTCATGAACCACGAAGTCGATAAAAGGAGTTCTCCAATCTTCATCGATAACATTGACTTCAGCAAAGTTGCTAAATTCAATATTATGATTGTTTTCGATGCAGAACAGTTCTCGATTGGAGATAACTACCACCTGCTGTCTTTTGATAGAGATGGCTAAGACAGCTGCAAGATTGGCCAAAGCATCTGCTTCGGTATTGCAAGCTCTTCGAACATAGTCGATGAAGAAAGCTTTGAATAATATAGCCATGTTGATTGCTGCTTCGTGATAAGGCACCAGATCTTGATGACGGACTTCATAGGTTCCTCTAACCTGATTAACAACCAGCTTAGAATCACCGTAGACTTCGAGATATTCAACGTTCAGTTGTTTGGCTAACTGAAGGCCGATGAGTAGAGCATTGTACTCCGCTACATTGTTGGAGCAAGATTCATCTAAAGAGTAGGCTCTTTGGATAGTTGATCCATCTGGAGAAACAAGAACAACCCCAACTCCTGCTACAATAGCACCATTCGGTCTGATCCTTGATGCACCGTCAAACAATAGACGCCAGGTTAGAAACTCTTCAGAGATCATGTTGACTTCCAATGTTTCGTCTGGAATTTCGTCATAGAGCTTAGATATTTCTGGCACAGGATGAGCGGCTAAGAAATCTGCCAGCGCTTGACCCTTAACAGACTTTTGTGGAACATACACCATGTCATACTGAGCTAGCAGGATTGCCCATGTAGCCAGCCGAGAATTGAGTGTGCCGGGCTTCTTCATGAGTACCCGAAGAGGATTAACTCGGGATATGACATGAATAGTTTGGCCAATGATGTAATGTCTTGTCTTTTGCACAGCAAACATTAGAGCCAGGCATTCTTTCTCGACCGGACTATAACGGTGTTCAGCACCAATCATAGTACGGCTAAGATAATAAATGGCCTGTTCATGACCTTCTTTATTCTTTTGGGCAAGTAAAGCACCCAATGAATGGTCCATAGCACGGACGTACATCAAGAATGGAATGCCAGAGATAGGTGGCACCAAAACTGGTGGGTTCATGAGATATCGCTTGGTATCATCGAATGCTCGTTGACACTCTTCATTCCAAACAAAAGATACACCCTTCTTTATTAGTTGAGTGAATGGTCTGCAGCGTCCAGACAAGTTCAAAATGAACCTCCTGATGTACGCAAGTTGACCTTGGAATCCTCGTAGCTCTTTTAAGTTGCGTGGAGGACGCATCTCTTGAATGGCTTTAATCTTCTCAGGATCCACGTGTATACCCTTAGAGGTAATAACGAAGCCGAGAAACTTGCCACTAGAGACACCCAAGAATGACTTGGTGGGATTCATTTTAAGTTGATGTTGGCACATAAGATTGAAGATAGTTCTCAGATCTTGAATGTGATCTTCCTTTAGACGACTTTTGACAGCAATATCGTCAACATAGCATTCAACAGTCTTACGAAGATGATCTTTGAAGATAGTACTCATAGCCCGTTGGTAGGTTGCACCAGCGTTCTTGAGACCAAATGGCATTACAGTATAGCAATAGACACCACGAGGAGTGCGGAAAGAGGTATGTTTTTCATCTTCAGGATTCATCTTGATCTGATTATATCCAGAAAATCCATCCATAAAAGATATTCGCTCGAACCTACAGGTATTATCAATCATGACATCCGTGATAGGGAGAGGAAATTCATCTTTTGGACATGCTTCGTTAAGATCCCGAAAGTCGATACAGACTCGAACTTTGCCGGTTTTCTTTAGAACTGGAACGACGTTGGCCACCCAGTCAGGATGTTGTTCTTCTCGAATGAAGCCACAAGCAATGAGCTTTTTGACTTCATCATCGATTGCGTTCATCATTTCTGGTTTAAAACGTCGTTGTTGTTGCTTAACTGGTTTTGCATTAGGCAAAATGTTCAGTTTGTGTGTAGCAACCTTGGGATCTAAACCTGGCATGTCTTCATAACTCCAGGCAAAGACATCGATATATTCTTTAATAAGACGAATCAACTCTTGTCTATCTGCTTCTGGAAGATTCTTGCTGATGAAGATTGGACGAGGCGACCCGCTTTCCCCTACATCAACTTGAACTAATTGATCTTCAGTAGGAGGTTCACGTTGTTCAAAGCAAAGTACCCATTGGTTATCCATATGTTGAGCCCAAGGATCTGTTTCAGGATTTTCTTCCACGTCCTCATCATAGCTTTCTGGAAGTTCAACGGATACCATGTTAGATGATACTACCAGCCTGTGGACTTCACCAATGCTAGTATCAGAATCCCAAGATCTGGAATCAGATGAATTAGAGCGTTCTTCACTGTCGGAGTCAGAGACTGCTGGGGATAACAGTGGAGGAAAAGCATATCCGAGACCTTTCTTAGTCTTGCTGTAGTACATTTCTGACTTTCCTTTCGGAACAATCGTGCGAATAGGAGTTCGTCTACCTTTATCGTAATTGAGGCCACTTTTGAAGTCATAGCCCATTTTCCGGATGATGTCTTTTGATTGTTGACTATAACGATGGAGCTGGAGACGTCCCGTATCGTTAAGTTTGCTATCATCCGTATAGCTGAATTGTTTTTCTGGTCCTTTACTAAAAAGTATTGGACTTTTACCTTTCTTTCGAGAAGGGCAAATACGGTAAGAATCGTCTGGGTCTTCAAATGAGACTTCTGTCTGAAGAGATTGTACAACTCCCATTGTAATTGATTGGAAGCTATCTAACATATCCAAATAGCATTTAGTATAATAAATAACATCAGTATACTGGAAAGTAGGTGCTTTTTCATTGATTTGTACATCAGTATTTACAACAGGACCTTTAGCCTTAGTAGGCTTGGTCAGATTAATTACAAGAGGGGGAGAAGAAGAACGTGGGGGAGGCTTGTTACGACGGAGTTCGATAACAAGTGGCTCAGAGGAGGTGAGCTCCCTTTTTTCCTTGTTGCGAGTGAGATCAACAACAAGTGGCTCAGAAGGAGTGAGCTGCTTTTTGTCTTTGTTACGACGTAGGTCGATAACAAGTGGCTCAGAAGAGGTGAGCTCCCTTTGATCTTGATCCGCATCAACTGACTTCTTTTAAACTGGCAAGTGAATAGCCAGTGGTTTAGAAGACTGAGGATGTGAAACTCGCCCTTTGACAGGTATGATAAGAGTGTCTTTGGGTATTGCTTCTTGTTCTTCCTCAGTGTCTAAGGCTAACACAATCTTCATGAATTCATCCTTGTACATCCGAGCGTCGTTGAAGTATGCTTCAACGCCTTTGAAGGGATAAAGATCCGCAACTTCCTTATGGACCTCTCCCTTATCATCAACAAATTTGAAACATTGATGAAGGGTTGATGGAACAATATTATGCTCATGTAAGAATGGTCTCCCCAATAGAGCATTATAAGAACAACCATGATTGTCAATGATATAGAAGGTAACTTTTGTGCGAAGATTGCCTATTTGGAGTTTTAAGCGAATCTTGTCCAAAGGTTTACTCCTTCCCTGATTGAATCCAAGGATGGTGGTGATTGTAGTGGAGAGACTATGCACATGAATTTTTAGAGCATCGAGCATTGTTTTCGGCATGATACTGAGAGCAGATCCTGGATCTATCAGGATACGATCGACTTTCATCGAATCAACATATCCTATATAGTAGAGAGGACGATCATGCCTATTGTCCTCCATCAGCATATCATCTTGTGTGAAAGTAATGTTCGGAATCAACTCCAGAACACTATGACAATGTAGACAAGAGACTGGTTCCGCTTCTAGCTTCTTGAGAAAGGCTAAACAAGTCTCAGCTTGCATAAGAGCTTCACTTAAAGTTTCTCGCGTCTCTCTGGAAAGACGCAAGAGTTCAAAGATAGATAGCCTTGCTGGGGTATTAGCTAGTTGAGCCAATATATCAAAGTTGTAAGGCTTCTCAAGCCCTGTAGGGGATGATTTCTTCAAGGGTTTATCAAAGCGGACTTGTTGCTTGCCTTTATCAGCAGCCACTGGTTTGGGAGGAATATGAACCACAACTGGTGAAGACGTAGAAAGAATTTCTTCAATAGCAGCAGGTTGTGCTGGGACAGGTTCAGAAGAAGAGGCAGGATTCTCTTGAGATTCGGAGTAATCTTTCAGATAAGTTTTTCCTGATCTGGTGCCCAACAGAATTTCTTCATCAACTATGGGGTCAAAAGACACCATATTGCAGATCTTTGTCTTGTTTTTGGAGCGACCTTTCTTCTTAGAAGAAGAAAAATCCTCGAACTCTGAAGTAAGGTCGGGATGGATCCACATAACCTCGCCATTGTCAAGAGACAAAGGAACGAGACCTTCGTTTGGTGGAGAAGGAAGATTTTCAATCTCGAGAGTAGCCTTCGGAATAGGAATGACACCATGCTGTATCATCTGCGGGGGAAAGTTACCGAACTGGACTGAAACCATATTGGCAGTGACAGTCTTCTCATCTTGCTGCAGAGTAACAACTCCAGCATTGACAAGCTCTTGAATCTTACCCTTGAGCACAAAATATGCTCGAGTAGGATGTCCAATGAATCGGTGGTAAACACAATACTTAGGATGATCGGTCTTACCGACTTCATCAGGTTTTTTTGGATCTGGAAGTTGGATCTTGTTGCTTTTGAGTAAACACTCAAAGATGCTTGCTGTGTCATTTTCATCAAACGAATACTCTACCTTAGGGCGAGGTTCCCTCGGTTGAGGTGCAGCAGGAGTAGAAGTAGATGTAGGCGGAGCTACGTTGACAGCCAAGGACTCTTTGCTTTTCAAGTTAATGTTCAGAGTTTTCTTGTTCTTGCAGTTGTTCTGACGATTACCGCCACCTGATTATTGATGTTCGTCCCAATCTGGGTTAGACATCTGTACCCCCAGCTGTTTGAATTTCTCAGCACTCACTTCAGCTACTTTGGCGTTGACGATAAAGGATGGCCAGTCTTGGAACTGAGTTGAGCCTGTCCACATACTGATGATAGGTAAGAGATTTGCCTTGTAAGTGTCTATGGTAACAGCAGCAGGAGTCCCTGGAGGCATCTTCAAGGCTTCTCGACGGAACCGTTCGATGAAACTCTCAGCAGTTTCATTATGTTTCTGTTTGATTTTATTGAGGGCAGACATAGTCATGTCATTGAATCCCTTATAGAATCTTTCCAGAAAAATCTGCTTAAGTCCTGAGAAAGAAGTAATACAACCATCGGGCAAACTTCTGTACCAGTCATATGCTACGCCGGCTAAACAACCGACGAACACTCTGGTAAGAAGAGCGTCATTTGGTTGGAGTTGAACAGTCATTACCTCAAAGTGATTGATGAACTGGCTTGGTGAGGTACTACCGTCGAAAAGAGAGATTGTTGGAATCTTGTATTTGGGAGAAAATTGAACTTCCTTCCATTCAACTGGGTAAGGCTGTTTGATCCCAACCTTCGTAAATTGTCCTTCTCTTTGAAGGTTTCGAACTGAGTTTGACAGCTTCATTGGCGTCTTCAGATGATGAAGAAGGAGCAGGTTGGATCAGAGTGGTAGGAGGAGAAACAGCATTATAGGCACTACCCCCAGCTCCAGACTGACTAGGTGTAGTTTGAACTTGTACTTGTACATGAGGAATTTGAGGAGATACTACCCCCAGCCCAGTGTTGACAGGCACCGATAAAGCTATGATTTCAGGATTCATAGCTGGTACAGTCGGTGGTGTGGCATGTTGTGCCATAATGATGGAATGCATACTGGCGACCATTTCAGCCATGGTCTTCAGTTTATCTTCAAGTGCAACAATTCGTTGTTCTTGATTTACAGAAGTTGAAGCATCTGGATCTTCATTGATAACATAAGCCGTCACTTCTCTTGGTATAGTGGAAGACACTGTACGTTCAGAACTTTCGCTATATGCATTATAGTCTGAGAAAGAGTCGTCTCCTGACTGAGAAGTAGAAAGATAACCCGAAGGATCTTGAAGAAGATTCCTCTCTCGGCTTCGGGAACGGGTATGTTGAAATACTCCTTCAGAGGATTCTTGGAGTAGATCTAGATACCGTTGGCTTGGCTTGCGAGGTTTGCCGTGCTTAGAGCACCTTCTACCCCCAGTGTCTCGAGAAGTCATGTTAACAGAAGCATATAGGACTTCATCTTCATCCTCTGACATTGGTTCAGTTTTAGCAAAAGTCAAACGATCGAAGACAGATCGCTTTGTTGTTTGACAACAACATTGGATGATGACTTTATAATTGCAATGATGATCAGATGATTGAACTGAAAGAGTTGAAGGATTATCCCATTTTTGCCTGAGATGTTCTCGGAGGTCAGAAACCATGCCAGGACGAGGAAAGGTTCTAGGAATATGTTCTTTAACAACATTCGGAACATGGTTCAGATTCTTCAAGTGTTTTGTCCCTTGTGTGTACAAGGAAGTGCTCACCTCATTGGCATAGGTATCAGGATTTTTGTTCCTGGAGGTTTGTCTTTGAGGCTTGACCTTCGGCATAGGTTGCTTACGTTTTGCCGAAGTTGGCCTGTTAAGATATGTTCTTAGGTCTGCAAATTCACCCCCAGGGGTTTCTGTTTGAGACACCAACAGTTTTCCCTGTTTGGAACGGGATATTTTGAAAGTTGGAAGGTCTTGGAATTCTGCTACTGGGGTAGACAGAATACCTCTTTGATCAGTACAAGTTCCCTTATCATGAAGGAAAGAAGAATCCTTGTTTGTATGAGTTCTTGTACTGACAGGTGCCGAGACACGTTCAATTTGATCTTCTTCGGTAAAGACCGATGAAGACTGAGGAAAGACCAAAGGGCCTTTTCCTTTATTTTGAGAAGAAGGGTTAGCTAAAGAGCATGTCCCTCTGTTGTCTTCCAAGTCATGAGACAAGAAAGTCTGAGAAAAGACCAACGGGCCTTTTCCTTTGTTTTGAAGAGGAAGAGGAATAGCCAAAGGACTACCCCCAGTAGATTGTGCTGGAACAGCAGAGTGTTTAAGGGGAGGAACAGAGGTTTTCCCTTTGTTATGAGAAGAGGAGAGTTTAGCCAAAGGGGTGTTACTCTTGGATTGTGCATGCTTGGTTTGCGCATGGGTAGATGGCGCACTGGCCACTTGTGCATTAGAAGCTTTGGCAGAAAGTGCACTGGTTCTGACCATAGAAGCTGTGGTTTGCGCATTAGGAGTCCTTGCTTTGGAGTGCTTGGGATGCACTTTGGTTGTTGGAGTGTTGGTTTGCGCAGGAAAAGCTACTGCCAACTGCGCCAGGGTCATAGGAGTCTTGAATTTTGACAAGGCAGCATATGAAGTGGACTTTGTAACAGTTGCAACAGATTGTGCAGCAGTGTCTGAAACAGTTTGTGCAGCAGTTGCTGAGACAGACTGTGCAAGAGTTGGCACAGCAGATTGTGCAACAGTCTGGCTAGCAGATTGTACAACAGAGTGTGCAGCATCCTTGGTGGCAAAACTGCCAGATTGTGCAGCAGTCTTGGAGACCCATACTGAGCGCACTTTTCTCTTGGCAGAAGTGGTTATAGTACGGGGAGTGGTCTTGGAGTTGAGCATCGCCTCGTAGGCTGTCTGGTTGACTTTAACAACCAGTGTCTTCTGCGTCTTTCCGATAGACGCTACGTCACATTAAGTTGCTACTTTCTCGTCGGAGGAGAAAGTTGTCCCCAGCAGAGTCGCCATTTTGTTTGCAAAAACAAAAGTATAAAACTTTATTAATACAAACTGTGTAATAAAGATTACAAGAATTATGGGAAAATTACAACTATAGGAATCCAATCTAGATGACGATTGCTTTATCCCTTGGACGATGCGAACTTTGAAGACGGAGCCTTTGAAGTTGAAGACAACTCTGGAAACTGAAGGCAAAAGCCTCGGAAGTTGAAAGCAAAAGCCTCAGAAGAATGCAGCAGCACTTGGGTAAGAACTCCTGAACTCTCTGATTTCTGATCTCTGATATCTGATCTCTTGATCCCCTTGAAATGAAGACTTGAAACTCTATTTATAGAGTTCTAGAAATAACTAACTTTTAGTTATTCTGGACTGCACAGGATGGTTTGCGCAGCAATAGACTGCACAGCAATGGACTGCACAAGCAGTTACTGGATCGTGGGCCAACTATCTTGGACACATGGCATCATTTGATTGAAATGCGCATGATCGTGCATAGGCAGTTGCCACGTAATGACCAATTGATGGCCTGAATGCCACGTGTTCTTTGTCAGTTATGTTGATAGAATGCGCAACCTGAACTGCGCAGACTTTGGTTTGTGCAGGATTAGACTGTGCAGACTTTGGTTTGCGCAGGATTAGACTACGCAAGAATGGATTGCGCTGCCAACTGTCAGCCGCCCTCGAGCACTGTGCGGCACAATAAACGAACAGTCTCCTCGTTCTTCGTGCTGTCAGTTGTCAGGAAGATTTGATTTGATTTAGGTAATGATGACTTCAGCCACGTCAGCCTGCACAGTTAGGAGCATGCCCAAACCAGTATGCGCAATTGGATTACTGCGCAATCTGTTGTATGCGCAATTCATCAAAATGATGTGTATCTTGATTCTTTGACTTTGTTGATTGATGCAACTTGATTTTTTAGGACCTACAATATATGGGGTGAGGGTGGAGGCACAAAGCACAGCACAAAAAGTGGGGATTCGAGGTGCTCGTCCACAGAAAATCTAAGAGAAAGTTCTGTAGTTTGCTCTTAGGACTTCGCCATCCAAGACAGAAGGAAGAAGAGATCTAATCGAGGGGTCATCAACTTCGGTTAGTGAGATTGCTACGGGTTGGTGAGCGATTTTAATTGTAATCTCTTTCTTTTCTTCTTGAGTGTGGTGAGGGGGTTGAACCTATTAGGGTAAAGGGTTCAACATTAGTTTTTGTCAATCTTGTAATTTTATCTGAGTTATAGAGAATGGGATTTGTCCAGGTGACGTAATCACCGCCATATACTTGTCTTTATCTATGCTTGGTGTCTGTTAGACGGGGGTTGGTTATTTTAGGTAGGTTGGCCTAAGTTTCTGCTGCGGTAACGTCTTAGACACGGTATCGAAGCGCAAGAGGGCGTATCCGATTCCCAACATCTGGTATTAGAGCTTTGGAAGTTCTAACAACCATGTCTACGGAGTAGATGAACACTCATATGATCACCCTCACAGGGGGAAATTGGGCGATTTGGAAGCCAAAGATGGATGATCTATTCTGGTGCAAGGACTTGCATGGTCCGTTGGAGGGCGATAATGCAAAGCCAACGGACAAAGCTGCTGAAGACTGGAAATGACTGGATCGGAAGGCTGTTGGATTCATCCGCCAATGGTTGGATGATTCGGTGTTTCACCACGTGTCTATGGAGAGTTCAATAAAAGCATTATGGGAGAAGCTGCATTCATTGTACGAAAGGAAGATGGCTAGCAACAAGGCGTTTCTTATTCTCCAACTCATCAACTTAAAGTACACGGAGGGTGCCCCAGTGGCACAACATCTGAACGAGGTTTAGGGTGCCCCGGAGGCCCTACTGCTCTTGAGTTCTCTGCCAAAAAGCTGGGAGACAGTAGTGGTGTCGGTGAGCAACTCCGCGCCTGATGGAGTTGTCACGATGGAGGTAGTCAAAAGTAGCTTGTTGAATGAGGAGGTATGACACAAGCAAGTGGAATCGTCGTAGGAGTCCGCTCTGGTGACTTTCTACGGAAAGGGAAGACCCAATTCACAGGCAAGGACAGGGGAGAGTTCTCGGAATCTTGCGATTATGGACCGCAAGAAGGGCTGCTATCACTGTGGCGAAAGGGGTCATATCAAGAGGAACTGCATGAAGCTCAAAGCTGAGAAGGCAAAAGGCAAGGACGATCAGGAGGATCTCACAGCAATGGAAGATATTATCATCGCAGCAACCGACGCAGAGGAACCTTATGGCATGTGTCATGACGGCGACTGGGTCATGGACACGGGGGCGTCGTATCACGCCACTCCACATAGGAGGATCTTCACATCATACCGCGGTGGCAGGTTTGGACGTGTGAAGATGGACGACAAAAGGACGACTGCAGTTGTAGGCATCGGTAATGTGCACTTGACAACGGAGCTCGATAAGAAGCTCGGTCACAAGGGTGTGCAACATGTACCGAGTTTGTGCTACAACTTGATTTCCGTATGGAGGCTGGCAGATGATGGTTGTCGCAGTCTGTTTGGGGACAAAGATTGGATGCTTACGAAGGGTTCCCAATAACTGACTCGAGGAGAATTGTGTTGTAGCATGTACGGGATCAAGCCGCTGAGCTGTACAGGTAGGCCATAGACACCGAATGGAGGCTCGAGGGGTGCTCGACAGAAGGTGGAACGTCGAGAACTTGCTGAGGAGGGGCTTCTAGGTGCTTTGAGGGATACGGAGGATTCGGTTCGTCGAGACAAAGTGACGAATGGTAGTGAGTCAAAGATTGATGGTCATTCAGTCGGTCCCATGACAGCTGGTTGATCTCCAGGTGAAGGTTGCTCTACGGATCCGATTTTGGCGACGGGTGGTTTGCTAAAGCTTTACGGAGCGACATCGATTTCAGCAGTTTGAAGCCAGGAAGGAGATCAAGGTTTTCAGCAAACTCAATCTGAGGCGGGAGCATTATCATTCAAAGATTTTAGGGGGAGCTGTGGGTCATCGACGGCATGTACAGTGCGTGATGTTCTGCTCGAGGACGCATGTGTATGGGGGAGCTTCAAGTTCAGACACGAAGGTGGGCAGGTTTATGAGTTCGAATCTCAGGAGGACCGTACCGTCTGCTTGTTTGGGCCAACCAAGGATGAAGAAGCTCGTCGGAACGTTAACACTTTCCGGTGGAAGTCAGAAGTCGGGGACAGGCAGCCGAGACTTGCGGTGAAGCTGATCGTCAGGGACTTCGGTCTTGATCGTGTTATTGATATCAGCAGAATCCCAATAGTGCAAGAGGTGCTATACATGGCAGCTAGCGTCGACGTGACGGTCGAGGAGCTAGAGATGAAGGAAGATGCAAAGCAGTACGGGGGATCGAAGATCAGTGGCATGGGGGAGCAGGAACTTTGTCGTATGACGACAGGCATGGAGTCCAGTTGAGGAGCCATGGGGTCAACACCCTCTCATCAGACCGGAGGGAGAGATTGTTGGATTACAGTCTGTATTTGGTAATAGCATATTTTTGGAGTCCAAATCTGATTAAATATTTGATTTAATTTGATTTGGATGTCCATAATTAGTGTTGGGCTATTTTAGATATAATAGGATTCTTATTTGAGGGTTTTCTATTTAAGAGATCCTATTATAATCTAAAATAGGATGTTGATGGGCTATTTTAGTTGTAGATGTTGGGAATCGAATGCGCCCTCTTGTGCTCCGATATCGTGTCTGAGACGTTGCCGCAGCGAAAACTTGGGCCAACCCACCTGAAATAACCAACCCCCGTCTAACGGACACCAAGCACAGAAAAAGACAAGTTTATGACGGTGACTACGTCACCTGGACAAATGTAACGCCCCAGAACCAGAATACTGGAGAGCGGGGGCATACATAGCCAGCTACGTATAATAAAATGGAATCCACCTCACTATACTATCACGGCTGTCTAGATATATGAGGGTTTATCTACAATCCATCAGTCCCCTATGGTCAATAACAAGCCTAAATGTCTCAATCTCAAGCAAGCAAATAAAGTTACAAGATGTAGGATCACCAAATATACAATAGTAAGGCGTCCCAAACATTACATATTCGGATGATCATGAGCTAGTCGTACAAAATGTCAAGACTAGCAAGAGTTTCAGTCATATATGATCAACCGTAGGATTTGTCAATCATTTTACAGCCCGTAGGCAGACTGTAAATAAAGGTGCAATCGAGCTAACACGTGCTCGCCGGCTAAACGTCTCAAAAGAATAATTTTACAATAAAGTGGGAGGACAAAAAGAAACCCACTCGTTGCCAGGGTTACGCCTGGTAGTCACCATCTGGCTGGAAGACAGGTAGATCCTCTGGAGCTGCTCCGATATCTAGCCATACAAAACCAGCTGGGTCAGACCCCAGAAAGAGCAAGTGCCACAAAGGAGGCTTCACTTAGGAACTAAAACCAGCATATCAGAAAAGATAATAAATAAAGTACTGATAATAACAGGAATAACAATAATAAATTGAGTACGAGGAAACCATTCAAGTAGCCAGGTTGCAACTCTTAAACCAAACAAGGACCGGAGTTGCAACCCTTCACCTGAATAGAAACCCGTCTCAAATACTGTTGGTAAGTACTAAAACAATAAACGAGGAGAGGACACAGAACTGCTCCGGGAGCCAGGTTACAACCCTTAAACCAAACAAGGACCGGGGTTGTAACCCTTCGCCTGAACAGAACTGGACCCCTGATCATTATCCTTAAGGCCAATATAAATAATCATGCTATTGAAGTAAGGTAAAACATGACGAGCATGACATGGGGAATAATAAGTCAATAAACGAAGAGAGGACAAAGAACTGCTCCGGGAGCCAGGTTACAACCCTTAAACCAAACAAGGACCGGGGTTGTAACCCTTCGCCTGAACAGAGCTGGACCCATGATCGTTATTGTTAAGGCAAGCATAAGTAATTATGTCATGTCACAATCCTGTGCAGGATCAGGACAAGAATAAGCTGGGATAGACTTCATTCAATCAATCACGGCCAAGCAAAGAGTACGACTTGATACTTTAACTAACTAGGGTTATCACAGGCCTAGTTACTAGCAAGATACAATGAGATTATCCCAACAGCCACAAGCCCTACAGACCATCCAGGTTATCCAGGTCGAATGTTTGTTTATGAAGGGTGCACCATATGACTGTGTACTGGAAATGTACCCTACTCGTCGGTAGGCTACAAGTCCGTTAGTGCGCCCATATAACGGGATTACCTGTGGCTGGAAAATCTCTATATGACTACTGGTTTATTCTAGTCATTAACCTTAGTCGATTTTCAGTAGGTACCCCTGACCGTGGTATTCAGGGATCCCTATCCTAGACATGATGCAAGACAATACGGGTTTATTTATACAAACACAATCGCCTACGGTGTCCAGGTCATTCATACTTGTCATGTCAGGCTGGCTGTCATAACAACATATCATGCCAGATTTTACTTGTCAAAAGTGCGCCATGACGGGCCACTATCGTGTTCATAAAACATATCAGAACTTACATGGTATAAGCATAAATAAGACATTTTAATATAATAATAATAATAATAATAATAATAATAAAAGGAAAAGACTGTGGAAGGAACCATGCGGCTAAGAGAATAGAGTTCATGCGGCTAGGGGTAATAGAGCTCATGCGGCCAAGAGATCGGATCTCATGCGGCTCGGGATTCAGAAGTCCATGCGGTTGGAGGAAGACAGGGTCTTATACGGCTGGAATAATGCAAGTCCATACGGCTGGGTCAATCAAGTATATGCGGCTGGAAAGGAATCAGTCCATGCGGCTAAGGACCAAGGACAGGTTTATGCGGCTGCAGAACATTCAAGCATATACGGCTGCGGAAGAATCGACTTCATGCGGCTGCGGAAGACAGTTCACATGCGGCTGCGGATAATTGAGTCATACGGTTGGAAGGAACCAGTCATATGCGGCTATGTTCAAGTAGAGTCTTATGCGGCTGGGGGGAGAATTGGCTTCATGCGGCTAGAAGGGGATTGACTTCATGCGGCTGAGGGAAGACAAGTCTTATGCGGCTCGAAATTCAAGTGAGCTTATGCGGCTAATTTGCCATGCGGCTGGAAGACTTGCCGTATGAAGGTCCATGCGGCTGAGGCTGCTATGCGGCTCAGAAGCTGTTCTTCTTCTCTGCTTGTCCGAGAAGAAGAGCCATGAAGTCCATGGCTTCAAAGCTCCATAAGTCTTTCATCCAAGGTCGAAATCCAGACTACAATAGGTCAAAATGGGGAAGAACGAAATTCTCTACAACATGGAACCATCAAAACTTAGAAATAATAATGTTAAGTAGATCAAAATCCAAGAAATCTGAAAATACTATAACTTAGATCTACACAAATTGAACCATGGAATTTAGAAATGCTAAGTATTAAAGTGTGTTAGAATCTCGAGAGGAAGAGAATGGAACAATAAAAACGGAGTTCCTCCATAAAGCAAGCTGTACTTGCCTAAGCTCTCTTCCCTGGTAGGTGGAAGAGTAATGGTGAAGAAGAAGAAGTAATGGAGAAGAATTAATGAGGAGAGAGAGGAGTGGGGTTAATAAATGGTGTTGGTGGGGGGTAGGTGGGGGTTTTCCCTTTGGTTCATGATGAACCAAAGCAACCCAAGCCGAACCAAGCCAAACCAAACAAGCCGAAACAAGCAAGGAGACATGCAATACAAGTCAAAATACGTACACGTATACCAAGATACATAATACGAACCACAGGTATTACAACTCTACCCACCTTAAAAGAATTTCGTCCTCGAAATTTAATTAAGAGGCTAGAGAGACAAGGACAAGCTGTACTAATCACAGGCAAGCTATACCAATCAGTCTATCATGCAGTCATTCATTCAAGCAAGGAATCGAGAGCATAAGGCATAAGAAGGACATTATACCTTATGAGTCAAACAGGTCGGGATATCGCGATCGGATATCATCCTCACGCTCCCACGTTGACTCACCCAAAGAGTGATGACCACAAGCACACGGACTAAGCTAATAGTCTTGTTCTTGAGTATCTTCTCTCTTCGGTCCAATATAGACACGGGCCTCTCCTCATACGAAAGGTTGCTACCAACAACCAATTCCGAATGATCCAGGATTTGGCTCGGGTCCGGGATATACCGTCGTAGCTGGGATACATGGAACACGTTATACACCTCTCGTAACGATGGCGGAAGAGCGAGACGATAGGATACATCACCTACTCGCTCCAAGATATCGAACGGTCCTATATACCTAGGACTAAGCTTTCCCCGTATGCCGAAACGAATGACACCACGGTTAGGCGAAATCCTCAAGAATACATGGTCGCCGACAGAAAACTCAAAAGGGCGCCGATGAGAATCGGTCCAATGGTGCTGGCGATCTTCGGCAACTCGAAGATGATCTCTGACTCTCCTGACCACCTCAACCGTCTGAGAAATCATTTTGGATCGAGCATCTGTCTCTCTCCAACATCGTCCCATGCTAGCGGGGATCGGCACTTTCTACCATACAGTGCCTCGAACGGTGCCATCTGGATACTGGCCTGGAAACTGTTGTTGTACGAAAACTCTGCCAGGTGCAGGTGATCTTCCCATGAACCACCAAAGTCGAGTGTGCAAGATCTCAACATATCTTCAAGAGTCTGGATTGTGCATTCTGACTGGCCATCTGTCTGCGGGTGATAGGCTGAACTGAATTGGAGATGAGTTTCCAAACTCTCTTGCAAGCTACGCCAAAAGTGCGATATAATTCTTGAATCTCTATCCGAGGTGATACTGACTGGTACACCATGCAACCTAACTATCTGCCTGAGGTACATCTCCGCTAGCTGAGCCGTCGACTGACCAACTCTGAACAGAAGAAAGTGAGCCACCTTTGTGAGCCTATCAACTATCATCCAGATAGCATCTCTACCAGCTGGGGATCTAGGCAATCCAGTCACGAAGTCCATGGTTATATGCTCCCACTTCCATTCTGGAATCGGCAAGGGCTGAAGAATTCTAGCTGGCCTCTGATGTTCAGCTTTAACTTGTTGGCAAACCAAATATCGAGAGACAAACCGGGCTATCTTCCTCTTCATGCCATTCCACCAAAAGTGCTGACGAATATTATGGTACATCTTCGTACCGCCGGGATGAATGGAAAACTGAGAACTATGAGCCTCTGCCATGATCTTCTGTCTGATATCTCCACTGGGTACACAAAGATGCCTCCCATGTCGAAGTGTACCGTCCTCATGGATACATAACTCTGGCCTTCGTCCTGCCTCACACTCTGCTCTGAGTCGCTGAATCTTGGAATCTGCTGACTGCGCCATCCGGATCCTCTCGACGATAGTGGTCTGAACTTGCATACTGGCCATCAATGCCACACTGGTAGGAAGAACAACTTCTATACCTATCTTCTGAAGATTTGATAATAACTCTGGCTGCGTCGTAAGGAAATAAACTCCAGCTCTCCTGCTCAATGCATCTGCAACTACATTAGCCTTTCCAGGATGATACTGCAAGTTGACATCATAATCCACAAGTAGCTCTAGCCATCTCCGCTGACGCATGTTAAAATCCTTCTGGATGAAAATATACTTCAGGCTTTTGTGGTCGGTGAAAATCTCTACCCTATCTCCGTACAAGTAGTACCTCCACAACTTAAGTGCAAACACTACTGCTGCCAGCTCCAAGTCATGGGTTGGGTAATTCCTCTCATGATCACGAAGTTGATGTGACGCATAAGCTATTACCTTCCCATGCTGCATCAGAACACATCCTAAGCCTCTGCCTGAAGCATCACAATACACTGAGAATCCCTCGGTTCCATCTGGAAGCGTGAGAATGGGTGCCGTTATCAAGCCTCACTTCAGCTTCTCAAAAGAATCCTGGCACTTTGCTGTCCAAGCAAACTGCACATCCTTGCGGGTCAACTGGGTCAATGGCGCTGAAATCCGAGCAAAGTCTGAAACAAATCGCCGGTAGTAGCCGTCCAAGCCAAGAAAACTGCGAACTTCTGCAACTGTACTGGGTACTGGCCACGTCTCAATGGCCACGATCTTCTGGGGATCCACTTCTACTCCTCCTCTGGTGATGATATGACCCAAGTACGAAATGCGATCGAGCCAGAACTCGCATTTACTAAACTTGGCATACAATTGGTGCTCTCTGAGAAGCTGAAGAACAACTCTGAGATGCTGCTCATGCTCCGCCTCACTCTTGCTGTAGACCAGGATGCCGTCTATGAACACAATCACAAACTGATCCAAATAAGGCATGAAGATACGATTCATGAGGTCCATGAATACAGCCGGCGCATTGGTTGCTCCAAATGGCATCACAAGGAACTCCCAATGCCCGTACCTAGATCGGAAAGCTGTCTTCGGGATGTCCTGCTCTCTGACTCTGATCTGATGGTATCCTGACCGCAAGTCAATCTTCGAGAATACGGCTGTCCCTTTGAGTTGATCAAACAAGTCATCTATCCTCGGGAGAGGGTATCTGTTCTTGATTGTCACTGAGTTCAAGGTACGATAATTAACACATAATCTGGATATACCATCCTTCTTTTTCACAAGAAGCATCGGGGCTCCCCAAGGCGATCCACTAGCACGAATGAATCCCTTGGTTCTGAGTTCTTCAATCATCTTGTATAATATCTCTAGCTCCGATGGTGCCATCCTGTAGACTCTCTCTGACACTGGGGCTGATCCGGGAATCAAGTCGATGGTGAACTCGATCTTCCGCTCTGGCGGCATTCCTGGAAGCTTTTCTGGGAAAACATCTGAAAACTCTTCAACTATCCGGGATAACTGCACTGCTCCTACTGCCATCCGCAATAATGGAGGAGAAGGTTCGACTTCGCCTCGAGAAAAGGAAAACTTCGGCTCGCCTGGAATGCTAAAAACAACCCTGCGAATATGGCAGTCTATCCTAGCATACTGGTCTCTCAACCAATCCATCCCTAAGACCATATCATAATCGGCCATCGGGAACTCTATCAATCTAGCGGAGAATTCTCTACTGCTAACTACAATCCGACACGAGAAAAACACTCTATCTACTTCCACAAGTCTGCTACCAGTAAGTATATTGAGCCTTACTGATAATGACTCGGGCTCCAGTCCTATCCGTGTTACGAATCGTGCAGACATAAATGAATGTGAGGCACCAGAATCAAATAATACTGAAGCTGGAAAGGTGTTGACGAGAATAGTACCTGCCACCACCTCACCTGGTGCTAATCCTTCTTCTCCTATGGTCAAAGCCAGCACTTGACCATGTCCTCTGGGTGCGGGTCCCTTCTGCTGAAAACTCCTCTGCCTACTCTGGATCAGGGCTTGGGCTTGGGCATACTGCTGCGGTCTCTGCTGCTGGAATGCCTGGGCCTGCGTCGGCAAGGGCCTCGGGAACGGGTACTGCTGCTGCTGCTGCTGGACGGGTGCTGGTCCTCTAAATGAAGGACTAGAGAAGGCTGACGAAGTGGAACTCCCCCTGTTCGGGCAGTTTCCAACCCTGTGGTCCGGGGCACCACAAACCAAGCACAAACCCTGTGCTCTGCGACACTCTGATACCACATGCCCAGGCTTTCCACAGTGTGAACATCCTACTGCAGAAGAATGCTGAACCGACGTCACTGAGGCCGCCCGCCTCGGAGCTCCAATGGTCAAAGCCCTGGCTGCCGGGGCTGGTACTGAAGACTGATTCATCTGGCCATGGGATCGCTTCCGACCCCCGGTCCTATCTACGATCCTTTGGGAGGTATACTCATGCCTCCTAGCTGCCCTCAAAACCGCATCAAAATTCTGATGCTCAAACTCCTCCACTGCTAGCAAAATCTCCAGGTGGAGACCCTGCTGGAACTGCTGGGCTCTATCGAACTCGGTTGCCACCAAGGTGGGAGCAAACCGACTAAGTCTCGAGAACTTGGTCGCCACCAAGGTGGGAGCAAACCGACTAAGTCTCGAGAACTCGACCGCATATCCGTCGACCGTCCTGCCCATCTGCTTCAGATTTGTGAACCTCATCAGTAGATCGTACCGAACAACAGCATCAAAATACTTGGTCTGGAATCTCTCTCTGAATACTGCCCAAGCAATAGGTGCCACTAATCCAAGGGCCTGCGCCTTCCACCAGCTGCGGGCAAGATCCAATAACTGCAGGCGTACCATGGTCACCTTCTCATCTTCTAGAGTCCTGGCTGCTTCTAGAATCACCTCTGTGTCTTGAAGCCAAGTATCAGCAGCGATAGCATCTTCACTGCCGTCGAAGTATGGAGGGTTCAAGCGCTTGAAGCTGTTGGCCGCTCTGTTCCCCTGATGACCTCCTCTGGTGAGAGCGTCTGCCACCGCCTGGTGCAAGGCATCTCCTCGACGATCCTGAGAAGCTAATAATGACCTGATGAGACCCACCAAAGTGCCATCATCAGGCTCTGTAGGCTGAACTGGCTGGACTGGTGGCTCTCCTCCGGTAGGCGCAACTCTGGAGGCTACTCCTGAATGCTGGACTTGATCTCCAGGTTGCTGCTGGTCCACGGGAGGTGCTCCGCCTTGCTGATCGGTAGGTCCAGGAACAATGTCACTGAAGAAGACGACATAGGGAACAATAAGGAAGGACCAGTACAGATCAACGATACAAGCATGTGATCTGGTCAAGATTTCTGGGATTAGGAGGATACGAACAGAGATCAAGGGCGAGTACTGATTGAGACATCTATTCGGTAAACCCTCACATATCTTGATTTACAAGACCTGCATGGGCCACCACTTAAACCATGTAACGTCCCAGAACCAGAATACTGGAGAACGGGGGCATACATAGCCAGCTACGTATAATGAAATGGAATCCACCTCACTATACGGTCACGGCTGTCTAGATATATGAGGGTTTAACTACAATCCATCAGTCCCCTATGGTCAATAACAAGCCTAAATGTCTCAATCTCAAGCAAGCAAATAAAGTTACAAGATGTAGGATCACGAAATATACAATAGTAAGGCGTCCCAAACATTACATATTCGGATGATCATGAGCTAGTCGTACAAAATGTCAAGACTAGCAAGAGTTTCAGTCATACATGATCAACCCTAGGATTTGTCAATCATGTTACAGCCCGTAGGCAGACAGTAAATAAAGGTGCAATCGAGCTAACACGTGCTCGCAGGCTAAACGTCTCAAAAGAATAATTTTACAATAAAGTGGGAGGACAAAAAGAAATCCACTTATTGCCAGGGTTACGCCTAGTGGTCACCATCTGGCTGGAAGACAGGTAGATCCTCTGGAGCTGCTCCGATATCTGGCCATACAAAACCAGCTGGATCAGACCCCAGAAAGAGCAAGTGCCACAAAGGAGGCTTCACTTAGAAACTAAAACCAGCATATCAGAAAAGATAATAAATAAAGTACTGATAATAACAAGAATAACAATAATAAATTGAGTACGAGGAAACCATTCAAGTAGCCAGGTTGCAACTCTTAAACCAAATAAGGACCGGAGTTACAATCCTTCACCTAAATAGAAACCCGTCTCAAATACTGTTGGTAAGTAGTAAAACAATAAACAAGGAGAGGACACAGAACTGCTCCGGGAGCCAGGTTACAACCCTTAAACCCAACAAGGACGGGGGTTGTAACCCTTCGCCTGAACAAAACTGGACCCCTGATCTTTATCATTAAGGCCAGTATAAATAATCATGCTATTGAAGTAAGGTAAAACATGACGAGCATGGCATAGGGAACAATAAGTCAATAAACGAAGAGAGGACACAGAACTGCTCCGGGAGCCAGGGTACAACCCTTAACCCATACAAGGACCGAGATTGTAACCCTTCGCCTGAACAGAGCTGGACCCCTGATCGTTATTGTTAAGGCAAGCATAAGTAATTTTGTCATGTCACAATCCTGTACAGGATCAGGACAAGACTAAGCTGGACTAGACTTCATTCAATCATTCACGGCCAAGCAAAGAGTATGGCTTGATACTTTAACTAACTAGGGTTATCACAGGCCTAGTTACTAGCAAGATGCAATGAGATTATCACAACAGCCACAAGCCCTGCAGACCATCCAGGTTATCCAGGTCGAAAGTTTGTTTATGAAGGGTGCACCACATGACTGTGTGCTGGAAATGTGCCCTACTCGTCGGTAGGCTACAAGTCCGTTAGTGCACCCAGATAACGGGATTACCTGTAGCTGGGAAATCTCTTCATGACTACTGGTTTATTTTAGTCATTAACCTTAGTCGATTTTCAGTAGGTACTCCTGACCGTGGTATTCAGGGATCTTATCGTAGACATGATGCAAGACAATACTGGTTTATTTGTACAAACACAATCGCCCACGGTGTCTAGGTCATTCATACTTGTCATGTCAGGCTGGCTGTCATAACAGCATATCATGCCAGATTTTACTTGTCAAGAGTGCGCCATGACGGGCCACTATCGTGTTCATGAAACATATCAGAACTTACATGGCATAAGCATAAATAAGACATTTTAATATAATAATAATAATAATAATAATAATAATAATAATAATAATAAAAGGACAAGACTGTGGAAGGAGCCATGCGGCTAAGAGAATAGAGCTCATGCGGCCAGGGATAATAGAGCTCATGCGGCCAAGAGATCGGATCTCATGCGGCTCGGGATTCAGAAGTCCATGCGGCTGGGGGAAGACAGGGTCTTATGCGGCTGGAATAATGCAAGTCCATGTGGCTGGGTCAATCAAGTATATGCGGCTGGAAAGGAATCAGTCCATGCGGCTAAGGACCAAGGACAGCTTTATGCGGCTACGGAACATTTAAGCATATGCGGCTGCGAAAGAATCGACTTCATGCGGCTGTGGAAGACAGTTCACATGCGGCTGCGGATAATTGAGTTCATGCGGTTGGAAGGAACCAGTCATATGCGGCTATGTTCAAATGGAGTCTTATGCGGCTGGAGGGGGGAATTGGCTTCATGCGGCTAGAAGGGGATTGACTTCATGCGGCTAAGGGAAGACAAGTCTTATGCGGCTCAGAATTCAAGTGAGCTTATGTGGCTAATTTGTCATACGGCTGGAAGACTTGCCGCATGAAGGTCCATGCGGCTGAGGCTGCTATGCGGCTCAGAAGCTGTTCTTCTTCTCTGCTTGTCCGAGAAGAAGAGCCATGAAGTCCATGGCTTCAAAGCTCCATAAGTCCTTCATCCAAGGTCGGAATCCAGACTTCCATAGGTCAAAATGGGGCAGAACGAAATTCTCTACAACATGGAACCATCAAAACTTAGAAATAATAATATTAATTAGATCAAAACCCAAAAAATCCGAAAATACTATAACTTATATCTACACAAATTGAACCATGGAATTTAGAAATGCTAAGTATTAAAGTGTGTTAGAATCTCGAGAGAAAGAGAATAGAACAATAAAAACGGAGTTCCTCCATAAAGCAAGCTGCACTTGCCTAAGCTCTCTTCCCTGGTAGATGGAAGAGTAATGGTGAAGAAGAAGAAGTAATGGAGAAGAATTAATGAGGAGAGAGAGAGGAGTAGGGTTAATAAATAGTGTTGGTGGGGGTAGGTGGGGATTTTCCCCTTGGTTCATGGTGAACCAAAGCAACCCAAGCCGAACCAAGCCAAACCAAGCAATGAGACATGTAATACAAGTTAAAATACGTACATGTATACCAAGATACGTAATACGAACCACAGGCATTACAACAAATTCTAATCTCTATAACTGAGATGAAATTATAAGATTGACAAAAACTAATGTTGAACCCTTTGTCCTAATAGGTACAACCTCCTCACCACACTCAAGAAGAAAAGAAAGATTATAATTAAAATCACTCACCAACCCGTAGCAATCTCCCTAACCAAAGTTGACAACCCCTCAATTAGATCTCTTCTTCCTTCTGTCTTGGATGGCGAAGTCCTAAGAGCAAAGTGCGGAACTTTCTCTTAGATTTTTGTGGACGAGCACCTCGAATCTCCACTTTTTGTGCTGTGCTTTGTGCCTCCACCCTCATCCCATATATATAGGATGAGAAAAACCTATTTTAGGTCATAATAGGATTTCTTAAATAAGAAGCCCTCAAATAAGAATCCTACTACAACTAAAATAGCCCATCAACATCCTATTTTAGATTATAATAGGATCTCTTAAATAGGAAACCCTCAAATAAGAATCCTATTATATCTAAAATAGCCCAGCACTAATTATGGACATCCAAATCAAGTTAAATCAAATATTTAATCAGATTTGGACTCCATAAATATGCTATTACCAAATTCAGACTGGACTCCAACAATCTCCTCCTCCAGTCTGATGAGAGGGTGTTGACCCCATGGCTCCTCAATTGAACTCCATGCATGTCATCATACGACAGAGTTTCTGCTCCCCTTGCCACTAATCTTCGATCCCCCGAGCTGCTTTGCATCTTTCTTCGTCTCCAGCTCTTCGATCGTTACGTCGATGCTAGCTGCCATGCGTAGCACCTCTTGCACTACTGGGATCCTGCCGATATCAATAATACGATCAAGACCGAAGTCCCTGACGATCAGCCTCACCGCAAGTCTCGGATGCCTGTCCCCGACTTTTGTCTTCTACCGAAAAGTGTTAACATTCTGACGAGCTTCTTCATCCTTGGTTGGCCCAACCAAGTAGACGGTGCGGTCCTCCTGAGATTCGAACTCCTGAACCTGCCCACCTTCGTGTATGATCTATAAGCTCCCCTATACACATGCGTCCTTGAGCAGAACATCACGCACTGTGCATCCGTCGATGACCCACAACTTCCCCTGAACTGTGTGAATGAAGATGCTCTCACCTCAGATTGAGTTTGCTGTAAACCTTGATCTCCTTTATGGCTTTGAACTGCTGAAACCAATATCGCTCCGTGAAGCTTTGACAAACCACCTATCGCCAAAATCGGATCCGTAGAGCAACCCCCACCTGGAGGCCGATCAGTTGTCATGGGACCGATAGACTGACCCTCAATCTTTGACTCACCACCATTCGTCGCTTTGTCTCAACGAACCGAATCCTCCGTATCCCTCAAAGTACCTAGAAGCCCCTCCTCAGCAAGTTTTCGATGATCCACCTCCTATCGAGCATCATTCGAGCCTCCATCCGGTGTCTGTGGCCTACCTGTACAGCTCAGCGGCTTGAGCCTGTACATACCACAACATAAATCTCCCCGAGCCAGCTGTTGGGAACCCTTCGCAAGCATCCAATCTTTGACCCCAAACAGACTACGATAGCCATCATCTGCCAGCCTCCCTACCGAAACCAAGTTGTAGCGCAAACTCGGTACATGGCGCACACCCATGAGAATGAGCTTCTCACCGAGCTCTGTTGTCAAGTGCACATTACCGATGCCTACAACTGCAGTCATCCTATTGTCGCCCATCTTCATACGTCCAAACTTGCCATCGCGATATGACATGAAGATCCTCCTATGTGGAGGGACAAGATACGACGCCCCCGTGTCCATGACCCAGTTGCCGTCATGACACATGCCACAAGGTTTCTCTGTGTCGGTTGCTGCGATGATGATATCTTCCATTATTATGAGATCCTCCTGATCGTCCTTACCTTTTGTCTTCTCAGCTTTGAGCTTCATGCAGTTCCTTTTGATATGACCCCTTTCACTACAGTGATAGCAGCCCTCCTTGTGGTCCACAATCGCAAGATTTTGAGAACTCCCCCTTGTCTTCATCTGTGAATTGGGTCTTCCCTACCTGTAGGAAGTCAACAGAGCAGACTCCTACGACGATTCCACTTGCTTACGTCGGACCTCCTCATTCAACAAGCTACTTTTGACTGCCTCCATCGTGACAACTCCATTAGGCGCGGAGTTGCTCACCGACACTACCAACGTCTCCCAGCTTTTCGACAGAGAGCTCAAGAGCAGTAGGGCCTGAAGCTCATCGTCAATCACCGTCTTCATCGTAGACAGCTGATTGATGATACCCTGAACCTCGTTTAGATGATGTGCCACTGGAGCACCCTTCATGTACTTCGAATTGACGAGTTGGCGAATAAGAAATGCCTTGTTGCCAGCCGTCTTCCTTTCATACAGCGAATGAAGCTTCTCCCATAATGCTTTTGCTGAACTCTCCATGGACATGTGGTAAAACACCGAATCATCCAACCATTGGCGGATGAATCCAACGGCCTTCTGATCCAGTCGTTTCCAGTCTTCAGCAGCTTTGTCCATTGGCTTTACGTTATCACCCTTCAACGGACCATGCAAGTCCTTGCACCAGAGTAGATCCTCCATCCTTGGCTTCCAAATTGCCCAGTTTTCCCCTGTAAGAGTGATCATACGAGTGTTCATTTTCTCCGTAGATATGGTTGTTAGAACCTCCAAAGCTCTGATATCAGATCTTGGGAATCAGATACGCCCTCTTGCACTTCGATACCGTATCTGAGACGTTGCCGCAGTAGAAACTTAGGCCAACCCACCTGAAATAACTAACCCCCGTCTAACGGACACCAAGCACAGATAAAGACAAGTATATGGCGGTGACTACGTCACTTGGATAAATCCTAATCTCTATAACTTAGATGAAATTACAAGATTGACAAAAACTAACGTTGAACCCTTTGCCCTAATAGGTTCAACCCCTTCACCACACTCAAAAAGAAAAGAAAAACATTATAATTGAAATCGTTCACCAACCCGTAGCAATCTCCCTAACTGAAGTTGACAACCCCTCGATTAGATCTATTCTTCCTTCTGTCTTGGATGGCAAAGTCCTAAGAGCAAAGTGCGAAACTTTCTCTTAGATTTTCTGTGGACGAGCACCTCGAATCTCCACTTTTTGTGCTGTACTTTATGCCTTCACCCTCAACCCATATATAGGATGAGAAAAACCTATTTTAGGTCATAATAGGATTTCTTAAATAGGAAGCCCTCAAATAAGAATTCTACTACACCTAAAATAGCCCATCAACATCCTATTTTAGATTATAATAGGATCTCTTAAATATGAAACCCTCAAATAAGAAACCTATTATATCTAAAATATCCCAGCACTAATTATGGACATCTAAATCAAATTAAATCAGATATTTAATCAAATTTGGACTCTATAAATATGTTATTACCAAATCTAGACTAGACTCCAACAATCTCCTCCATCAGTATGATGAGAGGGTGTTGACCCCATGGCTCCTCAACTGGACTCCATGTCTGGCGTCATGCGATAGAGTTCCTGCTCCCTCATGCCACTGATCTTCGATCCCCCGAGATGCTTTGCATCTTTCTTTGTCTCCAGCTTCTCGACCGTCTCATCGACGCTAGCTGCCTTGCGTAGCACCTCTTACACTACTGGGATCCTGTCGATATCAATAACACGATCAAGACCAAAGTCACTGACGATCAGCCTCACCGCAAGTCTCGGCTGCCTGTCCTCGATTTCTATCTTCCACCGAAAAGTGTTAACATTCCGACGAGCTTCTTCATCCTTGGCTGGCCCAACCAAGCAGACGGTGCGGTCCTCCTGAGATTCGAACTCCTGAACCTGCCCACCTTCGTGTCTGAACTTGAAGCTCCCCTATACACATGCGCCCTCGAGCATAATATCACGTATTGTGCATGCCGTCGATGACCCACAGCTCATCCTGACCAGTATGAATGATGATGCTCCCATCTCAGATTGAGTTTGCTGTAAATCTTGATCTCCTTCCTGGCTTCGAACTGCTGAAACCGATATCGTTTCGTGAAGCTTTAGCAAACCACCCATCGCCAAAATTGGATCTGTAGACCAACCCCCACCTGGAGACCAACTAGTTGTCATAGGACCGACAGACTGACCCTCAATCTTTGACTCACCACCATCCGTCGCTTTGTCTCGACGAACCGAATCCTCTGTATACCTCAAAGCACCTAGAAGCCCCTCTTCAGCAAGTTCTTGCCGATTCACCTCCTGTCGAACACCCCTCGAGTCTCTATCCGGTGTCTATGGCCTACATGTACAGCTCAGCGGCTTGAGCCTGTACATGCCATAAAACAAATCTCCCCAAGCCAGCTGTTGGGAATCCTTCGCAAGCATCCAATCTTTGTCACCAAACAAACTGTGACAACCATCATCTGCCAGCCTCCCTACCGAAACCAAGTTGTAGCACAACCTCGATAGATGTCGCACACCCTTGAGAACGAGCTTCTCACCGAGCTCCATTGTCAAGTGTACATTACTGATGCCTACAACTGCAGTTGTCCCCTTATCGTCCATCTTCACACGTCTAAACCTGCCATCGCGGTATGACGTGAAGATCCTCCTATGTGGAGTGGCATGATATGACGCACCCATGTCCATGACCCAGTCGTCATCATGACATATGCCACAAGGTTTCTCTGCGTCGGTTGTTGCGATGATGATATCTCCCATTGCTGTGAGATCCTCATGATCGTCCTTGCCTTTTGCCTTCTCAGCTTTGATCTTCATGCAGTTACTCTTGATATGATCCCTTTCGCCACAGTGATAGCAGCCCTCCTTGCGGTCTACAATCGCAAGATTCTGAGAACTCCCCCCTGTCCTCATCTGTGAATTGGGTCTTCCCTTCCCGTAGGAAGTCACCAGAGCGGACTCCTGCGATGATTCCACTTGCTTGCGCCGGACCTCCTCATTCAACAAGCTACTTTTGACTGCCTCCATCGTGACAACTCCATCAGGCATGGAGTTGCTCACCGACACCACCAACGTCTCCCAGCTTTCTGGCAGAGAACTCAAGAGCAGTAGGGCCTGAAGCTCATCATCAATCACCATCTTCATCGCAGACAGCTGATTGATGATACCCTGAACCTCGTTCAGATGTTGTGCCACTGGGGCACCCTCCGTGTACTTCAAGTCTGTGCTTGGTGTCCGTTAGACGAAGGTTGGTTATTTCAGGTGGGTTGGCCTAAGTTTCCACTGCAGCAACGTCTCAGACATGGTATCGGAGCGCAGGAGGACGTATCCGATTCCCAACAGTTTTATCACCTAATCAAGAATATATGATATAGTCAAAATCAAATTCTTCTGCATAAGATACAAGATGATATGTCCAATAAATCTACAGTAGGGAATCACTAATATTGGGGCACAACTGATTGCACAGGAATAGTGCCAAGTCTAACATGCAGATACCATGTAATAGAAAATATATGTGTGTTTAACTATACTGTGTCTAAAATGATTATCGTAATCATAAATTTATGAGAACTATCTACAAGACAACAAGAATATAGAAATAATAGCATGGTCTCACATAATTTTCAAAAAGACAAAAAAAGTTAGGTCAAAGAATGAGAAACTTGATATACTGGTAGTGTCACGACCCGCACCCACTGTGAGGGTACGAGTACGTAATAGCGCCCAGCCTACGCCACAGTGTCGGCGGTAGAACGCTGTTCTAAGTCCCTAACTAGCCATCAACTCATGCAGTATATAATGTACTCATCATGATCAACTCCGAACGGAGGACGAGTATAAGATATGGTGTAACTCAATCACAGTCTAAGCATGATAAGATAACACCGAAATATAACTAAGGAACTGAAGACAACAATAACTACTGAAATAATAACATCTCGAACAATCTCAAATACAACTCAAGTCTCAAATCTAGACAACAAGTTCTACATGAAAACAGATACAAGTCTACTAAACTAAATCCCGATCACTCCTGAGTGTCGGGGCCAAAGGTAGCTGTCCCATCTCCGGGTCCATAATATGTAGGGCATGTATCCTCAGCACAAGTATCTGTAATATTTCAACAGGTCCAGTCAGGACAGGAACGAGCACAATCTCATCTAGAAAACCCAAGTAAATGACAAAGAACTATAAAGCAGTTATAGACAGTTGTATTGATGAACATGGCAGTTTATATTCTGGTGATGGTATAGAAAGACAGTTAAGGTACAAGGAAAGTAAGGTAACTAAACAAGAGAAGAATCATGGCAATAAAGACTGTAAAAATAGAACTAGCTGAACTAGAGTAACATGGTATAAGTCCAGACAGTAAATATAGACAAATGTAACTCCAATGTAAGTCCAGTACAAGACGAATCTAATACAAGATGAATCCAGTATGGAACGATTCCAATCATAGTGATCAATGATTCTAGGGTGAGTCCAGCCTATACTCTAACAGTGTGTTTTAAAATACCGAGTTCGACATGTAAACGGCTATAGGTAATCCGGCACATCACACACCTGGCCGGGAGTGAGATGGCTATCATTCCAGTTTGATTCCAGCATAAGGGTGATTCCATAATTGGGGTATGTCTACATGTCTTACTCTAGTATTTTCCCTCCCAGCAAGTGAATCCAGAAATCCGACACAATGATTCAAGATGAGTCCAGCCAGAACATGATGATACCAGTAAATGATTCCAGAATGATTCCAGTAATAGAGGCCAGACAATAAATGTGTGTCGCATACATGAATCCAAAAATATCCATACGTATTGTAACAGAGAATTGCATACAACTAACTAGAACTGAAGTACAGTAATTGACAAATAAATGAGAGAACTATCAGAGAATGTACTCGCCTTATACTCTGAAAAGAGTAGTGTAATATCAGATGTCTGCACCGGAGTCACAATGTCCTAAATAGAGCAGTACAGGTTATAATGTGTTTAAAATAAGATAAATAGAGTTTATGATGCAATCTACATGATTTCTAGGTCAATCTAGGTCAAAGTCAAACTTGGGTCAACCATGGTCAATTATACTAGTCAACTAGGTCAATCATAGTCTAGTCAAGTCTCACTAGGCCTAACCAAGTTAGCCTAGGCAATCAAGGCTAGACATACGTAAAGTAAAACAATGTGAACCACACCAAGGCATATATATATACCATATAGGTATATATATACCACACATAGGGCTATTGCCTATAATTAGTAATATATATACATTACATATAGGGAAGCCATATATTTACATATATATTACATATACAACCATCAAACTTACATATATATTTACATACTACATATATAGACATACAATATAATCTCAATCCCATAGTCCAAAGGCCCCCAAAACCTATACCATATATAACCCAACCTGACACATATATACTCATAGATAACCCTAGTCTATAACACATATATTCATACAATACTAGACTAAATCCTTAGACATATATATCAACAACCAAATCTATTTCCTAACTAGCACTAACACAACCATGAAACTAAACTAACCTTCCTAACTCCCCAACACCACACCCATCTAACAGCCTACTAACAACACTATGGGATGCACATGAGGGAATGGACATGAAGATAAATAGAAAGAATTGCATGAAACTGGAATGGGCACAGTAAACCCAATCTCAGGTTCCATCCAAGCCATAATCCCAGGGATATCAATCTCAGGAATTATCAGAGAATGTATTCAGTTCATTAACTACTCAATGCAATAAAACCCCATTCAAACTTAATTGCAAATCAACCAACCCTTAGCCTAAACCAAAGCTCCCTGCCTACTGCTCCTTCTACTGCTACTGCTGAGATGCCAAGGCAATGCTCAAGTTGCACTTGTAATTGCATCTACTGCTGCTGCAGGCAGGACAAGACAGCTACCATGCTACAATGCTGCTAGCTGCTGTAAATGCAAGCCAAGCCTATCCACAACACTTCATAACCTCTCTCCTAACCACAACTATATCTATTACCTGCCTTGCCCCCAATACCCCTTTATTAGATTACATAAGTATACTCACACAACATATGATACTAACCCAAACTGAAATAAATATCAGATATTGGAATTGTATTGGAAAACCTATTCTATAGCATGCCTATGGTCCATGGCCAAGTGCCAAAGCTTAGGGTTGATCGAGTGATATCCAAGTGGTGTCCAAGTGAAGGGTGTGTGCATACAAAACAGGGAATTGGCAAGTAAAGGGGCGTGTGGGTAAATACATGACAATGATGTGTATGTTTGATACATAGGCTAAGGTTGTGTGTGTTTAGGAAAACAGGGAATGGGGTTCAGGTTTAGGCATGTGGGTGTGTGGATATGTGATATTAGAATCAGTGTTGTGTGTCACATGTAATAATGTGTGTAAATGAACTGTTCTCAGTTTTTCTTAAGTTCTCAGAAATGATAAGGAGTGTGTTCTCAGTTTTGTGTGTGTGTGTTGACAGTTTGAAGGTAAATGAGTGTAGTGTCAAACATGTACAGGTAAATGAAATATGTGTCATGAATATGTATAGTAGTTGGTTAAGTGTACAGTTAAGACCATGTGTGTGTATAAATGTGTGAGTATAATGTGAAGTGTGTGAGCTGTTAAGGTGAGGGTGATATGCGTGTACCTGTGTGTGTGTGTGTGTGTGTTGTGTGTTTCAACTCAGATTTCAGGTTTAAGTAAAATGGTAGTTTACTCATCCCAAAGCCAATCGAAATCCCAAATTCCCTGTGTTATTCCCAAACCGATCATGCAACCAACAGTATCATTGACAGTGTAACAGTAGCAGTATAACGTGGGGGTGAGAGCTGTGCATATGCATACATTTGTGTAATAAAATATGAGGAACCAGTGTACTTAAATTAACATGGCAATTTAATTCAGAAATCACAATCAATGAAACATGTATCAGTCCTAGCAGTAACATATTGCTCAAACCCATTCGAACCCAATTCAAAACTCTTCACCATTGAACCCAAAACATGACCCTATATCAGCATCATCAAATTATAACAATTTAACATTTAATCGAATTCACAAAACTCAGAAAAATTGCACTGGACTGAACCAGTATTCAGAACCTATTCCCAAAAATTAATTCACATTCGAAAAACCATTAAAACTCCAAATAATGGTTGATAAACGTGTGAGAGTATGATATGGTGTTATAAAGGTTGTGTCGTGTCCACATAAGTCGACACGACGTGTCCAATTGCTAAAAAACAAGTATCAGAGAATAGCAGTGTCAGCAGCCTCGTGCATGCGTGTGGGTCGCCCTAGGACACGACACAGGGCGACCCGTGTCTCGTGCTCATGCATGTGGGTTCTTCCAGAGTAGGGCTTCGTGAAAAAGTGTCTGTATCGTGTCCACTCAAGCCGTGTCTAGAGAAAACAACTCGTATCAGACGCGATTTTTGCGCGCACGCAGTGACAGTGTGGGCCAGTATGAGTTGATTATCTCTCAAACCACTCAATGAAATCCTCTCAAATTTTACGTGCATGGTGTCAGTCATTGCCCACAGGTTTCCACCAATTTTGGGGCCCAACCGAGTCGTGTCGTGTCGGATATGGACGTGTGGCAGCAGGACACTGTACGGGGCCTGTGCGCGGTGTCGTGCGTGAGGTGCGTGTCCGATTTGGACACAAAAAATCTACAGAATCATGCTCAGTCTATCATGAAATCTATATATATATATATATAAGACAACAAATCTCTTCAAACACTTTTCAAAAATATCAATTTTAAAACCTTTGTGGCGTTTTAACAAACACACAGCAGTACAAACTGATACGTGTCCGATACGGACACGAAATTGACACGACTCAACACCAAACCTATGCTAGCAGCTAGAGGACTCCTAGGGCTATGCACTCATGCAAAGAAATCAAAATTTAACGGTGATTGTGAGGGTTTACCTATTGGTTGAGCTTTCAATAAAAAGCTTCAAAAGGGGGAAATCTCCTTGCTAGCCAAGCTCTCCAAATTGATTCAAACCTGAGATTTCTCTCCATGAACATAAAGTAGGGATTGATTAGAACCTAATGCAAAAGATTTGAGCCAAAAAGGACTTGAAATGAGAAAGTTATGGATTGGGGAAGATGGCTCATTACCTCTTTCTTCAAAACTTGAAAAATTAATAAAAGAGGCAAGAACAAGGAAGAGATTATTTATAGGGAAGGGGGAGCCCTAGTGGCTGGTCATAAAGTGAAAAATTTGGGTTAGGTTTACAAGTCATGGACCAAGTCATATGAGCAATGGGCTCTCTACCTTAGCCTTAAGTCCAACATTAAAATCCTTCCTAATTTTCTCAAGAGCTAAGTCACTCAAGTCAAAACCAAGTCGACTTAAGTTAGATTAGGATCTCACCATGCTAACCTAGTCACCATAGTTAGGGTCAACACCTAGGTTAGTCTACAAAATCTTAACTAGCAAAAGTCAAAATCAACAACCGTCAATCCAATAAATAAATCAAAAATTCTAATAAGTCAAATGACCAAATTACCCCTAGGCTAAAAATGATAAATAGATATTCCAAATCACATGGTTAGGCTCTAGGGTAGACAGTCTCTAGGGTTTCACTAGCTGCACATCAAAATCACAAGTCATGACTTAAAACAGTTTTAAATTGATTAAAAATTACCAAAAATCATAATATGATTTAAATACAATAAATAATAATTATAAATACAAAATTTCAAAAATACCCTTATTTCAGAAACTGGGTGTTACAAGTCTACCCTCCGTAGAAAAATTTTGTCCTCGAAATTAAGATGATCGCACCCCTACTAGGTCAAACCCCCAATCAAATCAAGGTCGATAGATAACATGCAATATAATCCTACTGGTCATGATTCTGCAGTCTCGAACAGGGTAGCTACACTATCTAGCAATCACAAGCAATATCCTGGCAGGTACTAATGGAATCACACAATAAGATGGAAAGAAGAACAGGAAGACAGACCTGCTAACCCGTCACCCGTAGCGTCGGTCTACTCGACTGTCAGCGTAAAAGCCCTGCCCCTCTGGGGTGTATCCCTCAGATGGTGCAGGGCACGATGCTGCGCTACAGGTGGCCTAGCTCCCTCTATCTAATTCTTGACACTCAAGTAATATCCACCCTGATATTCTACTCAATTACTCTAGGGCACCATCTATATGGTATCTATTATGCAATCTGATAATCATACCCGTCTATTCAGAACCATGTTAGCAGAATCCTCGTCACACCAGTAAGAATGGCTGTGATAATCCATAGAGTCCATAACTAATGTACATACCTCTAGAATTATGGTACTTAAAATTTTTGCATTACCGCTAGCTTGGCTGCGAAAACTTTAAATTCCCACACCCGAGAAATACATCCAAAATCAGACTCTATCTTATCGCCAACCAGCTAATATAGCTGTAAAAGACTCTAGATTCCATGACTGAGGCAACCTAGCCCATAATGTTATCTTGGTAGAAAATCAAGTCAATAGTGAAAACCAAGAATCAAATTCAACGATGAACAAGGAAGATAGACAGATACTGTCAGAATCGAATTTCGAGGTAGTTTATAATGAGATTCTCAAGGGTCATCCCAGGAATCTTCTCAAGTAGTCCTAACTGTGATTGAGTACCTCTCCGTTAAAGCCTATCTCTCAATCCTATCGCAGGCTCGCAACAGTACAACTAAGTCGCCGTACTACCACGATGTCGCACTAATGCGACTCACGACCTGCATGGGCCACCACTAAAAATGTGTCACGACCCGCACCCACTGTGAGGGTACGAGTACGTAATAGCGCACAGCCTACGCCATAGTGTCGGTGGTAGAATGCTGTTCTAAGTCCCTAACTAACCATCAACTCATGCAGTATATAATGTACTCATCATGATCAACTCCGAACGGAGGACAAGTATAAGATATGGTGTAACTCAATCACAGCCTAAGCACGATAAGATAACACCGAAATATAACTAAGGAACTGAAGACAACAATAACTACTGAAATAATAACATCTCGAACAATCTCAAATACAACTCAAGTCTCAAATCTAGATAACAAGTTCTATATAAAAACAGATGCAAGTCTACTAAACTAAATCCCGATCACTCCTGAGTGTCGGGGCTAAAAGTAGCCGTCCCGTCTCCGGGTCCATAATATGTAGGGCATGTATCCTCAGCGCAAGTATCTGTAATATTTCAACAGGTCCAGTCAGGACAAGAACGAGCACAATCTCATCTAGAAAACCCAAGTAAATGACAGAGAACTATAAAGCAGTTATAGACAGTTGTATTGATGAACATGGCAGTTTATATTCTGGTGATGGTATAAAAAGATAGATAAGGTACAAGGAAAGTAAGGTAACTAAACAAGAGAAGAATCATGGCAATAAAGACTGTAAAAATAGAACTAGCTGAACTAGAGTAACATGGTATAAGTCCAGACAATAAATATAGACAAGTATAACTCCAATGTAAGTCCAGTACAAGAAAAATCTAATACAAGATGAATCCAGTACGGGACGATTCCAGTCATAGTGATCAATGATTCCAGGGTGAGTCCAGCCTATACTCTAACAGTGTGTTTTAAAATATCGAGATCGACATGTAAACGGCTATAGGTAATCCGACACATCACACACCTGGCCGGGTGTGAGATGGCTATCATTCCAGTTTGATTCCAGTATAAGGGTGATTTCAGAATTGGGGTATGTCTACATGTCTTACTCTAGTATTTTCCCTCCCAGCAAGTGAATCCAGAAATTCGACACAATGATTCAAGATGAGTCCAGCCAGAACATGATGATACCAGTAAATGATTCCAGAATTATTCCAGTAATAGAGGCCAGACAATAAATGTGTGTCGCATACATGAATCCAAAAATATCCATACGTGTTGTAACAGAGAATCGCATACAACTAACTAGAACTGAAGTACAGTAATTGACAAATAAATGAGAGAACTATCAGAGAATGTACTCGCCTGATACTCTGAAAAGAGTAGTGTAATATCAGATGTCTGCACCGGAGTCACAATGTCCTAAATAGAGCAGTACAGGTTATAATGTGTTTAAAATAAGATAAATGGAGTTTATGATGCAATCTACATGATTTCTAGGTCAATATAGGTCAAAGTCAAACTTGGGTCAACTATGGTCAATTATACTAGTCAACTAGGTCAATCCTAGTCTAGTTAAGTCTCACTAGGCCTAACCAAGTTAGCCTAGGCAATCAAGGCTAGACATAAGTAAAGTAAAACAATGTGAACCACACCAAGGCATATATATATATATATATACCATATAGGTATATATATACCACACATAGGGCTATTGCCTATAATTAGTAATATATATACATTACATATAGGGAAGCCATATATTTACATATATATTACATATACAAGCATCAAACTTACATATATATTTACATACTACATATATTGACATACAATATAATCTCAATCCCATAGTCCAAAGGCCCCCAAAACCTATACCATATATAACCCAACCTGACACATATATACTCATAGATAACCCTAGCCTATAACACATATATTCATACAATACTAGACTAAATCCTTAGACATGTATATCAATAACCAAATCTATTTCCTACCTTGCACTAACACAACCATGAAACTAAACTAACCTTCCTAACTCCCCAACACCACACCCATCTAACAGCCTACTAACAACACTATGGGATGCACATGAAGGAATGGACATGAAGATAAATCGAAGGAATTGCATGAAACTGGAATGGGCACAGTAAACCCAATCTCAGGTTCCATCCAAGCCATAATCCCAGGGATATCAATCTCAGGAATTATCAGAGAATGTATTCAGTTCATTAACTATTCAATGCAATAAAACCCCATTCAAACTTAATTGCAAATCAACCAACCCTTAGCCTAAACCAAAGCTCCCTGCCTACTGCTCCTTCTACTGCTACTGCTGAGATGCCAAGGCAATGCTCAAGTTGCACTTGCAATTGCATCTACTGCTGCTGCAGGCAGGACAAGGCAGCTGCCATGCTACAATGCTGCTAGCTGCTGCAAATGCAAGCCAAGCCTATCCACAACACTTCATAACCTCTCTCCTAACCACAACTATATCTATTACCTGCCTTGCCCCCAATACCCCTTTATTAGATTACATAAGTATACTCACACAACATGTGATACTAACCCAAACTGAAATAAATATCAGATATTGGAATTGCATTCGAAAACCCATTCTATAGCATGCCTATGGTCCATGGCCAAGTGCCAAAGCATAGGGTTGATCGAGTGATATCCAAGTGGTGTCCAAGTGAAGGGTGTGTGCATACAAAACAGGGAATTGGCAAATAAAGGGGCATGTGTGTAAATACATGACAGTGATGTGTATGTGTGATATATAGGCTAAGGTTGTGTGTGTTTAGGAAAACAGGGAATGGGGTTCAGGTTTAGGCATGTGGGTGTGTGGATATGTGATATTAGAATCAGTGTTGTGTGTCACATGTAATAATGTGTGTAAATGAACTGTTCTCAGTTTTTCTTAAGTTGCCAGAAACGATAAGGAGTGCGTTCTCAGTTTTGTGTGTGTGTGTTGACAGTTTGAAGGTAAATGAGTGTAGTGTCAAACATGTACAGGTAAATGAAATATGTGTCATGAATATGTACAGTAGTTGGTTAAGTGTACAGTTAAGACCATGTGTGTGTGTAAATGTGTGAGTATAATGTGAAGTGTGTGAGCTGTTAAGGTGAGGGTGATATGCGTGTACCTGTGTGTGTGTGTAGTGTGTTTCAACTCAGATTTCAGGTTTAAGTAAAATGGTAGTTTACTCATCCCAAAGCCAATCGAAATCCCAAATTCCCTATGACCAAACCGATCATGCAACCAACAGTTGTTGACACAAAGTCACAGTCAACCAAATATTGATAACATTGACTAAATAATAGTTGTGATAATTTAATACGACACACGACGTCTATATTCTGCTCAAGCCAGACGACAGCTCAGTTGTGCTAATACAAGTCGTTTTCGCATCTGTACTTTTCTATTTATTGAGTCTAGAATGATTGTAAGCTGAGTTATGCTGGGCTCTTGGGACTCAACCCATAACCCATCCAAAATCCATAAAGCTCCACATCCAAATTTAGCCCATTGGACCCTTGGACCAGTTCTGTGCTCTGGAGACAGAGTTCAGGCCGAACTCTGCCTCCACACAGAGTTCGGGCTGAACTCTGTCCCCTAAAAATCAGCACCCTAATTTTTAGGGTTGGCTGGTTGCTAGTTATCCAACGGCCAATTTTTTGAAAATTCCTACCAGAATTCTGGCCGAATTCTGCCTGTTAAAAACCTATAAATAGGCCAAGAATTCTCTCATTTTCAATCAACCAATCTTCTCTTCTCTTCTCTCTTAAGCTCAATATAAGCCATACCCTTCTCATCTACTAGCCACAAGTTTCCTAAGTCTCGAGTGCTCAGCATCTCTCAGTTAGGAGTCTTGTGCAAGAGTTCAAGAAGTAGCTTGGAAAATTCCAAGCATCGCCACTGCGATCCATTTTAAGAAGTTGACGTGCTCTTCTGAAGTAAAGGCACGGGTTGTAACTACTATTTCACAAATAGTGGATTTAATCCTGAGCTAGAGTTCTCAGGCCTGGACTAGTCCTCCACGAGGGAAACCAGGTTAAAATCGGCCGTGTTTGCGTATGCTCTCTTACTCCTTATCTGTTTTCCGTATTTACTCTGATTAATTTTAGATCATGAAAGAGTTGATTTTTAATTGGTTATTATTGTTGTAACTCTATTCACCCCCCTCTAGAGTTGCCATCTGTTCTTCAATTGGTATCAGAGCTCTGTTCTCTTTACAAGGATTTACATCCTAGAGCTGATCCATGGCAACCACACAATCCTTGATTTTCAATCACGGTGAAGGACAGTCCACTCATAAGCCTCCCCTATTTGATGGAACTAACTACACGTATTGGAAAACACGGATGAGCTTTTATCTTAAGTCGCTAGACTTTGACCTTTGGACTATCGTCACTGACGGTTACAAAAAGCCCGCCAGAATAGTTGTCAACGGTGATCTCGTCGAGAAATCACATGACAAGTATTCTGACGAAGAGAAGAAACAGGCAAGTTTAGACGCGAGAGCTATTAATGCTTTATTCTGTGCTATAGACAGGAATGAGTTCAACAGGATATCTACATGCACCACATCTCACGAAGTATGGAAACTCCTAGAAGTGACGCATGAAGGAACCACCCAAGTCAAGGAATCTAAGATAAGCCGTCTCACTGAAGAATACGAGGCTTTCAAGATGAAGCCAAACGAGACGATCACGCAAATGTTCACAAGATTCCTCGACACCATCAACCCCCTATCTTCACTCGGCAAGCAATATTCAAATCACGAGAAGATTCGCAAGCTACTTAGGGGGCTACCAAAAATTTGGAACCCTAAGGTGACAGCCATCATAGAAGGAAATGATCTCACAACCATGTCCATGGAGACCTTGATGGGAAAGCTAATGACTCATGAGCTTGACCTCAAGGACTTCGAAGAGCCTGCTCCTAAGGCTAAGGAGATCGCACTCAAAGCTCACCGACGGAGGGCTGAACCCGAAGAGACGGATGACGACAACTCAGAAGACGATGATCAAGCTCTTATGGTCCGCAACTTCAAGAAATTCCTCCGCTTCAATCGAAGAAAGAAGAAACCACAAGAAGATGGCGAAGAAGAACCAACGTACTACGGTTGCAAGAAGACTGGACACGTCCGAAAAGACTGTCCATTCTTGAAGAAAGGCAACCGCTATGAGAAGCCATACAAGAAGACCTCCTCAAAGAAATATGCCAACACAAGCATTTGGCATAAAAGCGAAGCTAGTGACTCCGAGGAAGAAAAGGACTCTCCTCAAGATACGGCTAATGTGTGCCTAATGGCGACGTCCGACAAGGTATCAAACGAAACTCTTGACGACTTCTCTTTTGATGAACTTGGCGATGCTTTCACCGATTTACTCGATGATCACAAAAAGATCATTGGTAAATACAAACATGCCAAGGACAAAATCAAAAGTCATGAAGTCGAAATTCAAAGACTTTCTTTATTGCTTGATAACATTAGAGACACTTCACCCACGGAAGTCACAGATGAGGTATCTAAGCTTAAACTAAGCCTTCATGATGCCGAAGCACGTATTGAGCAACAAACACAAGAAATCACAACACTCAACATGATGCTTGCTGAAGAAAAGAGTAGACACAAGATTCTATGACTAAGATATATGGTTTAAATGCTAAGGTTACTGAACTGCAGGCTGTCTCTAAGAGATTAGAGACTAAATTGGGAAAACAGGTTGTTTAACCTCAAACCCAATCACATGAGACACACACAAAGCATAACATTTCTCATACTAGTCTTCCACGTCATCCACCTACAACACATAACCATGCTTTCATGTACACACACTTTCATAAAGCACACAAACCACATGCACGTAGAAATAACTCTCATATGTTACACAATCATCATGCTACATACAATCATCACAATGTTGCACAAAGACACAATCAACATCATTCTACATATAGACATCATCACCATGCTGCTCCATATAGACATTATCACCATGCTACTCCATATTACTCTGATGTTCCATATAGATAATATCACCATGCCACTCTACATCACTCTATGCATAGTCATCATCACCATGCTAATCATCATACTTCTCCTCATTATAGACATCATCAGCATGCTCCTAATGTAAATAGGAATGCTATATGTACTTATTGTGGTTTACATGGACACATATCACCACAATGTAGAATTAGAAGATTAGTAGATAGAAAGATATATGCATGGTTTCCAAAAACTAATTTTTCAGGACCCTCAAGAACTTGGGTACCAAAGGTCACATCTACTCTTGATGTAGGTGGACCTTCCCTCCTCAACTAAGAGTAAGTGGATTCTCGATAGTGGATGCTCGCGGCATATGACGGGAGACGCAAATCTTTTCGCATAACTATCGATGAAGAGAGAAGGATATGTATCCTTCGGTAACAACCTTAAAGGTTATATTATAGGTAATAGTAGTATTGGTTATCCTCCCTCTCCCGTAATAAAGGATGTCTGCCTAGTGACCGAGTTAAAGCATAACCTGCTCAGCATTAGTCATCTTATTGACCATGGTTATGACATTAACTTTGGACAAAACAAATGCCTTATTTATGATAGGTTAACGGGAGACATTGCTTTTGAAGGGGTAAGAGAGGATAATATTTATATTTTCTATTTTGTCTGCAAATACTAACAATGCAGGTAGATGCCTATTTGCTCATAAAGATGAACGGTTACTATGGCACCAGCGTCTTGGTCATGCCAACATGGATACTATATCCAGGCTATCGACCAAGAAGCTAGTTAGAGGCTTGCCCGATATCACATTCAAAAAGGACACCGTATGTGCCGAATGTGAGTTGAATAAGGCAACCAAGTCATCTTTTCATTCCATAAACTCTGTAAGCACTATTAGACCCTTGCAACTACTCCATATGGATTTATTTGGCCCTAGTAGAGTAGCCAGTCTTGGTGGAAAACTCTATGCCTTTGTTATTGTTGATGATTTTTCAAGATTTACTTGGGTTTTCTTTCTTGCAAATAAAAGTGATGCTATTTCGGTTTTCAAAATTTTTGTTAAGAAAGTTCAAAACGAAAAAGGCTACATGATTACTCGTATCCGAAGTGATCATGGAGGCGAATTCAAAAATTCTGATTTTGAAAAGTTTTGTGATTCCAATGGTTTTAATCATGAGTTTTCTTGTCCAAGAACTCCTCAACAAAATGGTATTGTGGAGCGGAAGAATAGGACTCTTGGCGATATGGCTAGAGTCATGTTGAACAAGTTTTCACTTCCGAAATACTTTTGGGCTGAAGCTGTCAGTACAGCATGCCACATTTTAAATAGGGTGCTTATTCGTCCTATTACGAAGAAAACACCCTATGAGCTTTGGTTTGGGAGAACTCCAAATGTTTCTTATTTTAGAGTTTTTGGATGTAGATGTTTTATCCTTAACACTAAAGACAACTTAGGCAAATTTGATGCCAAAGCTGACGATGGTATTTTCCTTGGCTATGCGGCCAAGAGCATGGGATATAGAGTTTTTAACAAACGCTCTTTAATTGTGGAAGAGTCTACAAATGTGACTTTTGATGAAGATAACAGTGCTGCAGCTACTCTTGATGATGATATTGAACCATCAACGTCTACTCCAATGAATACCACAACCGAAACCAATTCTTTGGAAGGCTTGCCAAAGAAGTTCTCTTTCAAGCCATCACATCCAGAAAATTTGGTAATCGGCGAGGTCTCACGTGGAGTAACTACTAGATCATCATTAAGAGACTCTATTGCTAGCACTGCCTTTATTTCACAAATTGAGCCGAAAAATATTTTAGAAGCTTTCAATGATGAATTTTGGATTTCTGCTATGCAAGAGGAACTCAACCAATTCGAGAGGAGCCAAGTATGGGAACTCGTTCCTAGACCGGCTAATCACTCGATTATTGGTACTAAATGGGTTTTTAGAAACAAAGTAAATGAAGATGGTTCAGTCACACGCAACAAAGCTCGTCTAGTAGCCCAAGGATACAACCAAGAGGAAGGTATCGACTACGATGAGACGTATGCTCCTGTTGCTAGATTAGAATCCATTCGGATGCTTTGTGCATTTGCAAATTTTCAAAATTTCAAATTATTTCAAATGGATGTTAAAAGTGCTTTCTTGAATGGTTTTATTAAGGAGGAAGTTTATGCAAAACAACCTCCTGGCTTTGAAAATCACAAATTTCCTGACCACGTGTTCAAGCTAAAGAAAGCGCTATATGGCCTCAAACAAGCTCCTTGAGCTTGGTATGAACGGCTAAGCAACTTCTTGCTTGAGAAAGGTTTTTCAAAAGGGAAAATTGACACTACACTTTTCATAAAATATTTCAAAGACACTATTCTTTTAGTACAAATATATGTAGATAATATTATTTTTGGTTCTACTGATGAAACCCTTTGTCAAGATTTTGCCAAGTGTATGCAGACCGAGTTTGAGATGAGCATGATGGGGGAGCTCAACTACTTTCTTGGGCTGCAAGTCAAACAAATGTCAAATGGAACCTTCATCTGTCAGTCGAAGTATACAAAGGACATGCTGAAGAAATTCGACCTTGATAACGTCAAACCAATCAGCACTCCTATGGCTACTTCAACCAAACTTGAACCAGATGATAGCGGCAAACCCGTAGATCAACGTAAGTATCGAGGTATGATAGGCAGTTTACTCTATCTTACTGCTAGTCGCCCTGATATAATGTTTAGCGTTTGCCTGTGTGCTAGATATCAAGCGAATCCTAAGGAATCACACATGACCGCAGTTAAGCGTATCTTTCGATACCTTAAGGGTACAGTTACAGTGGGCCTATGGTATCCCAAGTCAACATCCTTTGACCTTATTGGTTACTCTGATGCTGACTTCGCCGGATGTAAGGTCGACCGTAAAAGTACGAGCGGCACGTATCATTTATTAGGAAAGGCTTTAGTCTCTTGGTTTAGCAAGAAGCAGAATTCTGTCGCACTATCCACAACAGAAGCTGAATACATAGCAGCTGGGCGTTGTTGTGCACAAATTCTGTGGATGAAGCAAACCCTTGAAGACTATAATTTATCTTTCATGCATATTCCAATCTTTTGTGACAACACTAGTGCAATAAATCTTACTAAGAACCCTATTTGTCACTCACGTACGAAGCACATTGAGATACGACACCGTGTCATTGACAGTGTAACAGTAGCAGTATAACGTGGGGGTGAGAGCTGTGGATATGCATACATTTGTGTAATAAAATATGAGGAACCAGTGTACTTCAATTAACATGGCAATTTAATTCAGAAATCACAATCAATGAAACATGTATCAGTCCTAGCAGTAACATATTGCTCAAACCCATTCGAACCCAATTCAAAACTCTTCACCATTGAACCCAAAACATGACCCTATATCAGCATCATCAAATTATTACAATTTAACATTTAATCGAATTCACAAAACTCAGAAAAATTGTACTGGACTGAACCAGTATTCAGAACCTATTCCCCAAAATCAATTCACATTCGAAAAACCATTAAAACTCCAAATAAATGGTTGATAAACGTGTGAGAGCATGATATGGTGTTATAAAGGTTGTGTCGTGTCCACATAAGTCGACACAACGTGTCCAATTGCTAAAAAACAAGTATCAGAGAATAGCAGTGTCAGCAGCCACGTGCATGTGTGTGGGTCGCCCTAGGACACGAAACAGGGCGACCCGTGTCTCGTGCTCATGCATGTGGATTTGCCCAGAGTAGGGCTTCGTGAAAAAGTGTCTATATCGTGTCCACTCAAGCCGTGTCTAAAGAAAACAACGCGTATCAGACGCGATTTTCGCGCGTGCAGAGACAGTGTGGGCCAGTGCGAGTTGATTATCTCTCAAACCACTCAATGAAATCCTCTCAAATTTTACGTGCATGGTGTCAGTCATTTCCCGCAGGTGTCTACCAATTTTGGTGTCCAACCGAGTCGTGTCGTGTCAGATATGGACGTATGGCAGCAGGACACTGCACGGGGCCTGTGCGCGGTGTCGTACGTGAGGTGCGTGTCCGATTTGGACACGAAAAATCCACAGAATCGTGCTCAGTCTATCATGAAATCAATATATATATATATATAAGACAACAAATCTCTTCAAACACTTTTCAAAAATATCAATTTTAAAATCTTTGTGGCATTTTAACAAACACACAGTAGTACAAACTGATACGTGTCCGATACGGACACGAAATTGACACGACTCGTCACCAAACCTATGCTAGCAGCTAGGGGACTCCTAGGGCTATGCACTCATGCAAAGAAATCGAAATTTAATGGTTATTGTGAGGGTTTACCTATTGGTTGAGCTTTCAATAAAAAAGCTTCAAAAGGGGGAAATTTCCTTGCTAGCCAAGATCTCCAAATTGATTCAAACCTGAGATTTCTCTCCATGAACATAAAGTAGGGATTGATTAGAACCTAATGCAAAAGATTTGAGCCAAAAAGGACTTGAAATGAGAAAGTTATGGATTGGGGAAGATGGCTCTTTACCTCTTTCTTCAAAACTTGAAAATTTAATAAAAGAGGCAAGAACAAGGAAAAGATTATTTATAGGGAAGGGGGAGCCCTAGTGGCTGGTCATAAAGTAAAAAATTAGGGTTAGGTTTATAATTCATGGACCAAGTCACATGAGCAATGGGCTCTCTACCTTAGCCTTAAGTCCAACATTAAAATCCTTCCTAATTTTCTCAAGAGCTAAGTCACTCAAGTCAAAACCAAGTCGACTTAAGTTAGACTAGGATCTCACCATGCTAACCTAGTCACCATAGTTAGGGTCAACACCTAGGTTAGTCTACAAAATCTTAACTAGCAAAAGTCAAAATCAACAACCGTCAATCCAATAAATAAATCAAAAATTCTAATAAGTCAAATGACCAAATTACCCCTAGGCTAAAAATGATAAATAGATATTCCAAATCATATAGTTAGGCTCTAGGGTAGACAGTCTCTAGGGTTTCACTAGCTGCACATCAAAATCACAAGTCATGACTTAAAACAGTTTTAAATTGATTAAAAATTACCAAAAATCATAATGTGATTTAAATACAATAAATAATAATTATAAATACAAAATTTCAAAAATACCCTCATTTTAGAAACTGGGTGTTACAAGTCTACCCTCAAAAATTTCGTCCTCGAAATTAAGATGATCGAACCGCTACTAGGTCAAACCCCCAATCAAATCAAGGTCGATAGATACCATGCAATATAATCCTACTGGTCGTGATTCTGCAGTCTCGAATAGGGTAGCTATACTATCTAGCAATCACAAGCAATATCTTGGCTGGTACTAATGGAATCACACAACAAGATGGAAAGAAGAACAGGAAGACAGACCTGCTAACCCGTCACCCATAGCGTCGGTCTACTCGACTGTCAGCGCAAAAGCCCTGCCCCTCTGGGGTGTATCCCTCTGATGGTGCGGGACACGGTGCTGCGCTACAGGTGGCCTAGCTCCCTCTATCTAATTCTTGACACTCAAGTAATATCCACCCTGATGTTCCACTCAATTACTCTAGGGCACCATCTATATGGTATCTATTCTGCAATCTGATAATCATACCCGTCTATTCAGAACCATGTTACCAGAATCCTCGTCACACCAGTAAGTATGGCTGTGATAATCCATAGAGTCCATAACTAATGTACATACCTCTAGAATCATGGTATTTAAAATTTTCGCATTGTCGCTAGCTTGGCTGCGAAAACTTTAAATTCCCACACCCGAGAAATACATCCAAAATCAGTCTCTATCTTATCGCCAACCAGCTAATATGGCTGTAGAAGACTCTAGATTCCATGACTGAGACAACCTAGCCCATAATGTTATCTTGGTAGAAAATCAAGTCAATAGTGAATACCAAGAATCAATTTCAACGATGAACAAGGAAGATAGACAGATACTCTCAGAATCGAATTTTGAGATAGTTTATAATGAGATTCTCAAGGGTCATCCCAGGAATCTTCTCAAGTAGTCCTAACTGTGATTGAGTACCTCTCCGTTAAAGCCTATCTCTCAATCCTATCGCAGGCTCGCAACAGTACAACTAAGTCGCCGTACTACCACGATATCGCACTAATGCGACTCTCGACCTGCATGGGCCACCACTAAAAACGTGTCACGACCTGCACCCACTGTGAGGGTACGAGTACGTAACAGCACCCAGCCTACGTCGCAGTGTCGGTGGTAGAACGCTGTTCTAAGTCCCTAACTAACCATCAACTCATGCAGTATATAATGTACTCATCATGATCAACTCCGAACGGAGGACAAGTATAAGATATGGTGTAACTCAATCACAGCCTAAGCACGATAAGATAATACCGAAATATAACTAAGGAACTGAAGACAACAATAACTACTGAAATAATAACATCTTGAACAATCTCAAATACAACTCAAGTCTCAAATCTAGATAACAAGTTCTACATGAAAACAGATGCAAGTCTACTAAACTAAATCCCGATCACTCCTGAGTGTCGGGGCCAAAGGTAGTCGTCCCGTCTCCGGGTCCATAATATGTAGGGCATGTATCCTCAGCGCAAGTATCTGTAATATTTCAACAGGTCCAGTCAGGACAGGAACGAGCACAATCTCATCTAGAAAACCCAAGTAAATGACAGAGAACTATAAAGCAGTTATAGACAGTTGTATTGATGAACATGGCAATTTATATTCAAGTGATGGTATAGAAAGACAGATAAGGTAAAAGGAAAGTAAGGTAACTAAACAAGAGAAGAATCATGGCAATAAAGACTGTAAAAATAGAACTAGCTGAACTAGAGTAACATGGTATAAGTCCAGACAGTAAATATAGACAACTCCAATGTAAGTCCAGTACAAGACGAATCTAATACAAGATGAATCCAGTACGGGACGATTCCAGTCATAGTGATCAATGATTCCAGGGTAAATCTAGTCTATACTCTAACAGTGTGTTTTAAAATACCGAGATCGACATGTAAATGGCTATGGGTAATCCGTCACATCACACACCTGGCCGGGTGTGAGATGGCTATCATTCCAGTTTGATTCCAGCATAAGGGTAATTCCAGAATTGGGGTATGTTTACATGTCTTACTCTAGTATTTCCCCTCCCAGCAAGTGAATCCAGAAATCTGACACAATGATTCAAGATGAGTCCAGCCAGAACATGATGATACCAGTAAATGATTCCAGAATGATTCCAGTAATAGAGGCCAGACAATAAATGTGTGTCGCATACATGAATCCAAAAATATCCATACGTGTTGTAACAGAGAATCGTATACATATAACTAGAACTGAAGTACAGTAATTGACAAATAAATGAGAGAACTATCAGAGAATGTACTCGCCTGATACTCTGAAAAGAGTAGTGTAATATCAGATGTCTGCACCGGAGTCACAATGTCCTAAATAGAGCAGTACAGGTTATAATGTGTTTAAAATAAGATAAATGGAGTTTATGATGCAATCTACATGATTTCTAGGTCAATCTAGGTCAAAGTCAAACTTGGGTCAACCATGGTCAATTACACTAGTCAACTAGGTCAATCCTAGTCTAGTCAAGTCTCACTAGGCCTAACCAAGTTAGCCTAGGCAATCAAGGCTAGACATAAGTAAAGTAAAACAATGTGAACCACACCAAGGCATATATATATATATATATATACCATATAGGTATATATATATACCACACATAGGGCGATTGCCTATAATTAGTAATATATATACATTACATATAGGGAAGCCATATATTTACATATATATTACATATACAAGCATCAAACTTACATATATATTTACATACTACATATATTGACATACAATATAATTTCAATCCCATAGTCCAAAGGCCCCCAAAACCTATACCATATATAACCCAACCTGACACATATATACTCATAGATAATCCTAGTCTATAACATATATATTCATACAATACTGGACTAAATCCTTAGACAAATATATCAATAACCAAATCTTTTTCCTACCTAGCACTAACACAACCATGAAACTAAACTAACCTTCATAACTCCCCAACACCACACCCATCTAACAGCCTACTAACAACACTATAGGATGCACATGAGGGAATGGACATGAAGATAAATAGAAGGAATTGCATGAAACTGGAATGGGCACAGTAAACCCAATCTCAGGTTCCATCCAAGCCATAATCCCAGGGATATCAATCTCAGGAATTATCAGAGAATGTATTCAGTTCATTAACTACTCAATGCAATAAAACCCCATTCAAACTTAATTGCAAATCAACCAACCCTTAGCCTAAACCAAAGCTCCCTGCCTACTGCTCCTTCTACTGCTACTGCTGAGATGCCAAGGCAATGCTCAAGTTGTACTTACAATTGCATCTACTGCTGCTGCAGGCAGGACAAGGCAGCTGCCATGGTACAATGCTGCTAGCTGCTGCAAATGCAAGCCAAGCCTATCCACAACACTTCATAACCACTCTCCTAACCACAACTATATCAATTACCTGCCTTGCCTCCAATACCCCTTTATTAGATTACATAAGTATACTCACACAACATGTGATACTAATCCAAACTGAAATAAATATCAGATATTGGAATTGCATTCGAAAACCCATTCTATAGCATGCCTATGGTCCATGGCCAAGTGCCAAAGCATAGGGTTGATCGAGTGATATCCAAGTGGTGTCCAAGTGAAGGGTGTGTGCATACAAAACAGGGAATTGGCAAGTAAAGGGGCATGTGTGTAAATACATGACAGTGATGTGTATGTGTGATACATAGGCTAAGGTTGTGTGTGTTTAGGAAAACAGGGAATGGGGTTCAGGTTTAGGCATGTGGGTGTGTGGATATGTGATATTAGAATCAGTGTTGTGTGTCACATGTAATAGTGTGTGTAAATGAACTGTTCTCAGTTTTTCTTAAGTTGTCAAAAATGATAAGGAGTGTGTTCTCAGTTTTGTGTGTGTGTGTTGATAGTTTGAAGGTAAATGAGTGTAGTGTCAAACGTGTGCAGGTAAATAAAATATGTGTCATGAATATGTACAGTAGTTGGTTAAGTGTACAGTTAAGACCATGTGTGTGTGTAAATGTGTGAGTATAATGTGAAGTGTGTGAGCTGTTAAGGTGAGGGTGATATGCGTGTACCTGTGTGTGTGTGTAGTGTGTTTCAACTCAGATTTCAGGTTTAAGTAAAATGGTAGTTTACTCATCCCAAAGTCAATCGAAATCCCAAATTCCCTGTGTTATTCCCAAACCGATCATGCAACAAACAGTGTCATTGACAGTGTAACAGTAGCAGTATAACGTGGGGGTGAGAGCTGTGGATATGCATACATTTGTGTAATGAAATATGAGGAACCAGTGTACTTAAATTAACATGGCAATTTAATTCAGAAATCACAATCAATGAAACATGTATCAGTCCTAGCAGTAACATATTGCTCAAACCCATTCGAACCCAATTCAAAACTCTTCACCATTGAACCCAAAACATAACCCTATATCAGCATCATCCAATTATTACAATTTAAAATTTAATCGAATTCACAAAACTCAGAAAAGTTGCACTGGACTGAACCAGTATTCAGAACCTATTCCCAAAAATCAATTCACATTCAAAAAACCATTAAAACTCCAAACAAATGGTTGATAAACGTGTGAGAGCATGATATGGTGTTATAAAGGTTGTGTCGTGTCCACATAAGTCGACACGACATGTCCAATTGCTAAAAAACAAGTATCAGAGAATAGCAGTGTCAGCAGCCTCGTGCATGCGTGTGGGTCGCCCTAGGACACGACACAGGGCGACCCGTGTCTCGTGCTCATGCATGTGGGTTCGTCCAGAGTAGGGCTTCGCAAAAAAGTGTCTGTATCGTGTCCACTCAAGCCGTGTCCAGAGAAAACAACGCTTATCAGACGCAATTTTCGCGCGCGCGCGCAGTGACAGTGTGGGCCAGTGCGAGTTGATTATCTCTGAAACCACTCAATGAAATCCTCTCAAATTTTATGTGCATGGTGTCAGTCATTGCTCGCAGGTGTCCACCAATTTTGGTGTCCAACCGAGTCGTGTCGTGTCGGATATGGACGTGTGGCAGCAAGACACTGCACGGGGCCTGTGCGCGGTGTCGTACGTGAGGTGTGTGTCCAATTTGGACACAAAAAATCCACAGAATCATGCTCAGTCTATCATGAAATCAATATATATATATATATATAAGACAACAAATCTCTTCAAACACTTTTCAAAAATATCAATTTTAAAACCTTTGTGGCATTTTAACAAACACACAGCAGTACAAACTGATACGTGTCCGATACGGACACAAAATTGACACGACTCGACACCAAACCTATGCTAGCAGCTAGGGGACTCCTAGGGCTATGCACTCATGCAAAGAAATCAAAATTTAATTGTGATTGTGAGGGTTTACCTATTGGTTGAGCTTTCAATGAAAAAGCTTCAAAAGGGGGAAATCTCCTTGCTAGCCAAGATCTCCAAATTGATTCAAACCTGAGATTTCTCTCCATGAACATAAAGTAGGGATTGATTAGAACCTAATGCAAAAGATTTGAGCCAAAAAGGACTTGAAATGAGAAAATTATGGATTGGAAAAGATGGCTCTTTACCTCTTTCTTCAAAACTTGGAAAATTAATAAAAAAGGCAAGAACAAGGAAGAGATTATTTATAGGGAAGGGGGAGCCCTAGTGGCTGGTCATAAAGTAAAAAATTAGGGTTAGGTTTACAAGTCATGGACCAAGTCACATGAGCAATGGGCTCTCTACCTTAGCCTTAAGTCCAACATTAAAATCCTTCCTAATTTTCTCAAGAGCTAAGTCACTCAAGTCAAAACCAAGTCGACTTAAGTTAGATTAGGATCTCACCATGCTAACCTAGTCACCATAGTTAGGGTCAACACCTAGGTTAGTCTACAAAATCTTAACTAGCAAAAGTAAAAAATCAACAACCGTCAATCCAATAAATAAATCAAAAATTCTAATAAGTCAAATGACCAAATTACCCCTAGGCTAAAAATGATAAATAGATATTCCAAATCATATGGTTAGGCTCTAGGGTAGACAGTCTCTAGGGTTTCACTAGCTGCACATCAAAATCACAAGTCATGACTTAAAACAGTTTTAAATTGATTAAAAATTACCAAAAATCATAATGTGATTTAAATGCAATAAATAATAATTATAAATACAAAATTTCAAAAATACCCTCATTTCAGAAACTGGGTGTTACAGGTAATATAGTTTATCGAAAGAAGGTACATAATCAAAGAGAAAGGTTAGGATCAATAGACGAAAACATAAAGTAGATGACCATATTACCCAATGGTTAGCCACAATGGAAATGACAAGTTCTGTCATAAAATGTGATTATGTATGAAATTAATTGGAGAATAAAAAAAAGCAGAAGAGAAAGGGAACATTGGAGATGGTAAATAAAAAGTACCAAAAAAATAGTAGAATTTTTTTACTGGAGGTGGAGAGGGAAGAGAGGGAACGCGGAGAGGGGAGAGAGAAATAGAGGCAAAGACTCTCTCTCTCTCTCCTCTCTGTTATAAGTCTTTATTAACTTAGGGTTTGGTTCGGGTCAGTTTGTTAGCGGGTAGGAACTAGACACCTAATTCGACCCGACCAATAGCCTGAATTTATTAATCAAAACAGAATTCATTAAGGTGCACCTTTCTACACCTTGCTACTTGCTAAGGCGCTAGCCTTTGGCGCACCTTTTGAACCTTATTGTGCCATGCTCAGGCGCCAAGGGTGCGTCTTGCGCCATGCATGTTGCAAGCCATTGACAACTACGATATCCTAACTGTGCCTAAAAGCTTGTGTGCCTTCTTTAAGAGATGCATTTTTCATCTTCGTCATGTTTTATGTGGTCATGAATCCTTTGATCTCCTAGCTTTTATGACACCTCAAATATAGTCTTGTTTTATCTAGTCATGAATCCTTTTATCTCTTAGCTCTTATGATACTTCAAATAGGTTGTTTAGTCTAGAAAATGATAGTCTCCATCTTTGTTAAGTTCATAAATGCAGTATTGGTCGAAAGCGATATGACATGGTTGATACTGTCATAGTTTGACATGTCCCAATTTGATACCGACCGCTATCAATACTGACCAATACCGACCTTGGACGTCTCTTTCCCAGTCAATTCGGTATAAAAAATTAAACAAAAAAGACCAATCAGTAAGGGTGTATAAACATATAAATAAAATAAGCTTATTATCGCAGGTAAACAAATCAACAACGGTGTTTATTATTTCATTCAATGTCAAAACTACTAAAAAAATAACACATAAAATATTTAAAATTATGCCTAAATATATAAAATATTTTTTCTTCTAAATTTTTAATAATTTATTAAGTATCAGAAAGATCTGATAGTCCTATCCGAAACAATTGATAACACCGACACCGATACTCATAGAAAATGACCCTATCGATTCGATACCGATACCGATAGTGTCAACCTTGGATCTTAAAACAAGAGCCAAATTCCATACCAAAAATAACTCTGTAAACAATAATACTAATACGCAGAAGAGAATGCAGAGATCGTATCAAGCACATGAGACGAGCAATTTAGATGGTAAAGACATATTTGAAAGAAGAAAAAACATCACAATAGGAGACTTGATCCCCTACTAATAGAAAGTTACAGACCTACTCAACTTCCACATTCTACAATGGAAGAAAACTCACGAGAGCACCACAAAGTCCAAGAGGATAGACACCGAGAAGAACCAAGAAGAAAAAATTGGGAAGGAAAAGAAAAAATTGAGAGAGAAAAGAAAAAAAGTAGAATAAAGAAAAAATTGAGAATTCTTTTTAGGATGAAGAAAAAATTCTTTTCTCTGGCCGTCCCATTTTTATGGTGTATTTGGGAATTCTTTTTTTTTTTTGGGGAAGGAAAAGAAAAAATTGAGAGAGAAAAAAAATGAGTGAGAGTAAAATAAAGATAAAATCAATTTTTCTTTGCTACAAAAGTAGAGGAAGGAAAAATGATTAATAATTTTTTGTTTGTTTGTAGGATGAAGATATAATTACTATTTAGTTCTTGGCTTTTTCAAATGATGATGTATGCTTAGTTTCTTGAGGGATTATTTGGTAAATTTTAAAAAAAACTCTCGTCTCCCCATTTTTTTGTCCCATTGTAGAAAAGGAAAATTTTTTAGTAGGACTCAACTAATTTTTTCACTCATATTCCTTCCCTCTATTTTCCTTTCCCCTTATAGACACCATAACTTCTTAATTTTCCTTCTATTTTTTCCCTAACTTTTGTCTCCGTACCATTTTTCTCACTTCCCAGACAATACAAATAGGAAAACAAAAAAAAAAATCCTGATTTGAAGCTATCATAATTTAAACAAAACGAAATCAACCAACCGACTCGGTTAGTATATCTATCAGCTCACCTATTTGACATTATCCATAGCTCTTATCACACTAAGGTGATAAGGAAAATGCTAAGTCTACAACTAAATATTCACAACTTTCTTCTAACCTCTCTTTCCCACCTCTTACATATGGCTCCCACCTCCTCTCTCATCCTTCCTGCTACATGGGCTCCATCCGACGCCACCACTTTCTCCCCTCCTCCAATCAAAATCTGACACATGGTGGTTGTAAGGGAATTGTAAGCATTTGGTTGTAGGCATATCAAAACTCAAAATAAACATGCTTATGAGTGCATACCAAAGAATAAGGGTGTAGCAGGAATTAGGGGTGTGCAGACGGTCGGTTCGGTTGAATCGGACCAAAATTTTGATGAACCGACAATAAACTGAACCGTTTGAAACGAAAACCGAGCCGAACCGTTTGAAATGGAAACCGAACTGAACCGAACCGAAATCAACAATTCGGTTATTTCGATTATTTCGGTTGTGGGTTTTGCAGTGATGGTCGGACCCAAAACTCCCAAAAATTACAGGCATATTGTGATGGACCCGCCAAAACATTGGGATTTACAGTGATAAAAACACAGATCAGTCTTCCAGATGACAGAACAGTTCACATTTGTGCAACACATAAAACTCAGCTAAAGTTTGAAGAAATATCCATTACAAATAGTACAAATTTGCAGAAATATCCATATGTGAACTGGATGAACTAATATCCAAATTTGCAGAAATATACAAATATGTGAATACAACACATATGCAGAAATATCCAAATCTGGTATAAGAATACAACACATTTGTAGAAATATCCAAATTTGAGAATACAACACATAATGGCAGAAATATCCAAATCTGAGAATACAACACATATGGCAGAAATATCCAAATTTACTAATATTACTATATAAATTGGATGAACACATATGTGAACTGGAGCACCATACCAGATAAGCAGATAACCAATGGGTGAACACGTTACAAATACAACACATTATACACATATGACAGATACAACACATTATTACAAATACAACACATTGGAGTTGCCTTGCCAATGGCTGAAACATTACAAATACAACACAGAGAAGCAAGAAAGGCTCAGAATGGAGTTGCCTCGCCAATGGAGTCGCCAATGGAGCTGCAAATACAATTACTAAAAAAGTAAAGCAAGGAAGGCTCAGAATGGCTTTTATGTATAATTAAAGATGCAGTGTAGTATACATGTTACCATATCTCAAGCCGAATCATCATTGCCAATTCTCATAAAAAAAATTAGTAACATTTTTAACGTATTAAAAAATTATGAATTTATGCCTCACCATGGTTGCATTATATACCATATCTCAAGCTGAATCATCATTGCCAATTCCCAAACAGTCTCCCAAACATAGTCAGCCAGTAACTGAAAAGAGCACCATACTGCAACTGAAAAAAGCACCATAAAGCAGTAAGCAGTTCTCAAGAAATTAGGAAGCAGTAACCAGTAACTAAGGCAATAACTGAAAAGATCAAAATAGCACCATACCAGATAAGCAGACTACCAGTAAGCAGTAACCAAGGCAGTAACTGAAAACAACATCCAAACAAAAAAAACAACACTATAGTAGTAACTAAAAAATAGCACCCAAAACAGTCCTCAAACATATAGCAGTAACTTAAAAACAACACCCAAACAATCCTCTGAAAACTTCAAAACAGCACCCAGACAGTGTTATGTAGTAGCAGACAACAGTTAATAACTGAAAAATATTACAATTCCACTATTCCAGTCTTCAAAAAACACCATAAACTTCTCAGAAGTCAGAACAACACCATACTCAAACCTCACTTGTCGAGGTTGATTCTACCGTCAATTTTGCCAAATCTAAAAGAAAGAATGAACAAGTAAAGACACAATTAAAGAAGTAAATCTAGAATAACAATAAAGTTAGCAACTTATCCATTTCAACTTTATATACGTCTTCAAAATCCTCTTCAACGATAGATACAATTGGTCGATCGGAAAGCCCCCGAAACCAATCTTGACAACAAATAAGAGCTTCAACAATTTTTGGAGTCAATGAGCTCCTATATGAATCAAGAACTCGTCCACTCGTACTAAAAGCGGACTCGGAAGCCATGGTAGATATGGGAACGGTCAACACGTCTCTTGCCATTTTTGAAAGGATGGAAAAACGAGGTGAGTTAAGCTTCCACCATCCCAAAATATTAAATTCATCACTCTCATCATCATCATCATCTACGGTACTCTCTTGTAGATAACGATCAAGCTCCGATTTCGTATCACTACCACCCAATTCCATCTTATGTTTCTTGAATTGGGCTTTCATAAACTTTTTCAATTGCACCGGCTGATTTTCACTAGAAGGCTCAACTCTTTCACTAGTAGTACCACCACTTTGAGAAAAAATATTTTTGTACTCATTGAACATAGAGTACGCAACACTTTTAACTTTCTTTTTCATGGAATCACTCTTCTCCGGACCATAAAGATGATCAAGAGCATATTCCACATATTTCAACTTGTGTCGAGGATCAAGAATTGGTACAATAAATATCACCATATTCATTTTTTCAATATCCCCCCAATACTTTTGATACTTTTCTCTCATTTTATCGGCCATGAGAGACAAGTCAAAGTCATCACTCTTCTTGGATGTGCGCAAAAGAATATCAATGGATGTGGGTTCGTCAAAGAAGTTATTGCATGTAACATATAAGGATCCCGAGATACGTATGGTAAGTTCATAGAAGTGTTCTAGAAAAGCGCACAACCTCCTTCTATTTGTCCAATCCTCCTCACTAGGATACCTACCATTCTCCGTTAGCTCTATTTTGAACCACGGATCTAGAGAAGTAAATCTCTCAAATGCACTCTCAAACCTTTGCGCCGTGTCCAACATCATAAATGTAGAGTTCCAATGAGTGCTCACATCAAGATACAACAACTTTTTACTTTGTATCTTTTCGGCTTCAACACACTCCTTAAATTTTTGAAATCTACTTGGAGAATGTCTAACATATCTTATTACATTTCTAACACGAGAAACCGAAGAAGACATCAATATTAAACCATCAACCACAACAAGATTGATAATATGTGCAATACACCGCATATGCAAATATTTGCAATGTAGAATGCTATTTTCCCAATTTTGTATCTTCTTGCTCAAATAGGAAATAACAACATCATTAGAACTTGCATTATCAACCGTGATAGTAAATACCCTGTCAATATTCCATTCAAGCAAACATTTTTCTACCGCTTTGCCGATGTCCTCTCCTTTATGACTGGAAATTGGACAAAAATTTATAATTTTTTTGTTCAATTCCTAATTATCATTGATGTAATGTGCCGTTAGACACATATAATTAATCTTTTGTAACAATGTCAACGTATCCGTCATAAGACAAATCATTTGCTTGGATTCTTTAAAGTATGTTTTTAATTTACTCTTTTCACTAGAGTAAATATCAAAACAATCCCGTGTCACAGTCCATCTTGATGGAATACGAAAGATTGGACAAGCAACACTCATAAAGTTTTTAAAACCTTCATACTCAACAAATCTAAATGGTAGCTCGTCAACAATCACCATTCGTGTCTCACTTCATTTTGATTAATTTTTCAACTAGTGAGTGTTTTATCTATGCCCTTTGCATTTGATTGCAAATTTAGTATTGATTGAGTAGAATCATGATTTCTTGGATTCACCGAACATACATTCCAATGATTTTTTATATTGCTTGTTCCATTTACTTTACTATGACAATGATATTATTTCCCACAATGCATGCAACTAGCTTTTGGACGACCTTCTGCATCCACAAATTCAGTAAAATCTATCCAAAACAGAGCTTGTTTCTTCATAGGTTTTCTATGAACCCGGAGCTTCGAATTGGTATTAGAAATTGGCTCATAAGTGGCTTGAGAGCTAGTTGGTGGTTGAGGAGGATCACCTTCTTGCGACATCTAAAACAACACGCTTTTAAAGAAAGAACTACAAATAACAAATTTTAATAAAATTGAAGAAATACGGACATTGCATGAATATGAAGTTGTTGCGATTGGTTGGTTTTGTGCTACCTATTAAACATTACCAAATTAAGTGAGTACCTAAGCTACCTAACCCTTAACCCACATATTAACAACAAGTGACAACTAAACAGTAAACATTACCTCACACAATTGTAATGTGCAAATAATGACACTGTCCTACACAAACAACAAGTGCTAACAGCACTGTCATTCTTCTGTCCTAACTCCTACATAAACAAAAAGTGCTAACCTAGCCATTTTAATTGTAATGTGACATAGTCCTACTGAAACTAACATAAACAGAAAATAGACAAACATAAAAATAGACAAAGAGAAAAATAGACACAAATTGTAATGTGACACTGTTTCTTTGCAAAACTTTTATTTGCAGCAATATATATTTCTCATTTTGACCTGCAAGGAAATAGTTTATTTGCAGAACTTTTATTTGCAGCAGCATAACTCATAAGCATTGCATTGCTAAATATTTTTCTTTTTGTCCTGCAAGAAAATGCACTGCAGCCAGCAAGAACATTACAAATCCAACTATCCAATCCAACTCCAAGAACATAAAATTATTTTTCCCAATTTTAACGAACGTTTGCAGATATACAAGAACATAAATTTCTAAATAATCGAACTTCAATGAAGGAGAATGAGATTTACAAGATGGACTTACGTATCTATGTAACACCGAGAGATCGAGACCCTCGTAGAATAATCGAGACTGTCAGAGACTTAGATCGAGCCTGAGAGGAAAAAAATTGAAAAGTAAAGACAAAATAAAATTATAATTCCTAAGTCTAAGTTTGGATCCAAGTGTAGATCCGGCTTTTCTCACCTCGAGGGATGTCCTCCGACGTAGGGATCCGACAGATTTGAGTGATTTGACAACAAATTTTAGAAACCCTAGAATATGGTCCTGCCTCGTGAGAAGGGGAAGGATTCAAGGAGAAAGGAGAATAATAGGAGGAAGGACAATAGTAAAATTGTTTGAAACCCTAAAATTTTTGGAGAGGATCACAGCAGCTCGCCGCCAAGCTCTGGATTAGGAAAGGGGTTAGGGTTTACTCGTTTCTGGGAATAAAAAATGGAATGAAGTGGTCAGGTCAGTGACTCAGTGGAGAGTCTTTTGACTCTTCTGTTGGTTTAGTAGTAAGTGGTTTTCCATTCAATACTAGGGGCCGGGATCACATAAATAATAAGTGGAGAGTCTTTTGAGTCTTTGGACTCTTCTGCAGCTCTGCTGCATATGCAAACTTTGAAATGGACCAAAGTGTTATGGGTATATTACTAATTTACCAACGTTGAACCCAATTAATTCGGTTTTCGGTTAGGTTCAATGGCCGAACCCAAAAACTATGAACCGAACCGTAAATCGAATTGGCCAAACTTCTGAACCGAAATCCGAACCAATCTTAAAAAAATGAACCGAATCACAAATTCAGTTCGGTTTACGGTTTCAAACCGTTTATTGCACACCCCTAGCAAGAATTGGTCAGTGGCTAATAATCATAGAGCAGGTCGGTTACCAAGAGTGAGCAGTTCACGACTGTATGAGGCTAGAGACTGGAACTGCTCCCTTCTCCTCTCAAGATTTTATGACAACTTATTATCCTTCTTTTGAGATCAAGGGTCTCCCACCCATTGGGCCTAGTTTGGTTCACGGGAAAAGAAAGGAAATCAATTAGGATGTGTTTGATTGAACTCTTTTTCTCCCATGGAAAATATTTCCATCATATTTTAACTAATTGTAGTGTTTGATAGTATATTTTTTTTATGGAATTATTTTTTTGAAAAATCTATCATTTCCGTCTTTTTCTCGAAAATGGTGGAAAATAAAACTGATCCAACCCATAGAAAAAAAATCTATCATTTTTCATATTTTTTTCTCCAAAATGGTGGAAAATAAAACTGACACAACCCATAGAAAAATATCAATTTTTATAAAAAAAAATAACTATTTTTCACGAAAAATAACGACAATCAAACACCCAAATTAATTCCGTGATTTTTTTCTCTTGAAATTTGTTTTCCTAGTAAAATAATCCCGTTGAATTAATTTATTTCTCACATATTTTCTACCTGGTAATCAAACACACCCTTCTTTATTCTTTCATTTCCTTTAAAAAATTGTAAACACATCAATTTTTCTCTCTTTTTTTCCCTTATTTTTTGTCTTTAAAAACTATTTATATCCGAACACAGAAAATGAATAACTTTTTTTTTCAAGACCTTGATTCCGCGAACCAGACATGGCCTCAGTCTCGAGCCCTGAACAGGTTGTCCAATATTTGATTTGGGCCCAACCTTTTTTATTTTTTAATTTATTACACCAAAGCCCATCACACAAAGAGTCGGATGGGTTTTCAGGGGGAACTTTTTGTCTTAAAATCCTCTAATAAAGAACCAAAGCGAGGAGGGATAGGGTAGGGATCCTGGTTTCAGTTCTGGCTCTGAACCTCTCTGCGATCAACAAAGAGGGAAGCTAACATTCAACCGATCCTCATTAGGTACACCTCTACTAGATTCAACGGTTCTCATTAGTTCCTCAAATTCCCATGTGTTTTTCTCTCAGAACCCATCAGCCTTGGTCCCATGGTCTCTCTGTGGATTCTAAGTTCCTTTTACTTTCATCAATTTCCCTATTGATTAGATGACAAGTTAGTCAATTTAGCAATTTTGGCATTCACAGATTACAACAGTAACATGGATTGGATTCTTGCTCATTGGCACTTCTATTGCTGTAGGGATCACATGTCGATTATCATTTTGGCTCTCTCTGTGCAGTAAAGAGAACCAAAATTTTAGCTTCTCCTAGTTCGAACTTGTCACCCGTGCTTCTTTTTTATTTTTTAATGTGTTGTTAAGATAGGTGTAACCAAATGTTCATTTATAGGAATGGGCATATGGATCTTTAATTGATACCCTGCCGGTGGCAAGAGATGACTGCCACGTGTTCATTGCTTCGATGTTATGCACACGTGGTTGGTTGTTAGTAAGACACGTGACAGTCATCCGCACTATGCTTATTTGGCACCAAAAGTTAGTGAAGTCTTTATCTACAACAATAGTCCACATACTCAAATGTCCTAAATATTATAATTTCATCATCCGACCGTTGGATTTTTCTGATTCTAAAGAATCCACCGATCCTTCACGATAGTGACTTGAATCCATCTTAAGTAGGGATGTGATGTAATGCACGCAGGTTAGATGATAAGTGGGACATAGTGCAACAATGAAGCCGTCACTGGATTCTTAAAGATCCAGTGGAGGTGGATGGAATAATAGTTCAATGTCTTAAAGTCATGTAAGTTCTTGTTGCGAAAGTGCTCACTCATGAAGAAGGGCACGCAGATGAATACTTCTCCAAAGTAAAATTTATGCCAAACACACCCTAAATACATGCCTGCATAGGAGATGAATTTAGTCAATAGTTTGGAAGCTAACAATAAATCTAACCTATTTTGCAATTAAGATCTGGAACGAACAACTGAACTTTTTTTTCTTTTCTTTCCTTTCTTATAGAAGAACAAAGAAGCCACATACCAGAAGGAAAAATGGCTTGGGTATTAATCACTATAGCTTTGGTCACTCTGTGGGTGGTATCCTTGTACAAAATCCGTTCTTCCTGTTCAGCCTCTGTGCCTTCAAATCCAAGATTTCTTTCCGATGGTGAGAAAGTTGCTTTCTCCATTCCTAAAAAAGAATTAGTATCATGTAATCATCCACTTGTTATTTTGGATTACATAATAGTCCTTCAATCTTAATCAGGTGATACCCGCAAGAAGAGGAATGTCCTGGTGGTGGTGGCCCATCCTGATGATGAATCCATGTAAGCTTCCATCTTGATCCAACAGAAATGCATATTTCTGTTTTGAAAAGATTCAAATTTCTGCTTGTTGGTTGTGCCTTGATGTTTTCTTTTGATGAATTTTGTCTAAGACCAAGCATGCTATGTTGCACAGAAACAAATGCGACCCAACAAAAAATGGACACAGTGAGTCAGTGGTGCGGACATGGCACCATCCTGTACTTCTGTATTTTGGAGTTTACTTTCGTGTCCAATACGCTCTCAGGACAGATATGAAAATACAGTGTCCGTGCTTCCTAGTAATATGTTAATTTCTGTTCATAAAGTGGATATAGGGTGAAAATGATTATTCATGCTTTGCTTTGATTCCAAGGGCAAGGCCGCAAGAGCGTTTTTTTTATCGACATTTAGGATTAGTAAATGTTTTCGGCATGCTTATTAATGTAACACACAATGCTCTACTCGCTTAGCGTGCCATATTTAACTACATAGGCGGGTCGTGTCACATTTTAAGTTAAGACGGATCAATGCGACCAGATAAGGCGATGAGGCAACAAAGCATCTGAGATACCTATGCAGGTGCCTTTAAAAACACTTCACATACGCATTGTTCCATTAACTTTTAGCCTTGAAACTATGCCAATACCTCTTCCCGTTGTTATCTTCCAAATCCTGTATAAGAAAAATCCCAACTTGCAAATGAAGTTATGGTTCTTGTGGGTAAAAGGTGAGGCTAGTGTCAAAGTAAAAAAGAAGAGGGACCTTGAGATTCTAATGGTTAAAATTAGAGTTAAGGGTTGGGGTGGGATTTCGGGGGAAATAACAACAGATAATGAAGCAGCTCTATTGGAAGTTCTACTTTCACTAAGGGGATAATTTCTAGAAATTATGATGTCCACATAAATATCTCAAAATATAAATGTCCACATAAAAACTTTGTGGTATGTTCTAAAAGAGTGATCCTAGCACAAGGAGGTAAATAATGAAAAAAAGGGGAGGTTCTTAATTTGTTGTAAAAATATGTGTTCCTGCAATTTTTGTCTATTGTTCTTCCAGTCATGGAAATAATCATTTTCTAGGTTCTATAGAGAGGATGGAAATCTTCAACTGAAAACTTCTGTTTTTATTAGAGGGCCCTATGTAAGACCTAACTGTAGGACTTAGTTTAGAATAAATGAGTGAAAGGCGAGCCATACTCAGAATATAAGTCAAACAATGATCTAAAATTCTGATGGTAAAGAGTGCTTGTGGAAGAAAAAGTTGTGTATCTATTCTAATGTCCTTGAGCTAAGTAGAACTGATTTAAAGGAATCACTTGTCGTTAGTGTTATGAGCAAAAGAGAGAATGCACAATAAATCTACTTAAAGTCTCAGAAGTTGGATGGGTGATTGAGTGGCATCACAAATCATAGTATACTGTAAAAAACAACTCATTGTGACCATTATTGGTTTCAAAATGGGCCTTCATGTTTATCTATCTTATATACTGTCACTGATGCATATTAGGCATCTTGGTGCGCTACTAGGTTGTGGCTTGTTGCATATTATGTAGTGGTTGTTGCAGTATGTTACCATGTTTTATGAGATTCACTGAGTAATCATTTCCATTGATGTAGGTTTTTTGCTCCAACAATTCTTTTCTTGGCTTCAGAAGGGCATATTCTTCACATTTTATGCTTGTCTACTGGTGAGGGACACACGAGATTTTTCATCTCTATATGCCTGCTAATTATCCAAGATGCAATTCTATTGTGATGAGTGTATTTTATGGACTGTAGTTTCTGTAGATAGCATAGTTGATAGGCGGACATGTTCTAAGAGTAGGACATTGGACATCAGTAGCTGAAGTTTACTAACGGAGGGTTGGAACTTCAGAAATGTTTATGGTTCAGTCACTTGAAGTAATATTTCTGTCTACCCAATATAATCAGAGAACAACTTTTTCTTATTCATGATAAGTGATAACCTGCTTGTCCACAGATTGCTAAGAGTCTTATCTAATGTTTTATACATAAATCGTGTAAATTAGCATTAACCGAACGTAGATGCAATTCTACTATCGCCAATTTACTAACATGGACCAGCTAGTAAAACGCCTACCAACTGATGTCTGATACATGATTCCAGTGTATGAAAGTGAAGCAGCAATATGTAAGTATATAGAAAAAAAAAAGAAAAAAAAAAGAAAAGAAAAAGAAAAAAGAAGAAGAGTATATAGATTCAACGAAGTTTGGTAGTTAGAATGGTGCTTGCAACCTGGAAGATGCAAGTTCAAGTCTCTGAAACAGCTTCTCTATTAAATTTGGTAATGCTGAGTACATCTTAGCACTCCCTAGATAGGAGCCTTCTGGAACTTGGCTACCCTTTTAAGGAGATTGATGGCACACTAGAACATCTACTTGTAGGTAACCAATAAAAATGAGATATTTATTTGCCGGTATCTGAAAGTATTTACTTGGGAAGCTTATTCATTAACTTGATATTACTTCGAGCAATTAAATCATCAATATTACTATATGAAGGCTTTACTTGGTAGTTTCTTGATATTTTATCCCAAGTGTATAGCAAAACCCAATGTTGTGTAGGTAATGCTGATGGAAAGGGAAATGTCCGAAAGGAAGAGCTGTACAGGGCATGTGCTGTCCTCAAGGTAATTACTTTTCTTTTTATTGGTCTCCGGACAATAAAAAGTACTTTGTAACTAATCTTTAGCAGTCTTTGTAATGTTGAGTTAATTTACAGGTTCCATCACAAAAAGTTAAAATCTTGGACCATCCAAATTTGCAGGTTTTTGTGCAAGCTATAAAATTTATCCTGTGGCTTGATAGTTGATTATAGTTGTTTATGCTAATTATTCTAATTTCTAGGATGGATTTGGCAATCCATGGGACCATCAATTGATAGCAAAAATTGTTGAAGAGAAAATCGAAATGTACAGTATTGACTTGGTAAGTTCTCGTCTAGCTAAAATGATGACATATTTGTCTGTTTCATGGATATTTATCTGGATCATTATGGCTGTCCATACTTCCGAGAATGATATTCCTTACTGTTTTAACTTTTAAGCCTTGAATTGAGATCCTTCTCCAGTGGGAGTTTACTTATGCTGTTTATTTTTATCAACTGTTTTTATCCTTTTTATATTTTATGGGGGAAGTATGCACCTTGAACTCAAGTAGGAAACTTGTGTTAGTTTTATGCTTGCTGTCATGCATTTCATCGAATCAAAAACTGGTTTTCTAATATATTCCCTCACATATATGTAATATGCATTAAGCCTTATGGAGCTGAATGTTGAAGATCACAATTCATGTAGCTGACCAAGAGTTTGGAAAAAGGCTTTGTTGTTTTTTTAGATATATGCAATATGCCTCCATATTGTATTTATTCAATATGCATAGAAAAGCTCAGAACTTCCTTGCCAGAGGTTGTATATTGTGATAAATGATAAATCCAAATGAAGAACCCAACAAAAAATAAGTATGTATTGCCTTCACAAATTCTAACGATCATATGAAGGTCAATCTACAAATACAGCAAAGATGTAATTTGTGAGAGTTTGGGTATGCAATATAGCTGAGGGGTAATAGGGTTTTGAGGAAGTTCTATATTGCATTCTTATTGATGTAGATGCTCGTGGATTTGCTTCTATGGAGCACTAGACTTTATTACTTGTGAGAGAACGATTACTAGAGTTTATTATGGCCGGAAGATAATAGTAAGTGGTAAATACGATAGTAACATACAACTATCACCATGATGAGGCATCATTAGTAGTACACACCACAACTGTACGATCAATAGTAGCTTGTGAATGTGATTGATGGATCCCTATGTAAAAATGTTATTTTATGTCATTCTGAGTCTATGACTTGTGAGATTCCCACAAACTGTAGGCCACTTGGTCTAGATGGACGAGCAAAATTCCTCTGCGTGTTTGTCAAACATTTGATAATGACAAATCTTATATGAATGATGGCCCAAAAGGAACACAAACAAAATGCAAAGGTTCTATGTAAAAGGAGAAAGACTTGAATGGAACAAAGCAATAATAGACTTGAATGGATCTTCATCCATTATCAATACTCTAGAGTTTTGCTTTGTGGTAGTGAGTCTAGCATAGTTATTAAGGGCGCAAGGCGTAGGCGCAAGGCCAATGAAGTCATGGTGCACATTTATTCAAAATTTCGTAAACTATATATATATATATATATATATATATATATATATTGAAAGTAGACGTGCCAGAGTAGTCATCGGGCATGACTATAAATCATGTGGGCTATTTTTTTCTTTTTGATCTAGAGAAGAGGGAAGCTTCTGAGAGTTTAGGGCTTTTTTATTTCTTAAGAGACTTTCCTGTTTTCAAGAGAGATTAACTGTTAGATCAAACGGTGGTCCCTACTCCTAGGAAAAAAAAATTGGTTGGTAAAAGAAACATATGAAAGGAAACATAGAGCATCATATGCATGAGCGCGCCTCAACTGGGCATGAGCCTCACTGTGCAAAGGGTGCCTTGCCTCACATGTTCCAAGGTGCACAGGCTGGAGCCTCGTACCTCAGGCGCGGCTTTGATAACTATGCTTGGTTAGGTTGGGACTTTAACACTCATGAATATCAGCCTGTAGATTTCTGAAGCTCGAAACACTGGGGTTAATGATATGTGGCATATTTCTCTTTTGAGACCATGACACATTTTGATGTAGAAACAGATTACCTTTGTGTGATTGTTCCTTAAAGTACCATGATCATAAAGATGGTCAATTCCAAGAATGCTTTGCATGTGATTAATTGCTTTATAGATTTTCTTAAACAAATATTACTGTTACAAGGCATTCTAGTCATTGGTTTTGAGTTGTATGAATCATATTAAGGTTACTTATTGTAGCCGTTAAGGTATTGGACACATATGCTTTAAATATTTCCAATTTAGGTTACAATATCTACCTCACAAACACACACACACACACACACATACGAACGGACAAATTATGTATGCCATTACATCCCGTTCATCTCACATAATTGTTTTATTTCAGTTGATCACATTTGATAAATTTGGAGTTTCGGGTCATCAAAATCATCGGGATGTTCATCACGGAATACGGTAAGTTGAATTTTTGGCTGAAGTGGAGTAACTTACAATCTCAACCTTCATTTTCTTTTTTTTTCTTTTTGTTTCTTGAAGCTGTTTCTCCAATAAGAAATATAGTTTTTGTATCATTTTCATGCTCAGAGTTCCATATTTTTTAATTTTTAGGCTTACTATTCTGTTAGGAATTCTTTTAACTTCTTGAAATAATTAGTCATTATTCTTTCCTTTGGTTGCTACACTTTAGTGCAAAATAGGTTTTTTTGACTTTTCACTGCAAAATAGTATTTGTGTGCGGGGGGGGGGGGGGGGGGGAGGAGGGGGGGTGAGATGTTCAACAATATTTTTGGTTGTAATTTTTTGCCTAGCTGGCATGAGTTCTGTATTGCCATCGTTGCAGGCTCTGTCACAAAGTTGGGAAATTGCCAGTTCCATTAGCACAAGGGCTGGCTCATTCTGTGTTGGAAGGCCATATGTCCCCATGTTTGGAATAAAGTTGAGTTGGGACACTGATCGGGTTATGCACTGAATTTGACCCGTGTGTTTTTTTGGGGGGGGGGGGGGGGGGGGGGGGGGGGTAGTTTGCTTAACCCTCTATCCACCACCAAACATGCAATTCCAAGCCCGATTTGTGAAGTGTTTCTCAGGATCATGTAGTTATGCCCGATTTGTCCTAACTGATTATTATGGTTTGTAACGTTTCACATCTTATATCCACCACCACACACATGATTATTTTTGGTATCAAAGTCAAGTATTAGAGTTGAAGGACAAGTTATACCGTTTAATTTCTAACCCCTTAAACGTATAATTTAATCTTGTTGGGTAATACATATCAGGTAAGACATATCCAGTAATACGTATCGTGTCCTTGGTATGGGAAGTGTATCGACCAATAAGATACCCGTTCAGTACATCTCATCTTTAATAGGTGTTATTGTACTGTATCCATATTGGATGAGACATATCGTGTACCTGAGTTACTGACTTGTCATGCAATAATTCTATTCTTTATGGATTTGTTGTACCTTTCTGTCATGTCCCAAATCTGTTTCCATGCACGTCTTCTTAAAGTTCAACACACGAGCTAAAGTTTATTTCCTACATGTCACCTTTCTATATGTACGTGCCTGTGTATGTGTGATGAACCACAAAAGATAGCATCCATCATCATTGCATATACTATTGAAATATAAAAAAATGCATAGATATTTCGACGCTAACGAACTTTAGTTACATGCAACATCATATTTCTTCTCTAATGCAAAATTAATAATTAATGTCACTTTATTGAAAGATATTCAAGATTTTCATACTGTCCCATTTTCTGGTTTGATAAAGAATGAATTCTTTAATTTATTGACACGAGTACTGAGTAATTTTGAATTTAGAAGTTGTGAGATCTATGCTTGGAAAATTGGTTTGAAACCCATTATGTTTTGCCATACTATAACTGTGTTTCCTTTGGACTTGATTGGACAAAGAATTATTGACACTTTCATGTGATATTCATTCAATTTCTGTTTATTTATTTGTGAACAGCATGCTCCTACGTGAAAATTCAAAAAGAGATATTGAAGCTTGGGAACTTGTATGATTCTTCTCCAAATGCCCATAAATATTTAGGGTTATATCATTGTGGGAATAACCTGCTAATAAGTTTTGTACTTTGTTACTGCCAACTAGCAACTTCCTTTTGTTTTACATGTCTGCTTCTCTTGATAGAACTCATGTGCGTATTACATTCTGTGAGTTGTTGCTGCTCATGAAGCTATTACTTAAATGATGTTGATTCTGTGATCTATGGGTAGCTTCTGATTTGGTTCTCGACTACTATCTTCTCGTTGACTTTTTAGGGTTTTGTGCATGTTTACCCTCTAAAATTACCAGTTTTTATACAATTGCATATATACCTTTAAAAAGTTAGCATGGATGTCTCTGTCTCGAGTATCTGTGGGCATCTACAGACGAAATAAACACGATAAAATGTCTAAAATTAGAATAAATAACAGATAGAAATGGTTTTAATATTATTTATATGCTTATGTGACCAAAGTTTAATGGTGACATTATGATGTTTTTACTTAGTTTTTTTTTACTATTTTGGTTTGTTTGTGAAATTCATTTCATAAAATTAACTCATAGTAGTAATCTAGCTAAGCTAAATGATCCAAAACTATGATACCTTTAACTCTTGTGCACGTATTCTAGCAAGGTTAGCTTTGCAAAAAGAAACAATTTCCCTTTCTAGAAATTGTGGTATTAGAATTTTCCTTCTTGGAAAATAATGTTGTACATCTAGATTTAGTGGATAGGTGGAAATGGAGAATGAAATCTGTAGTGGATATGAATACTTGCTTTCAGGGGATTCTGTGACACTTATATTTGAAGCTTTAGCTATTTTTTTGGATTTTCCTGGCAAAGACAACACATTACGTAAGTTGCAGTGTGTTCAAATTAGGTGCCTATTCACAGTCGGACAAGTAGGTAATGTTGGGGCGAACCAAAAAAGTCGGATCAAAGTGTTGGCTAGGTACGTGTCCTGTAATAAAAGTAGTAGTTATGAACACTGTAGACCATCCCCATGGGGGTGGTGAAGAGAGATCCCCGATTGGTAGAAAAAACCCACAACCCCTTGGGGTTATCCTCCGCTTGGAAGTAGGAAAAGGAAAAAAAAATATAGTGATAGTTTTATTCTTCGTCGCCATAAATAGGAATATTGAAAATCATTGCAATATTAGTTTAGATTTCAAAGAAATATAGCCAAGCCAATAACACAATCAAATAGACATGGAAACTATATGTATACGACAACCAGGTTTTATAAGCAGGTTGTCAAATCAAGATATGTATCGTATATGTATCCACTTGATTATAGCATTGTATATTAACGTTTCGTGCATTTGAAAGATACATTGTTCCGTTGGACATTTGACTGAAAACTAAAGTTACTCTACATATTTTTATAAATTTAACACATTGAGCAACAATAAGGAGTATTGTCAATCAATAAGCAACAAGTTCAACGTAACATCGGAAATTAAGAGCAAAAATATAACATAATTTTTGTGATGGTATCATACTATAGCATGATTTTGCATCAATAGAAGCTTGATTTCTAACAATCAGGGTGTCCTAGTATTCAGATAATGTTTTCTTTTACATTCTAATTTTTAAACAATGTATAACTTCAAAACCGTAGAAAATCTTGATGGAAAAATCATCCATGAAAAAAGCCAAAACAAAATAGAAGAAGGTTCAAGCAATATAAAAAGGAGATATAAATATTTTAAAATGTAAAAAAAAATCATTTTGGGGGAAAAATAGTGGCTTTAATTGTTGAGTTCTCCAAAGATGCTACATGTCACCCCGAAAAACTTTGATGGTGTTGGAGTTGCTAGATGGATGCCGAAAAGGAGACTCATCCTGAGAGTTCACTAAGAAGAGGTTGAACAAAATATTTCGACAGATTTTAGAAGGCCATATGGGTATTTGGTTGAATTCGTAGTGTTGTGTTATAAAACATTTATCTCTAGAACACCTAAAGTTTGGCTTAAACCCATTTAAATTCATGTTAACCCAATATTTTTTTTTTCTACCGGAGGATATGTATTATATTATAAATATAAGATATGGAAAGTGTATCATAAGATAAATTGACCCTCTAGTATTGTTCAACAAATTGTATTGTTTATAGGTCGTATCATATTGTACCTTAAGATATGTATAATAGAATACTAACAACATAGCACAAATGGTGAAAAAGATGCATCCTTTGACTCCGAGGGATATATATTACTACAGGGTCGCGCCTTTCTGTCTAAAGAATGCTGGAGCTGCCTATCGAAGGATGGCTAGTTTTTCCTCGAAGGTGTAGTTAGTCCGTGCTCGAGGTGTATGTTGATGAGCTCCTTGAGAAATATTACGAGCCTGAAACCACCTCTAAGACTTAAAAGAAATATTTGGCATCTTATTGCAGTATAACATACAAAGAAGTGTGGAAACTTTTGGGGTTAATTGTGATGCAGAGCAAATCGAAGCAAATCCAAGCAATTCAAGCTTTGATGCCAATGAATTTGTCTAAAAGTGTTCGTGAAATGCTTCAAACAAACTGCTTAGATGGCTGCCTTAAGCCAATTCCTGGATCGATATGCTGATAAATCTCTGCCTTCTTCTTCTGGACCAAAAATCCTTTAAACATCCAATAGGATGAGAAGTGCAAGTATTTTGAGGGGTTTAAGGAACATCTTTTGACCATCCTTAAACCTTGACTAGGCCCTATCTAAGAGAGCCCATTTTTGTATCTGCTAGCTATATCGGAAGCGGTAAGCTCTATTATGACTCGTGATAGTGAAGAACAGAAGCTTATATACTTAAAGAAGATATTGAAGGTGTTGAGATCCACTATAGAATGATCGAGAAAATTGCCTCGTCTCTTGTTACCAACAAGGTTCGCGATATCGGAATCCAAATCGGTATTGGACCCTTCTTATGAGTCTTGGTATTGACAATTTCGGTATCAAATTGGAGTTTTGGAGTTCATCGTTTCGAAAAAGTCAAAAAGTCAACAATATTATTATTATAAACAAGACAAATATTTGATACATTAAGGCATAATTTTATGTATTATTTGTTGTTTCTCTCTAGCTTTGAATGGAATAATATTCACATCATTGATGAATAGTTAACCCGCAAAAATACTATGGTTTATTTATTTGGTTTTAGACAAAATACACCCGCATAGATAACTTTGAGTGGAATAATATTAAGATGGATGAACGTTATGAACTTACAAATATAAATCTTCGCCAAATGGTAATGGTTACAGTGTGTTGAACACATTGTAGCATTTCAGCATGATCTAATTATTATGTCTATATTGTTTTTCCATACTTCTCTCTCTTTTTCCTTTTAATTTCTTCTTTGTTGAATTGATGGAGAAAGAGAGATCCAGTGATTATAGCAAACAGTATCAGTCGATATTGGTTAGGTTCAATATTGGATCACACCAAAACGATGCGATATGATCGATATGTATTGCTGTTAGCCGATACCGCAAACCTTGTTTACCACAACCAGGAAACTGTAGCCTTACTTTCAAGCAAATCCTATCATCGTGTTATTTGATCATCCCTTGCAATGCATGTTGTAAGACTGAATTTGTCAGAACTATATGCTATGACACATTTTGGACAAGGTAATCCAGACTTGGCACCTATTTTGGTGTCATATTGTATTTTAGAGTGCCCATGGCATGTTATATGTGTCCGACACGGGCGCGACATGAACAAATGATCGATTTATGGAGTGTTCATTCCTCGTAGCTCGTTAGCATATTGCATTACCCTCGTACTTCTAATTAATTCTTCTATTTGTTTTTTTGTATCATTGGAAGGTTTTGTATTTAATTCTACCATCTTTGCTTATGACGTAGAAGTGATTTGTCATACATGGTTAAATTTCTGCCTTCAAGGTTGATCCCCTCCATAGATTTTGTGATCCTTAGGCCCTTGGCTCCAAAGATTTATTTAACCTTGATGCTTCAGAAACTGGATAATTCGTACTCGTTGGAGCTTCACTCTGTTGTAATTAAAATGTTTACATTCCCTCCCTTAATCTTTTGGCTAGTACATTTGAGGGTTTCTGAAAATCTTGTAAAAATTTCTGTCTACAATTTATCTCGTAGTTTTGGAGTGTCACATTTCACTCTAAGTGATAATGGATGAGCGAAAAGAGAAAGAAAACTAAAAAGGTAGAGATAGGGTGAAAATATCTCAATGGTGAGGAGAAATGGCATGGTCATGGTTACCCGGAATGTGGAATGCTCTGGAACGCAGTATGAGGATGTGTATTCTAGTACGCAATTCATTTCATAGGTCTCAAATTCTGGTAAGACTGGTTGATTACGACTAGTCTTGTACAATTGAGGTAATTTGATGTTAGAGACTTATTTATTAGAGAAGTTATAGAATGAACTTAGGTTATTTACAATATGATGGTTGCTATACAGAAAAATTATTAAGTAGCTTAGAATTTAGGGTCTGGAAGGAATGTATAGGGTTATGCCATAGTAGGGAGCATTGGTAAGAGGAGTCAAAGTAGTAAGGATCATAAAAATAGGCTTTAACATTATTTACATGGGCTGAAAATCGTTGTCTATATGCAGAAATGTATCGACAACAGTGAAGTATAGAAGTTATTATTGGACAGAATACAGACATTTGATCAAGAAGAGAGAATTTCACCCAAGCATTCTATTTCAGATTCATAACTGAATTTATATATGTGGTCTGCTCTTATGCAGATCTGGAAAGAAAATATTCCAGCTTGACTCAGTTTAGCCATTCTAACAAATATAGAATTACGTCAGAGACAAAATACAAATACTCTAACCAGCAATCCAATTCTGGTTAGGATTTTACTCTACTTTGAATTAGATTACAAGGGGACTCTCAACTTAAAATAATATAATGTAAATTAAATCTTGACAGGACACAAACTGATTTTGACTTGCCACTAATTATGCACAATTAACTTGCATATTCTGAATGCTGCAATATACCTCAATGATTCACAATGATGCAAAATTACCTCAATGATGTGCAATCCTTCTGGCTACTATTATACTACCATACTTCCTTTCCTATATGTGGAATCGGATAAGCAGTTTATAATCCTTTTATATACTATCTACTATTTGTTGTCTTTCAACTTCATGAAACAGTTCTTAATTGACAAGTTAAACATGAAACACCCAAGAATCAGCTGCATGAATTATATCGGATACTGAAGCAAGTTTATTTCTGGGAAAATGTATAGCCTATTCGCTTTAGTATATATAATGTTTCAACAAACATGCATGAATACAAGTGATGGTGAAATTTTCCTTTATTGGTGAACGTTTTAGGTCAGTACGAGCATCCTACGCAAGTACAGTGGCCCAGTGGATATCTGGTTGTCGACATGCTTTCTATCTTGTGACAAAGAAAGAACTTATAGCTTGATGAATAAGCATCCTGGTGTAATCTATCTTGCAATGGCCGAACATTATAGCCAGTGGATTTGGTATGTTTCTTAAGACTTCCATAAACTAACTTACATGTCACCTAGAAATAGCAAGAATTTTGAGAGATTAGCTGGACACTGATGTCACTAAGTTTACTTTTAGTTAACTGGGTTATTAGAGAGGAAACACTTCCATAACAGAGGCCTGGTTATTTTATTGTAACTGTGGTGCCACAGCTCTTTACTTCTTAAGCATGAACTGAATACCGGTATTTGGCCCCAATAAAGGATCTCTTTTATTCTTGATGTGTGTCACTTTTGATTATAAGCTAGATTGTCAACTCGCGTATCGTATTGTGCATCGATTTGCTTGTGAATCATATCGTGTATCGTATGATACACTAACTCTATGAGCTTAAGTCTATACTTCTAAATCCATTTATGAAATAATTTAATACAATTTTCTCATAATTCTTTTTGTTTCAGCTCTACAGGTCTTTCGTTCCAGAATCCATATTCTAACGTATATATCACATGACTAAAGTAAAAAAAAGTCTCGTATCAGATCAACTACTACGTGACAAAATGGTAGTATATCGTATCATAGTCGTAAAAAACGTATCGTGTATCTGAAGATACTAACAACATAGATTATAATCATCTTATTTTAACCAAAACCAGTGTTCTAAATTTCGCTAGGCTGAATCGGTGCGGCGGAGGGCCGCCTAGTGTCTAGGCGGCCGAACATTTTTTTCTCTTCGAAATTTGAAATATATAATACAAATTTGAAATCCAAACATGTTCTAACTTCTAAATCTATAATACAATTCATAAATTTGTTTAAAATTTGAAATTTCAATGATCTTCAATCAAAATTCAATCTTAAAATCTAAACAACATATCCACAATACAACTAAGTATATAAAAAAAAAAATTGAACAACCGCACATGGCCGAATAGGTCCGTCTAGGCGCCGAACATGTGCCTAGCTAGGCTAAATATGGGATTTCCGGTGCAACGGATGGCCGCCTAGACCGAAATTTAAAACACTGACCAAAACTCTTTCCTATTAGATATAATGACATGTTTTGCCAAGATGGTGTACTTGTTGCTTTAAATGACATGCTAAATGCATGCTTCATTTTCCATGAGAACTTTACACTTTTTTCTCCATTGTGTTGTGGTCATGTTCTACTCTTTTGACCAGGTGGCTGGTAGGAATTCATATTTATATAAGTTATCACATTATTGGTTAGTTTCTATTTGATTCTCTTGGCCTGCCTCATCCCCAGGGCACATGAAAATGCACCCCCCCCCCCCCCCCCCCCCCCCCCCCCTCCCCCTTCCTCCTCCTCCTCCTCAAATGCTCTTTAATTATTCTCCATGGGGGAGTGGGGGTGGGGGGAGGGGGCATTGGTGGTGTCACGTTTGTGCTCAGTAGTCCCCTACACATGCAATAACCTGGCCACTTCCCATAGACATTGCCTTGTGCATGATGAAGAAGTTTTCCATGGCTTCTCTTGCTATGAAATTGATTTAATGGCTTTTAATGAATCCCTCCCATGCCCGTTCTCGTGTATCGCAAGTAACTCTGTGCATTTGAACCATAAAGATTTTCTTGTTACTGGTTATCTTGCCCAGTTTACAAAATGTTGTTTAGTCACCTGCACTTACGTTAAAATAACTATAATATAACAGTTTATGTATGAGGACTTGATTAAGTATATCAGCTGAAGTTTATTGTCAAGCTGACTAGGTCATTAAACTGGGTAGTTGAAGCTTCAAAAACTAAGCATGCTTTTATGCTTTCTTCATTCTGCAGGTTTCGCAAGTTATTTGTGTTGTTCTCTAGTTATACATACATGAACTCTCTTCGAAAGATCAACTTGTAGCTCCTGACTAGCGCTAATCAGAGATGACACCTTCAACCTTGTCATTTATTCGCACTGCTTCATGAACATCTTTCTTGTCTGAAGTTTGAGGTGGGAATGAGATCAGTCATTTTAGGTTTCATTACTGAATGCGGAACTTGCTATGGTTTCCACTTGGGCCACATATGACATATAGGGGATGTTTTCCTGGATCTCCAGTTTGTAGTTTCCTGTACCTGACCTTTGACATTTCAGATTATATTCGTATGTAAGTATGAAGAAAAATTATGTTGGGCTGACGCCTGTTGTTATAAAAGGGAAAATATATTACTGTGAAATGGTACAGGGATATTTATGTTCTTTAAAAGGTCTTGGCTATGGTTGTAAAGAATACCTAGAATACTGTATCTATGTTGTTAAATTGTCTTCTTCTTTTTTTTTCTTTTTTTTTTTTCGTTTCTTTCCTTTCCGTTTGTGAAGAGAAATTGAAGCATACCAAAATTATGTACCATGTCATTTTCTTCAGTTATGGAATGCTGAGGTGGCTTTGTTCACAGTGGAGGATGCGACTTCGGTTCTGTAGAACCAAAAGTTGCCACTGTATGTGATGTCGTACAAGTCTAAATTATACTTGTAGAAGGCAAGAATAAACACAACAAAATCGTTGCATCGAAAATAAGCATAAAAGGTCAGACACAAGATAAATGAAAAATGATTCTCTTTATTGATAATTTGTAACGAAATTACGACGACTTTTAGGCTAAAAGAACAACTCGACTACAACAATGTATCTTACTACAATGAACGATACTACATGGCTTGCAACTTGTGAAACCAATACAGTCAATAATCAATAATGTGCTATATATTATGTTCTTTATAAATAACAAAAATAACGTCTTCCAGAAGAAAAGTATGTCTCATTTGGTTCGCAAAAAGTTTGTCAATGGACCCTTGAATATCACATGTCAATTCGCTATAAAGTTGTCCAAACAAAACACTCAGTACTTTTATTTTTCTTATTTTATCTTTTTTGCCAATGGATAGACATAATAAAAAAACATGATCGCTTGGTTTGCAAAAAGGAAAGAAAAGAAAAGAAAATCAATTCTTTTCTCTTTCCATGGAATAGGAAATTACAATTTCATTGATGTTTATTTCAGTTGTTTGGAAATGTTAGAAATATAGTCAGAATACATGCAAGAAATTGAAAGTAATATAGCCATAATACATGCAAAAAATTAGGAGGGAAAATGAATCCTTGGGTGGTGGAGAAACCATTTCTCCTATTTTTTCCTTTCATTTGGAAACTATTTTTCTTTCATGATCCTTCCCTTTGACATCTAAACACAGAAAATAATATTTTTTTCCATATCTTGATTTCGCAAACCAAACATCGCCAACTTATTGCACACGTCTTAGCAAAATATCTAAGCAAAATATTGCTTGAATGTATTCCACACTGTTTCTTGTGGTCCATGAAAGCAAAATATGATTTGAGGCTATTCAAAGCCGTGTCTCGTGCTCTGTTTAGTTGCGAACTTACTCGCAAAAAGAAGAGAGGGAAAAATAACTACACAAAAAATGGGAAACAAAATGGAGTAAGACTTTGATCCACCATCGCTACAACTGAGGTAGTAGAATGAGATGGTTTTCTGCAAAGGACACTGCAATATGACAATGCTAATGATTACAACCAATAATGGTTGTAACCATTTACAACCGCCATGTAGCGGTTGCCAATTGGACTCATATCTCCAAGTTGGGGGAGGGAGGGAGGAGAGCCAATTAATAACCGCCACTTAGCTGGATTGTAAAAGTTACAACCATTATTATCGTAAACTTGGCATTTGTACATGTCAAGGTGTGAGTTGCGCCGGGCGGCCCGGGTTCGGTCCAATCAAATCCGGTCTAGGCTGGTCCGAGCCCGGTTAACGACCCGGACCGGCTCGGCCCGAGTACTCCGTGGGTCCGGACTGTGTTAGTAATTTCGAACCGGTAGTTCGGCCCGGTTTGACCGCAGGTCTGGGCCGGTTAAACCCGGTCGGGGCCGGCCTGCACCGGCCCGGTCCATGTCTGGTCTAGACCGGTTTTTGGTTTTTTTTGAATGTTTGAATCCAAAAAAGACCGAAATGCCTTCATTTTGAGGACTAGTTTTTGATCGTTTTAAGGACATTTTGGCCATTTTGCTGAAATAACAAAAAATATCCTTATAACAACTATATTTTGAGAATATTAGGAGTAATATCGCACCAAAAAATTCTTATAAATAGGCCATAAATCTTCAAAATTAGTCACACCAAAATATTTTTCCTCTTACAATATTTACAAGCAATCTAGTGTGAAGAGGATATTTAATATCATGGATAACGATCAACTACCACATTAACCGCAAGATCAGTAACCGCAACCCACACTGCAACCTCAACACGCACCGCAATAAGAGCTGTAATCAAATTCGAACATTTGACAGCATTTCAGCAGAGTTTACAATGAGGGCGAAAGTGCGATATAGAAAGAAGATACTCCACTAAAGTTCTTGTTGAATGTTTGCATTGTAGGAAATGAATCAAATGTGACCATAGCTACGGTACAGGGAAGCTACGCAGACATCTGAAAATTTGTATGGATATCTAGTCATCCTGTATGAGTCATTGATTGCAGCTTATGTACTAGTAATATTAGTACGAGTCATTGATAGAATCTTGTACGAGCCATTAATTGCGTGTTATTAACTTTCAAATTATGCAAATTAACTTCGACTTTAAATTTTGCGTGTTACAATTTTATAACTTTTATATATATATATATATATATATATATATATATATATATATATATATATATATATATATATATATATTGTCTTTGTTTTTTGAAAAAACGGGCCGGCCCGGACCCAACCCTGAACCGGCCTGACCCAGGACCCAGGCCTGGTTCAGCCCAGCCCGCCCAAAATCGGGCCATTGGTCCGAGCTGGATTCGAATTTTTTTTTTAACTGGGCCGGGCCGACTCCTCCATCTGTGCTAATTCCGGCCCGGCCCAGCCCAGGTCCTGTCAACACTGGGTCCGGGCCGGCTTAGGTAACACCTTGATGTAAATGTTACTCTTAAAGCTGCACCATTACGAGGAATTTATCAACTGAAAGTGCTATAGTTGGTTCATGTTGCATCCAAATATATAAATGTTGACTAATCGGACTAATGTTGAACTTTGTAAAGAAAATGGTTAAATAATTGAAATGCTTAGATTACATATTTGATTTCTGGTAGTAGATCTATACTAATAAAGAGATTATGCATTGAATTTATGGTAGTAGATCCATATTAATAAAAAAATTGTGTGATTGTTTCAGGAGGAATGAAACAAAGCGATCATGAGAACTGCTGCTAAAGATTATCGAAAACACTTGGTTGCCCACGGTCTTGGCCCGCGGGACGTGACCGCGGGCAACGTGTCACAACGACACTGGCCCCCTATTAACATGGGGTCCGCCCACCACAATAAACCAATAAGAGAGTGTCACGTGGACCGCGGGCCAAAACTGCGGGCCAAAACCGCGGTCCATGTAGCATTGTTCAAAGATTATACCGTGTCAGGCACAAATATCAGAAAAAGAAGAAATTATCTGGAAATATAATCCTATCCATAGGATATAGCTGCACTTTTAACTCTTTTCCAAATCCTCTCCAATGTATAATATCCAACATGTTAGCAAGTCGGTGTAAGGTTGCGTTTGGTTCATTGTAATGTAATCGTAATCGTAATGGAATTGGGTTTCTAATATAATTGAGTTTGTAATGTAATGGAATTACAATTACATTACTATGTTTGGTTGAAACATGTAATCAAACCATGTAATGTAATGTTAATTGCATTCATGTGTTTGGTTTACCATGTAATGTAATTGAATTTTAATTTAATATTTTTTTTAAAATACAACATAAAATTTAAAAAGTTGATCAATACAAAATTTCAAAAATTTAAAAAAAAAAAATTAAAAATAAATAATAAAAAAAGGGAGGAAATGGTTTGTTTTCTGCTAAAAAAAAAGACCAAAAACGAAAAAAAAGACAAAAAATAAAAAATACCAAAAATGACAAACGAACAAAACATAAGGGAAAAAAAACCAAAATAAAAAAGCGAGAAAAAAGAAAAACGACAAAAAAAAGATCAAAAATGTGAAAACCATAAAAAGTGACCAATAATGATAAAAAAAATGACTAAAAACAAAAAAATGGACAAAAAACAACAATAAATGAAAGGGAAAAAAAGGACCAAAAACGCCAAAAACAAAAAAAAGGGTAAAAAAATGAACAAAACGACAAAAAAAAGAAAAAATGACAAAAAACGATAAAAAAAGAGCAAAAAATAAAAAACGATAAAAAGGAACAGAAAATGACAAAAAACGAAAATACGAAAAAAAAGACCAAAAACAAGAGGAAATTAAAACGAGCAAAAAAACGACAAAAGATTAAAACAACAAACAAAAAGAAAAAACGAGCATAAACGACCAAAAAAAAGTGAGAAAAGACCCCCAAAAAAGAAAAAAAAGGATAAAAAAAAAGCGACAAAAAACATGCAAAATCGACCAAAAACGATAGAAGACGATAAAAACGTAAAAAAATGGTCAAAAACGTACAAGATCGACAAAAATCGGTAAATAACATGCAGAAATGGCAAAAAATGTGCAAAATCGACAAAAAACGATAAAAAACATAAAAAATTGACCAAAAACGATAAAAAAAAGGCAAAAAATAAACAAAACGACAAAAAAGGGCAAAAAGAACAAGAAAAAGGCAAAAAACGACAAAAAATAAAAACAACAAAAAACGAACAAAAATGACAAAAAATGAACAAAAACGACAAAAAACGGACAAAAACAACAACAAAAAAGGACAAAAACGACAAAAAAAAAAAAACCAAAACAACAAAAATCGAACAAAATGAAAAAAATGAACAAAAACGACAAAAAATGAACAAAAAAGGACAAAAACGACAAAAAATCGAACAAAAATGACAAAAAAGAACAAAAATTACAAAAAACGAACAAAAAAGACCAAAAACAATAAAAAAGGACAAAAATGACAAAAAAACAAACAAAAATAACGAAAAACGAACAAAAATGATAAAAAAAGAACAAAAACGACAAAAAACGGACAAAACAACAAAAAAGGACCAAAACGACAAAAAAAACAAACAAAAACAACGAAAAAACGAACAAAAATGATAAAAAAACGAACAAAAACGACAAAAAACGGATAAAAACAACAAAAAATGACCAAAACGACAAAAAAAAAACAAACAAAAACAACCAAAAACGAACAAAAATGACAAAAAACGAACAAAAACGACAAAAAACGAACAAAAAAAAGGACAAACGACAAAAAACCGAACAAAATGAAAAAAAAACAAAAAAAATTTACAAAAAACGAACAAAAACGACAAAAAAACGAACAAAAAAGGACCAAAAACAACAAAAAATTGACAAAAACGACAAAAAAAACAAACAATAACAACGAAAAAACGAACAAAAATGACAAAAAAACGAACAAAAACGACAAAAAATGACAAAAAAAACAAACAAAAACAACAAAAACGAACAAAAATGACAAAAAACGAACAAAAACGACAAAAAAGGACAAAAACAACAAAAAGGACAAAAACGAACAAAAAAAACAAACAAAAACGAACAAAAATAACAAAAAACGAATAAAAACGACAAAAAACGACCAAAAACGATCAAAAACGACAAAAAATAAACAAAAACAACATAAAATGACCAAAAACGAACAAAAATGACAAAAAAACGAACAAAAACGACCAAAACCGAACAAAATTGACCAAAAACAAACAAAAATAACAAAAAATGACCAAAAACGAACAAAAAGACCAAATTATAGCATACCAACCTTCCACTTAAGTTGTAATGTAATTGCGATTACATAGGTTTTATGATGTAATTGAGTTTAGAAGAAACTGATGTAATGTAATCAAACTTGTAATCGCGATTACATTACATCTAATTTTTTTTTGTCCAACCAAACACCCGAGTTAGATTGACAACGTAATGCCAATTACATTACGTTGTCCAATCCTGCAAACCAAACGGGCCCTAAATGTCAAGTCTTCCGTCTGGTTCCGTAGCTTCTCCTCCTCTCGTGCTTCTTCATACCTTCATCACGAAATTGCAAACGAATAAGAAAACTTTCAATGACATCTACATGCCATTAAAAATCCATCTGGTTGAGATCCTCTTACTTGGCTGCCAAAACATCATCCATATCTTCTAATTCCTCTGATTGTTTGGTGACGTCCAATTGTCTGATTTCTTGCCACCCAGAAGATCAACCTGAGCACCCCATGACTTTCTAAACACACTCCATATAACTTAAGTTAAAAAATAGATTAATGTTAAAAGACTCATATATCCATATGACCTTGCTATCACACTCCACCATCCTCCTTCTTCTTCCTTCTTTCATTTTCACATTCTTTTCCAACCCAACCCCAAAACCCTAGAAAAATTCTCCTTTCCAATTGTGAAGAAGGCATCATGGAGGAAGGAAGTCGACTTCAAAGACAAAATCATTCTTTCTCGGTTTGAAGCACACTGTATATGAATCGTTGAACCAAAAAAAAAAAATTCCGCGATAAGCATGATCAATACAGGTCGAACGGAACACTATATGCTCGACCTGTGTCGGCCGAACATTACATGCTCTGTTTGACTGGTCGAACTGAACAAAACATGTTTGATCGAGGAAAGTCGAACATATATAGGGTAGTTCGACCTGTAATGGTCGAACAATAGAGCTTTGTCCGACTAGTTGTGGTCGAACATTGTGTTTTTTCATTTAATTTTTCGTTCGACCAGTTTTGGTCGAACGTTAGCAAAGAAGTTCAACTGTCGTGGGTCGAACTCCAGTCCGAGCGTTCGACAAACCAGGCTCGAACAGAACCGTGAAAACCCTAATTTTTTTTTTTTGAAATTTGTTTCATTTTCATACGATTGAAGGGATTCGAAAAACCCTAGCAGTGATCCTAAGCGAAAAACCCTAGCAGTGATCTTGGGATTGGTCTTAGGAGCAGAGGGGATCGGAGAGTTGGGGGGCCGGTAAGTTGGAGAGAGGAGAGTAGAGAGGTTAGAATGATTTGGGGTGTGCTTAGGAATGACAGATAGATTTTAGGTTATAATAGCAAATGATATTTTGGTCATTTGATGTGGTGTACTTAGCATTTATGCTAATTTTAATCAACTAAAATGTGGTATACTTAGCACTTGGGGTATGCTAAGTAAGTCATGGGGTGCGTCTAGCCGCACAAAAAAAAAACACATTCGTGATGTATCTCATTAAATAAATGTCATCTTATAGTAACTAGTATATATGCACGTGCGCCTTGCACGTATTTTATAGTACTTGGAAAGATCAAATAACTTCCTTAATTTTTTATACATAATTACATAACTATCCATATTAACGTATTTTATAATACTTGGAAAGAGCAAACAACTTCCTTACTTTTTTTATAGATAATTTACATAACTATCCATATTAAATTTAATAAACAATTTTAGTTAGTTAATATCGATTTGGACATTTTTGGAATAAAATTTTTTACGGTAAAACCTACTTTTCTCATTATATAGTAGTATAGATTCTATATAGTATAGATAAATGTAATGAACAATTTTAATTATTAAATATAGATGATGACATTTTTGGAATAAAAACTTTAACTGTGAAGTCTACTTTTGTCGTTATATAGTAGTATAGATAAACAATGGTAACATAAGAGCCTTGTTTTACCCTTTTGGCAGTTGTTTTGTCTTGGACCAGAAGATTACACCTATTCTTAAATGGTGGAGTGAAGAATGAATTAGGGAAGGATCTCTTATATAGGCTCTAGGAGCAGTTACACAAGTATTTAGCTCTCATCTTCAAACTAGCCAATCTCATCCATCTAGGATAAGTACATTAAATATAATCACAATCCCAATTGAAGAGATAACCACAAAAGATATTATGCCAATCGATATCGTCTTAATAATCATTCCATCCCACAAGATATGGTTCAATGAAGACGATCATATTTCTAACCTAACAAGCGAAACAAAATATCCTTTAAGATACCAAATTTTAACCACCAAGATATTCTAAGATTTACAAAGCCTCAAGGATACTAGAAGATCCTAAAAGATCTAAAAAAAAAAAGAAGATCCACAAAGATTTCCAAAAGATATTATTAATGAATACCATATCTCAAAACGGATTCACACAATTGCATCCAACATCCAAGCCATTAATTAAGCCAACTCATTAAGCGACCAAATAAGCCATTAAAATCCATTATGGACAAGTAAAACAAAGTGTAATCCAACATAAATCCAAGTCTAACCCAACACAAAGGGGAAACTATTTTCAAACCAAGGTCTAATAAGTTAATATTGTAAGTCCCTAAACCAAATTTTGTGAATTTCAAGAATTTTTCCAAAAAGACATTTTGAAAGATCAACATTGTTTTTAAGTAAAGCTTAAAATTCTTTAACAAAAATATTATTCTAGTTAGTTATACTTTAAATACTTATTATTGTAGATTACATTCCTGATTAGTTAATGCGTTTGATTATTATTACTTTCACTAAATATTAATATTAAGCTTGATTAATAAATGTTAGCTGATCATAGTTAGAGGAAGTGGTTTCCTTTAGTTAACTCCTAAATGGATTTTCGTAAAAAACATTTTTACTTAATTGTTAGTTAATTTTTTTATATTTAATATGAAGCAGTTGAATATTAATTGTTATTTAATTTCTGTTTATTTCATTGTCAATTACATTCGATTATTAGTTATCTATTAATCTAGATTAATTAAGTTAATTATTACTAGTTGAATATTTCTGTAATCATTAAATTAGTTTGTTATTAGGAAAGCCTAACTAATTCGGTTAGGTAGTTACTTTTCAAATTTCAAATTCATTTAAATAGCTCCAGATCTGTTCATAATCTCAGTTTTGCCACTGCTCAATGTTTTAACTATTGCCCCTAGATCTACATCTAATTACAACTGTGCCACTCAATATTTTATTATAAATACTGTACAAATACTTAATATTTTATTATTATTTTTCTGACACATTCTGACAATTACTTTCTCTCTCTCTTTACTCTCTCTCTCTACTCTGCTCACTGGCCGATGGCTACCGTGCTCCGCCGTGGTCCTCGCCGGAGTCAGCACCACCAATCCACCCATCCTTGCTGAAGCGACGACTGTGCCTCCAGCTCGCCGACTGCAGAAGCCTCGAACCCCGAGCGCTTCCTCGACTGCAGAGCCTTCTCAAATCGCGTGCCACTTTGAAGACCGCACTGGCTCATCGATCGCAGCACTGACCCTTCGAGGAGCGTGTTGCCTCCTCGAGTGTAGAGCCTCCCCTTCATAACTCGAGAAGCCACCTCCTCGTGGCTTGTGCCACCGCCACCGATCAGAGTCTTGTCGACCGCCGATCGGACGCCACCGTCGAAGATCGAAGCCATTCGTCGTCGAACCCCACCGACGAAGCCGTGCCGCCGTCTCCTTCAGATTCGGTCCAGATCTGAGGTTCTCGAGCCCCGCCGAGAAGCCGTGGCCGACCGGATCTCGAAACAGTCGCCGGACCGTTGCCCTGGAACCGAGCCATCCCTGGTCGTTGGATCTCCACCGAGTCGTCGGATCCCGCCGTCACTTCGAGATCAGCCGAGTTCGACGAGCCGCTGCCGCTGGATCTGCTCACGTGGATCGACGTCCCCGCCGGTATAGTAAGTTTTCGCCTCGATCCACCTAGCCCTTTCTTCTTGTTTCTTTGGTAATTTAGGGCTGTTGTAGTGTAAATCGGGGGCTAGGGTTTTGTAGTAGCCAGAAGTTTAAGTCGAATCTATGGTTAGGTTTTTAGCAGGAAGAAGAGCGGAAATTAGGGCTTCGAGTTTAAGGATCCAAAAATTGGGGAAGAAAACCTAAATCTAGGGTTTCAGATCTAGGGTTTGGGGTATTGGGGTTCCTGAGCGGCTAAGGAAGGAGCATGGAAGGGTGGGCTCGTTTGTGAGCATGGGGAAGAATAGTGAGTGAGGAGAACTGAGGTAGTAGAGAGTGAAGAATGGAAGCTAGGGTTTGTGCTGGGCTTTTGGGGGAAGGAGAGCTCGAGATTTCTAGGGTTTGGAAATAGTTGGGAGGAAGAAGACGAAGATGAAGGGAATGGGGATTGTAGTGTCGGCTGAATGAGTGTGGAATGGAAGAGAGAGAAAGAAGAATTGGTTTTATATGGTTAGGGTTATTTAGATCGGGCCGGGTCTTGGGCCACAGGAGTTGGGCTCTAGTGAAGGGAATAACTGTAGGAATTTTATTTAGGTGTACACTATATGAGCTGGGCCGGGTTGGTTAAGCAGGGAAAATGGGCTGGTTCTGGGTCCTTACTTTTTTTAAATAAATTTGAGTTTAGTTGTATGGACTGGGCTGTGAGTATAGGCAGGATTAAATATTTTGTTACTAAATTAACTTTGGGCTTCAAGCTTTCATTGTCTTATTTTGGGTTATTTTGTTAATATGTTCTATGGGCTGGATATTGCTTAGTTAATGATTATATAATTAATATTAATCGGTAACTGTTAGCTTAGTAAAATATTTTAATGTGTTTAAAAAAATATTATATATATGATTTTGTTACATGGTTTCTAAACAAAAATTATGCTTTTAGAAATTTCTATTATCTTGCAAAATATTTATAAGAATTTATTTTATCTATTTAAACTTTAATTGGTTAAACTAGATCATATGTATACAATAATTGTTTAAACTATTTTCTTAATTATATATATATATCAATATAGTTATTTAGTTAAAACATGTATATAGTTAGTAAGAAATAATTTAAGTATTTTACAAACATTATTTAAATTGCCTATTAAGCTAGTATATGTGTTTCCAAGAAATAATAATATTGATTATCTAATTTTGTAATAAATATTATATAGCTTTTAACTAGTAATATAGTTAGATAATGTCATTATTTCAAAACCCTAATCAAAATTGTACAACTACCAGGTGATCCTTTACATCCATGCAGTACTACTCACGTGCTTCCAAAGCGAGACAAGTACACCGACTCGACTTATACTTTGTCTTTCTGTCTTACATTCATGTGCCATGTTCTCATATCGGATACGAGATACACACGATTGTCTTGTACCTTGTTCATTGCATTGTGAGCCATTGTTTATTACGGGGATTGAGGGAAATATTAGCTTTTGTGTGACCACACCCAACATAGGTATTGTGGATAGCCTAATCGTATACTTCACGTACGATGAAGTCAGATCTTGTAGAATTGATTGTGCACTGATTGATTGTGGTCCTTAGCTGGTCAAACATTAGTTTAATATTTCAAAATGTCACACATGCATTGATTGTCGTGTTCATTGTCTCGTTCATTGATAGCGTCGTCTTGCATATTGATTGTCGTGTCCATTGCCTGCAGTTTTATATTTTATTTCTGGTACCATAGTTTCATTTTCAGTTCTGGTATTCTGGTTTCACCTTGTATTCTGTACTATATATTACATTATATATTGTTCTTATCGGGTTGTACTTTGCTCTTTTTCTGACAGGATACGTTGCAGGTGAGCTTGAGGCCACATGGAGCATGTGATTGCATTGGATATTGCAGTATTTATTTTATTTATTTTTTGGAGATTGTATTTTTATGATTTCATCATTGTATATTCTATTTGACTGGATTTGTCTCTGGATGACTTTGTACTAAAATGATTGATGGATATTGGTGATCTTTCTGGGAACGTTATATATAAAGCTGTGGATGTTTACATTACATTGTGGCTTGTAGTTTCCTTAGTATTGTACAGCTTACTTCGTTGTGTCCATCGACGAAGGCTAGGCGTGTCCGACTCGTGTCCGATTATTCAGGAGCAGGTCGTGACATGTTTTTAGTGGTGGCCCATACAGGTCTATCCTAATGACACTTAGGCAATAAAGTGTTAATGGGGGCCCAGCGAAGCTAAGGAAAACTCATCACAGCATAGGATCCGTGGGAAAATGGTTTATGGTTATGGTTATTGACATTTAAATTTGAAATTTGATTTTACTTATGATTTTTAGGTTTAGTTTATGTTTTTCTAGGACATAGCAATCAACGATTTATTTTCTGTTACAGGATGGTCGTCACGACGAACGCTGGGACTAGAGAGCAGCCTGCACCCGATGCGCAGGAGCAGCTTCCACCACCTCCGCCTCAGTCGCTTCCCCCGACGATGACATTCGACGGTACCCAGATGATGGCTATGTTCCAGCAGTTCATGGAGGCGCAGAACCACCAGGCCACACAGTTCCGAGCGACGATCATGGACGTGCTCCAAGTTAGGGAGCCAGCTCCACCAGCACCGCCGGCACCACCAGTGCCAGCAGCGCCAAGGCCAGGGACCGCCAAAGACTATCAGAACCTCTGCCCGATAGATTTTTGGGGCCATGAGGGGATAGTCTACGCAGATGAGTGGCTAGAAAACGCCGAGCGGACGTTGAAGATGGCGAGGATTCCAGATGATCTGAAGGTCGAAGTTGCGAGCATACGACTTTTCGATATTGCTAGAGCTTGGTACAGAGAGGAGACTCAGTTGGCTGAACCCCAACTTCTCTGGAAGGATTTCAAACTGCTATTCCAGGAGAAGTTCTTCCCAGATATGGAGCGAGACGAGCTTCGGATGCAGTTTGAGGCATTGTAGCAGGGGAGTATGACTGTGGCTCAGTATACATCGGAGTTCACCCGACTCAGCAGGTTCGCAGAGAACCTAGTTAGCACACCACAGGAGACGGCTTGGAAGTTTAAGAAGGGCCTCACAAGGGAGTTGCGGCATGCAGTGGCTATCAGCCAGGCTACTACTTATGCGAGCATCCTTAATGTTGCTCAGGGAGTGGAGAAGGAGATAGACCCGAAGCTCAAGCGGGACCGAAACATTGGCGCCAGCAGTTCCCAGGGTCCACCCAAACGGACGGACACTCAGCAGAGGCCACCTCAGCATCATCATCGTCCTCATGTTCGAGCTCCGACACCACCGAGGCAGCAGAGACAGATCCAGACCCCGACCTACTTTTCTTGCGCATACTGCAAGAGGCCGGGACACCGTGTCGAGGAATGCTGCAAGAAGTTAGGGCAGTGCTTGGTTTGTGGATCTGCCACTCACCAAGTGAGAGATTGTCCATCAGCTTTCACTCGTTAGGGACCAGCACCAGAGCTGCAGCAGGAGGATCCACCCGTTGAGGATCAGTAGTAGCAGGAAGCGCAGCCGAACAGACCATCATCTTCCTTACTTGCTTGTAGTAGTTAGATTTCTTTGTATTGCCTATTTTGAGGCTTGTCTCTGAGATTTCTTGCATTTACAGTCTTTCATATCGTCTAGTGACCACTTGTTGGTCCTTGTCCTTTTACTACATAAATAAATCATTTAGCCTCTTATTGCTTCTTAATAACTTTTACTTGATTTTGTTACTTGATTTTGTGCATCACTACCACAACCCTTAAAATTTCGAGGACGAAATTTTTGTAGGGGGGTAGATTTGTAAGTCCCTAAACCAAATTTTGTGAATTTCAGGAATTTCTCCAAAAAGACATTTTGAAAGATCAACATTGTTTTTAAGTAAAGCTTAAAATTCTTTAACAAAATTATTATTCTAGTTAGTTATGTTTTAAATACTTATTATTGTAGATTACATTCCTGATTAGTTAATGCGTTTGATTATTATTACTTTCACTAAATATATTAAGCTTGATTAAAAAATGTTAGCTGATCATAGTTAGAGGAAGTGGTTTCTTTTAGTTAACTCCTAAATGGATTTTCGTAAAAAACATTTTTACTTAATTGTTAGTTAATTTTTTATTAATTTAATATGAAGCAGTTGAATATTAATTGTTATTTAATTTCTGTTTATTTAATTGTCAGTTATATTCGATTATTAGTTATCTATTAATCTAGATTAATTAAGTTAACTATTACTAGTTGAATATTTCCGTAATCAGTAAATTAGTTTGTTATTAGGAAAGCCTAACTAATTCGGTTAGGTAGTTACTTTTCAAATTTCAAATTCATTCAAATAGCCCCAGATCTGTCCATAATCTCAGTTTTGCTACTGCTCAATGTTTTAACTATTGCCCCCAGATCTATATTAAATTACAACTGTGCCACTCAATATTTTATTATAAATACTGTACAAATACTTAATATTTATTATTATTTTTCTGACACATTCTGACAATTACTCTCTTTCTCTACTCTCTCTCTCTCTCTACTCTGCTCACTGGCCGATTGCCGCCGTACTCCGCCGTTGTCCTCGCCGGAGTCAGCACCACCAGTCCACCCATCCTTGCCGAAGCGACGACTGCACCTCCAGCTCGCCGACTGCAGAAGCCTCGAACCCCGAGCGCTTCCTCGACTGCAGAGCCTCCTTAAATCGCGTGCCGCTTTGAAGACCGTGCTGGCTCCTCGATCGCAGCGCTGACCCTTCGAGGAGCGTGTTGCCTCCTCGAGTGTAGAGCCGCCCCTTCGTAACTCGAGAAGCCACCTCCTCGTGGCTTGTGCCAAAGCTACCGATCAGAGTCTCGTCGACCGCTGATCGGGCGCCACAGCCGGAGATCGAAGCCATTCGTCGTCGAGCCCCGTCGACGAAGTCGCGCCGCCGTCTCCTTAAGATTCGGGCTGGATCTGAGGTTTTCGAGCCCCGTCGAGAAGCCGTGGCCGATCGGATCTCGAAACAGTCGTCGGACCGTTGCCCTAGAACCGAGCCATCACCGGTCGTTGGATCTCCACCGAGTCATCGGATCATACCGTCACTTCGAGATCAGCCTAGTTCGACGAGCCGCCATCGCTGGATCTGCTCACGTGGATCGACGTCCCCACCGATAGAGTAAGTTTTTGCCTCGATCCACTTAGCCCTTTCTTCTTGTTTCTTTAGTAATTTAGGGCTGTTGTAGTATAAATCGGGGGCTAGGGATTTATAGTAGCCAGAAGTTTAAGTCGAATCTATGGTTAGGTTTTTAGCAGGAAGAAGAGAGGAGGAAGATGAGCAAAAATTAGGGCTTCGAGTTTAAGGATCCAGAAATTGGGAAAGAAAACCTAAATCTAGGGTTTCAGATCTAGGGTTTGGGGCATTGGAGTTCCTGAGAGGCTAAGGAAGGAGCATGGAAGGGTGGGCTCGTTTGTGAGCATGGGGAAGAATAATGAGTAAGGAGAACTGAGGAAGTAGAGAGTGAAGAATGGAAGCTAGGGTTTGTGCTGGGCTTTTTGGGGAAGGAGAGCTCGAGATTTCTAGGGTTTGGGAATAGTTGGGAGGAAGAAGACGAAGATGAAGGGAATGGGGATTGTAGTGTCGGCTGAATGAGTATGGAATGGAAGAGAGAGAAAGAAGAATTGGTTTTATATGGTTAGGGTTATTTAGATCGGGCCGGGTCTTGGGCCACAGGAGTTGGGCTCTAGTGAAGGGAATAACTGTAGGAATTTTATTTAGGTGTACACTATATGAGCTGGGTCGGGTTGGTTAAGCAGGGAAAATGGGCTGGTTCTGGGTCCTTACTTTTTTTAAATAAATTTGAGTTTAGTTGTATGGGCTGGGCTGTGAGTAAAGACAGGATTAAATGTTTTGTTACTAAATTAACTTTGGGCTTCACGCTTTTATTGTCTTATTTTGGGTTATTTTGTTAATATGTTTTGTGGGCTGGATATTGCTTAGTTAATGATTAGATAATTAATATTAATCGGTAACTGTTAGCTTAGTAAAATATTTTAATGTGTTTAAAAAATATTATATATATGAGTTTGTTATATGGTTTCTAAACAAAATTTATGCTTTTAGAAATTTCTATTATCTTGCAAAATTTTCTAAGAATTTATTTTATCTATTTAAACTTTAATTGGTTAAACTAGATCATATGTATACAATAATTGTTTAAACTATTTTCTTAATTATATATATCAATATAGTTATTTAGTTAAAACATGTATATAGTTAGTAAGAAATAATTTAAGTATTTTACAAACATTATTTAAATTGCCTATTAAGCTAGTATATGCGTTTCCAAGAAATAATAATATTGATTATCTAATTTTGTAATAAATATTATATAGCTTTTAACTAGTAATATAGTTAGATAATGTCATTATTTCAAAATCCTAATCAAAATTGTATAACTACCAGGTGATCCTTTACATCCATGCAGTACTACTCACGTGCTTCCAAGGCGAGGCAAGTACACCGACTCGACTTTTACTTTGTCTTTCTGTCTTACATTCATGTGCCATGTTCTCATATCGGACCCGAGATACACACGATTGTCTTGTACCTTGTTTATTGCATTGTGAGTCATTGTTTATTGCGAGGATTGGGAGAAATATTAGCTTTTGTGTGACCACACCCAACATAGGTATTGTGGATAGGCTAATCGTACACTTCACGTACGATGAAGCCGGATCTTGTAGAATTGATTGTGCATTGATTGATTGTGGTCCTTAGCCAGTCACACATTAGTTTAATATTTCAAAATGTCATACTTGCATTGATTGCCGTGTTCATTGTCTCGTTCATTGATAGCCGTATTCATCGTCTTGCATATTGATTGTCGTGTCCATTGCCTGCAGTTTTACATTTTATTTCTGGTGCCATAGTTTTATTTTCAGTTCTGGTATTCTGATTTCATCTTGTATTCTATACTACAGATTACATTATATATTGTTCTTGTCGAGGTTGTACTTTGTTCTTTTTCCTGATAGGCTACGTCGCAAGTGTAAACCCCCAATATTTTCTAACTATTTTAGTGCTTTAAAAATTATTTTTCTATATTATTTGGACTTAAAGTGGTAATTATATGTATGTGTGTCATTATAGATGTATATAATATAGGTATGTTGTGTGCTTGATATTTTTTTACTGCTACTAAATATAGCCTACAGTTAGTACAAATATTTTTGTTACTTATTTACCATTTATAGGATTTTTTTGTGAATATATACATATATATGTATATATGTGTGAGTGTGTGTATATATATATATATATATATATATATATATATTAGTTGTTTAAAAAAAAAATTTAGCACTGGTGGTCGGCCCGGGGGGGGACCGACCACCACAGGCTTGTTAAGAGAAGTAAAGGAAAGGAAATAGGAAAAAGAATATAGGAAAAGAAACAAAACCCTCCACCCACAAATAGTGGGTGGGCCCCACACAAGTAAAGGCATGCTGTGGCCAGCAAGCTCGCGAATAGCCAACCCGTGGGATGTTTAATTCAAAACCTATTAGTTTTAGGTTTAGTTGGAAGTTGTTATAAATACATCTTTTTCCACAAACCTCAAAACCCTAGACTTCCAAAACGAAAATTGCAGCTGATCATACCCTCTTCGTCTACGAGTTCGTTTCACCAGCGACGGAGTTTTGTGCACGACGAACGGAGCATCGAAAGTCAGCTCCTCGTCCCCCACGGAGCAGTTTTCCCACTCAAGGTACCCTACTTCCCTACGACGTAACTTTTTACTCGTAGCACCGATTTTCGATCCGTAAAATTTTCTGGAAAGTAGACTTGACCCTCTTCGAGATCCTCCAGATGGATTTCGAAACAACCTATCAACTTACCCGAAAAATCGAGATGAAGTTGAAGAAAAACCTGTTTTCTGTAATACTAAAAACTGTTTTAAAACGACAACTTGTCGGCCAATTCTCTTGCTGTGCATTAAGAATCTGTAGAAACTAATCCAAAACAGTAAAAGACAACATAACCAAGATCGCAATGCATCTTCTGGATCGTCGTTTCGATTAACGTGTAAGAAATAAACTGATGTTGAAGTTGGAGAAAAACCTGCGTTAATTTATATAAAATTTTGAATTTTCCCTGATACGACGTACGCCCCGACAAACCGGGCGACGTGGTCGCGCGTTATACGTATCAAAAGACGCGTATGGACGTTACTGACATGTAGAAACTGGCGGAACTCAGTTTCGTCGCGTGCGCGCGACGAAATCAACACGTATCCGTCGAGATACCCCCGTATCGGCGTTTTGCAAACTTGCCCATAAATTCGTACACAGTCGTCGAATCGAGACAAAACTTGCGCCAACAGGTCCGAATCGAAATTTTGGTCCTGCATGCCAAGTTTGGTTCGATTCTGAGAAGGTCGAATCGGAACCCCTTTTTGGCGGGCCTGCGACCCACTCAAACGGGCGATTTTGTGCACGGCTCATCGAAATCCAAAACTGGTATAACGCCCCAGAACCAGAATACTGGAGAGCGGGGGCGTACATAGCCAGCTACGTATATTGAAGTGCAACCCACCTCGCTATACGGTCACGGCTGTCTAGATATATGAGGGTTTAACTACAAGCCAACAGTCTCCTATGGTCATGGACAAGCCTATTGTCTCAATCTCAAGCAAGCAATGATAGTTACAAGATGTCAGAGCACCAAATATATAATAGCAAGGCCTCCCATACATTATATATTGGATGATCATGAAGCTAGTTGTACAAAATGTCAAGACTAGCAAGAGTTCAGTCGTACATGATCAACCCTAGGATCTGTCAATCATGCTACAGCCCGTAGGCAGACAGTAAATAAAGATGCAATACGAGCTAACACGTGCTCGCCGGCTAAACGCCTCAAAAGAATAATTTTTACAATAAAGTGGGAGGACAAAAAGAAACCCACTCGTTGCCAGGATTACGCCTGGTGTTCACCATCTGGCTGGAAGACAGGTGGATCCTCTGGTACTGCTCCGATATCTGGCCACACAAAATCAGCTGGGTCAAACCCCAGAAAGAGTAAGTGCCACAAAGGAGGCTTCACTTAGGGACTAAAACCAGCATATCACAACAGAATATTAAAGATAATAAATAAAGTACTGATAATAATAGAGATAACAACAGTAAACTGAGTACGGGGAAACCATTCAAGTAGCCAGGTCACAACCCTTAAACCAAACAAGGACCGGGGTTGCAGCCCTTCACCTGAATAGAAACCCATCTCAAATACTATTGGTACAGGTAACAAGACAATAAACGAAGAGAGGACTCAGAACTGCTCCGGGAGCCAGGTTACAACCCTTAAACCAAACAAGGACCGGGGTTGTAACCCTTCGCCTGAACAGAACTGGACCCCTGATCTTTATTCTTAAGGCCAGTATAAAGAATTAATCATGTCGTTGTAGTAAGGTAAAACATGACGAGCGTGGCATGGGATTGTAATAAGACAATAACGAAGAGAGGACACAGAACTGCTCCGGGAGCCAGGTTACAATCCTTAAACCAAACAAGGACCGGGATTGTAACCCTTCGCCCGAACAAAACTGGACCCCCGATCAATATTGTTAAGGCAAGCATCAATAATCATGTCGTGTCACAATCTTGTACAGGATTCGGGACAAGACTAAGCTGGGATAAACTCCATCCAATCAATCACGGCCAATCAAGAGTACGGCTTGATACTTTTAACTAACTAGGGTTATCACAGGCCTAGTTACTAGCAAGATGCAATGAGATTATCCCAACAGCCACAAGCCATGCAGACCATCCGGTTATCCAGATCGAATGTCCGTTTATGGAGAATGCAACATGTGACTGTGTGCTGGAAATGTGCCATACTCATCGGTAGGCTACAAGTCCACTTAATGCGCCCAGATAACGGGATTGCCTGTAGCTGGAAATCTCTTCATGTCTACTGAATTATTCTAGTTTATTAGCCTTAGTCAATTACTGTAGGTATCCCTAACCGTGGTACTCAGGGATCCCTGCCTTAGATATGATGCAAACATAACCGGTTCATTTAGTACAAACACATTCACCCACGGTGTCCAGGCCATTCAATTCTGCCATGACATGCTAGCCGTCGCAACAGCATTCGAGATATATATCATGTCAAATACACTGTCAAGAGTGCGCCACGACGGGTCACTATCATGTCATGTCATTATTTAAAATTAACATTTAACCTGGTATAAGCGTGTATGCAATAACTAAATATAAACAGAGTGCAAGAGTTGTGGAAGAATTATGCGGCTCAGGGAGACGGGACATAACTTCCACATACGAACTTAAAATGAGGTGCTCCAGAGATATTCGGAAAGATAAGACAAAGATAAAAAACTTTCATGTTTTAAGTTTTTCGAAATTCTGACTAGAAAATAGCTTAACTTGGCAAAAACAGTCATTGTGTGCACTTTTTATGCCAAAAATTCAATTCTGCGTAAAATATGTAAAAGGGGAGGGTTCCAGCGTAAAATTTCACATTCTGGGTACCTTCCAGCGTAAAATACGCAATTTCAGGGTTTCTAGCGTAAAATTTTACATTCTGGATACAATCCAGCGTAAAATACACAATTTCAGGGTTCCCAGCGTAAAATTTCACATTCTGGATACAATCCAGCGTAAAATACGCAATTTCAGGGTTCCCAGCGTAAAATTTCACATTCTGGATACAATCCAGCGTAAAATACGCAATTTTAGGGTTCCCAGCGTAAAATTTTACATTCTGGATACAATCCAGCGTAAAATACGCAATTTCAGGGTTCCCAGCGTGAAATCTTATTTTTACGCAAGCCTTCCTGCGTAAAATTCGATTTTACGCTAGCTTCCCTGCGTAAAATCTTATTTTACGCCAGCGCCACATTCTTCAGCCGACATGAAAATTCAGAAAACTTGTTTTGGCCATAAAAACTTTATTTTAACTCGAAATGAGGTGAATCAAAAACCAAATTCACACGAAATTTCGTGCTCTTGCTCATGAAACTATTAGTTTTCAAAAATAACAAGTTTTAGTAGATCAAAACCAAGAAAACTCTATGAACTAAAAGTTATAAAGTAGATCTAGAAGAATCTATCCATCAAAATTAAAAACTCCAAGTTCTAAAGAGGCTTATAATCATGTAAAGAAGAGAATGGAGCAATAAAACTTAAAATCCATCGTGAAGCAAGTTGCACTTGCCTAAACCTCTTGGTAGGTGGAGAGCAACGGTGAGGAAGAAGAAGAGTGAATGATGAGAGAGAAAGAGTTGGACTAATAAATGGGGATGGTGGTGGTAGGTAAGGGTTCTCTACTTGGTTCATAATGAACCAATAGCAACCCAAGCCGAACCAAGCCAACCCAAACAAGTCGAACCAAGCCAGAAGACATGCAATATGAGTCAGATACGTACACGTATTCTAAAATACGTAATTACGAACTATGGTCGTCACAACTCTACCCACCTTAAAAGAATTCCGTCCTCGGAATTTAATTAAGAGGCTAGAGAGGCAATGACAAGCTATATTCAAGCAATCTACCATGCAATCATTCATTTCAAGCAAGGAATCTAGATCGTAAGGCATAAGAAGACATTATACCTTACGAGTCAAACAGGTTGGGATATCGCGATCGGATATCATCCTCACGCTCCCACGTTGACTCATCCAAAGAGTGATGACCCCAAGCAACTCGGACTAACTTGATAGTCTTGTTCTTGAGTATCTTCTCTCTCCGGTCCAATATGGATACGGGCCTCTCCTCATACGAAAGGTTGGTACCTACAACCAATTCCGAATGATCCAGGATGTGGCTCGGGTCCGGGATATACTGTCGCAGTTGGGATACATGGAACACGTCATGCACCTCACTCAGAGACGACGGAAGAGCGAGACGATATGACACATCTCCTACTCGCTCTAGAATATCGAACGGCCCTATATACCTAGGACTAAGCTTTTTCTATACGCCGAAACGAATGACGCCACGGTTAGGCGAGATCCTCAGGAATACATGGTCGCCGACAGAAAATTCAAGGGGACGCCGATGAGAATCGGCCCAATGGCGCTGACGATCTTGTACAACGCGAAGATGATCTCTAACTCTCCTGACCACCTCAACCGTCTGAGTGATCAACTCGGGACCAAGCATCTGCCTTTCTCCAACATCGTCCCATGCTAGTGGAGATTTGCACTTCCTACCATACAGTGCCTCGAACGGTGCCATCTGGATACTGGCTTGGAAACTATTATTGTACGAGAACTCCACCAGGTGCAGGTAATCTTCCCACGAACCACCGAAGTCGAGCGTACCAGATCTTAACATATCCTCAAGAGTCTGGATCGTACGCTCCGACTGACCATCTGTCTGCGGGTGATAAGCTGAGCTGAACTGGAGGTGAGTTCCCAAACTCTCTTGCAGACTACGCCAAAAGTGCGACGTAAATCTCGAATCTCTGTCCGAGGTGATACTGACTGGTACTCCGTGCAATCTAATAATCTGTCGAAGATACATCTCCGCTAGCTGAGCCGTCGACTGACCAACTCTGAACGGGAGAAAGTGAGCCACCTTCGTGAGCCTGTCAACTATCACCCAGATAGCATCTCTACCAGCTGGGGATCTAGGCAATCCAGTCACAAAATCTATGGTTATATGCTCCCACTTCCATTCTGGAATTGGCAAGGGCTGAAGTATTCCAGCTGGCCTCTGATGTTCAGCTTTAACCTGTTGGCAAACCAAACACCGAGAGACAAACCGAGCTATCTCCCTCTTCATGCCATTCCACCAAAAGTGCTGACGGATATCTCGGTACATCTTTGTGCCACCGGGATGAATTGAATACTGAGAACTGTGAGCTTCGGTGATGACTTCCTGTCTGATATCTCTACTGGATACACAAAGACGCTTACCATGTCGAAGTGTACCATCCTCATGAATGCATAGTTCTGGTCTTCGCCTTGCTACACATTCTGTCATAAGCCGCTGAAGCTTAGAATCGGAGGACTGAGCTATCTTAATTCTCTCAACTATACTGGACTGAACTTGTATGCTGGCCATCAATGCCACGCTGGTAGGAAGGACAACTTCTATACCCATCTTCTGAAGATCTGCTAACAATTCTGGTTGTGCTGTCAGAAAGTAAACTCTGGCTCTCCTGCTCAATGCATCGGCAACAACGTTGGCCTTCCCAGGATGGTACTGCAGGTTGACATCATAATCCACAAGCAGCTCTAGCCATCTCCTCTGACGCATGTTAAGATCCTTCTGAGTGAACACATACTTTAAGCTCTTGTGATCGATGAAAATCTCCACCCTATCTCCATACAAGTAGTGTCACCAAAGCTTTAGCGCAAACACCACGGCTGCCAGCTCCAAGTCGTAGGTTGGGTAATTCCTCTCATGATCACGAAGTTGTCGTGACGCATAAGCTATCACCTTCCCATGTTGCATCAAAACACATCCTAAACCTCGGCTTGAAGCATCACAATACACTGAGAACCCTCCGGTCCCATCTGGAAGCGTGAGAATAGGAGCCGTCATCAAGCCTTGCTTCAATTTCTTAAAAGAATCCTGACATTCTGCTGTCCAAGCAAACTGCACATCCTTGCGGGTTAACTGCGTCAGTGGTGCTGAAATCCGAGCGAAGTCCGAAACAAATCGCCGGTAGTAGCCGGCCAATCCAAAAAAACTGCAAACTTCTGCAACTGTGCTGGGCACTGGCCACGTCTCGATAGCTACGATCTTCTGGGGATCTACTTCTACTCCTCCTCTGGTAATGATATGACCTAAGTACGAAATACGATCGAGCCAGAACTCGTATTTACTGAACTTGGCAGACAGTTGGTGCTCTCTGAGAATCTGGAGGACAACTCTGAGATGCTGCTCATGCTCCGCTTCACTCTTTCTATAGACCAGGATGTCGTCTATGAACACAATCATGAACTGATCCAAATAAGGCATGAAGATGCGATTCATGAGGTCCATGAATACAGCCGGCACATTGGTTGCTCCAAAGGGCATAACAAGGAACTCCCAATGCCCATATCTAGATCTGAATGCCGTCTTCGGGATGTCCTGCTCTCTGACTCTGATCTGGTGGTACCCTGACCGCAAATCTATCTTCGAAAATACTGCTGCTCCTTTGAGTTGATCAAACAAGCCATCTATCCTTGGGAGAGGATATCTGTTCTTGATTGTTACTGAGTTCAAGGTACGATAGTCAACACATAATCTGGACGTACCATCCTTCTTTTTCATAAGAAGTATCGGGGCTCCCCAAGGCGATCCACTAGCACGAATGAATCCTTTGGTCCTGAGTTCTTTAATTATTTTGTACAATATCTCCAATTCTGACGGCGCCATCCTGTAGACTCTCTTTGACACATGTGCGGTCCCGGGGATCAAGTCTATGGTGAACTCGATCTCTCGCTCTGGCGACATTCCTGGAAGCTTTTCTGGAAAAATATCTGAAAACTCCTCGACGATCCGGGGCAACTGCACTGCTGCTACTGCCATCCGCAATACGGGAGGAGTAGGTTCAACTTTGCCTCGGGAAAAGGAAAACTCCGGCTCGCTTGGGATGCTAAAAGCAACCCTGCCAATATGGCAATCTATCCTGGCATACTGGTCCCTCAACCAATCCATCCCTAAGACCACATCATAATCGGCCATCGGGAATTCTATTAACCTAGCGGGAAACTCTCTACCGCTAAGTACGACCCGATACGAGAAAAACACTCTATCTACTCCCACAAGACCGTTACCAGTAAGTATATTGAGCCTTACTGATAATGACTCGGGTTCCAGTCCTATCCGTGTCGCGAATCGTGCAGACATAAATGAATGCGAGGCACCAGAATCAAATAATACCGAAGCTGGAAAGGTGTTGACGAGAATAGTACCTGCCACTACCTCACCGGGTGCTATTCCTTCCTCTCCCATGGTCAAGGCCAGCACTTGACCATGTCCTCTGGGTGCGGGTCCCCTCTGCTGAAAATTCCTCTGCCTGCTCTGGATCAGGGCTTGGGCTTGGGCATACTGTTGCGGTCTCTGCTGCTGGAATGCCTGGGCCTGCGTCGGTAATGGCCTCGGGAGTGGGTACTGCAGCTGCTGCTACTGCTGGTCCCCTAACTGAAGGACTAGAGAAGGCCGAGGAACTCCCCCTGTTCGGGCAGTTCCCAACCCTGTGGTCTGGGGCACCACAAACCAAGCACAAACCCTGTGCTCTGCGACACTCTGATACCACGTGCCCCGGCTTCCCGCAGTGTGAACATCCCACTGCGGAAGACTGCTTCTGCTTCTGCTGCTGAGGGTACATCGGGGTGGAATGCTGAACCGACGTCACTGAGGCCGCCCGCCTCGGAGCTCCAATGGTCAAAGCCCTGGCTGCCGGGGCTGGGACTGACGACTGATTCATCTGACCGTGGGATCGCTTCCGACCTCCGGTCCTATCCACGATCCTCTGGGAGGTATACTCATGCCTCCTAGCTGCCCTCAGTACTGCATCAAAAGTCTGATGCTCAAACTGCTCCACAGCTAACAAGATCTCGAGGTGAAGCCCCTGCTGGAACCGTTGGGCCCTATCGAACTCGGTCGCCACCAAGGTGGGAGCAAACCGACTAAGCCTGGAGAACTCGGCCGCATATCCATCGACCGTCCTGCCCATCTGCTTCAGATTGGTGAACCTCGTCTGTAGATCGTACCGAGCAACAGCATCAAAATACTTGGTCTGGAATCTCTCCCTAAATACTGCCCATGAAATAGGGACCACTAAACCATCGGCCTGCGCTGCCCACCAGCTGCGGGCAAGATCTAGTAACTGCAGGCGCACTACGGCCACCTTCTCGTTCTCTGGAGTCCTGACTGCTTCTAGAATCACCTCTGTGTCCTGAAGCCATGCATCTGCAGCGATCGCATCTTCACTGCCGTCGAAGAAGGGAGGGTTCAAGCGCATGAAGCTGTTGGCCGCGCTGTTACCCTGATGACCTCCTCTGGTCAAAGAGTCTGCCACCGCCTGGTGCAAGGCATCTCCTCGACGATCCTGGGAGGCTAATAGTGACCTGATGAGACCCATCAAAGTGCCATCATCAGGCTATGCAGGCTGGACGGGCTGAACTGGTGGCTCTCCTCCAGTAGGCATGACTCTGGAGGCAACTCCTGAATGTTGGACTTGATCTCCGGGTTCCTACTGGTCTACGGGAGGTGCTCCGTCTTGCTGATCGGCAGGTCCATGAACAATTCCGCTGAAGAAGATGACATAGGAAACAATAAGGAAGGACCAGGACAGATCAACGATACAAGCATGTGGTCAGGTCAAGATTTTCAGGGATCAAGAGGATAGGGACAGAGATCAAGGGCGAGTGCTGATTGAGACATCTATTCGGTAAACCCTCACATATCTTGATTCACAAGACCTGCATGGGCCACCACTAAAACCATGTAACGCCCCAAAACCAGAATACTGGAGAGCGGGGGCGTACATAGCCAGCTACGTATATTGAAGTGCAACCCACCTTGCTATACGGTCACGGCTGTCAAGATATATAAGGGTTTAACTACAAGCCAACAGTCTCCTATGGTCATGGACAAGCCTATTGTCTCAATCTCAAGCAAGCAATGATAGTTACAAGATGTCAGAGCACCAAATATATAATAGCAAGGCGTCCCATACATTACATATTGGATGATCATGAAGCTAGTCGTACAAAATGTCAAGACTAGCAAGAGTTCAGTCGTACATGATCAACCCTAGGATCTGTCAATCATGCTACAGCCCGTAGGCAGACAGTAAATAAAGATGCAATACGAGCTAACACGTGCTCGCCGGCTAAACGCCTCAAAAGAATAATTTTTACAATAAAGTGGGAGGACAAAAAAAAACCCACTCGTTGTCAGAGTTACGCCTGGTGTTCACCATCTGGCTGGAAGACAGGTGGATCCTCTGGTACTGTTCCGATATCTGGCCACACAAAACCAGCTGGGTCAAACCCCAGAAAGAGCAAGTGCCACAAAGGAGGCTTCACTTAGGGACTAAAACTAGCATATCACAACAGAATATTAAAGATAATAAATAAAGTACTGATAATAATAGAGATAACAACAGTAAACTGAGTACGAGGAAACCATTCAAGTAGCCAGGTCACAACCCTTAAACCAAACAAGGACCGGGGTTGCAGCCCTTCACCTGAATAGAAACCCGTCTCAAATACTATTGGTACAGGTAACAAGACAATAAACGAAGAGAGAACTTAGAACTGCTCCGGGAGCCAGGTTACAACCCTTAAACCAAACAAGGACCGGGGTTGTAACCCTTCGCCTGAACAGAACTGGACCCCCGATCGTTATTGTTAAGGCAAACATTAATAATCATGTCGTGTCACAATCTTGTACAGGATTCGGGACAAGACTAAGCTAGGATAAACTCCATCCAATCAATCACGACCAATCAAGAGTACGGCTTGATACTTTTAACTAACTAGGGTTATCACAGGCCTAGTTACTAGCAAGATGCAATGAGATTATCCCAACAGCCACAAGCCCTGCAGACCATCCGGTTATCCAGGTTGAATGTCCGTTTATGGAGAATGCAACACGTGACTGTGTGCTGGAAATGTGCCCTACTCATCGGTAGGCTACAAGTCCACTTAATGCGCCCAGATAACGAGATTGCCTGTAGCTGGGAATCTCTTCATGTCTACTAAATTATTCTAGTTTATTAGCCTTAGTCAATTACTGTAGGTATCCCTGACCGTGGTACTCAGGGATCCCTGCCTTAGACATGATGCATAACCAGTTCATTTAGTACAAACACATTCACCCATGGTGTCCAGGCCATTCAATTCTGCCATGACATGCTAGCCGTCGCAACAGCATTCGAGATATATATCATGTCAAATACACTGTCAAGAGTGCGCCACGACGGATCACTATCATGTCATGTCATTATTTAAAATTAACATTTAACCTGGTATAAACGTGTATGCAATAACTAAATATAAACAGGGTGCAAGAGTTGTGGAAGAATTATGCGGCTCAGGGAGACGGGACATAACTTCCACATACGAACTTAAAATGAGGTGCTCCAAAGATATTCGGAAAGGCAAGACAAAGATCTAAAACTTTCATGTTTTAAGTTTTTCGAAATTCTGGCTAGAAAATTGCTTAACTTGGCAAAAACAGTCATTCTGTGCACTTTTTATGCCAAAAATTTAATTCTGCGTAAAATATGTAAAAGGGGAGGGTTCCAGCGTAAAATTTCACATTCTGGGTACCTTCCAGCGTAAAATACGCAATTTCAGGGTTCCCAGCGTAAAATTTCACATTCTGGATACAATCCAGCGTAAAATACGCAATTTCAGGGTTCCTAGTGTAAAATTTCATATTCTGGATACAATCTAGCATAAAATACACAATTTCAGGGTTTCCGACGTAAAAGTTCACATTCTGAATACAATCCAGCGTAAAATACGCAATTTCAGGGTTCCCAACGTAAAATTTCACATTCTGGATACAATCCAGCGTAAAATACGCAATTTCAGGGTTCCCAGCGTAAAATCTTATTTTTACGCAAGCTTCCTGCATAAAATTTGATTTTACGCTAGCTTCCCTGCGTAAAATCTCATTTTACGCCAGCGCCACATTCTTCAGCCGACATGAAAATTCAGAAAACTTGTTTTGGCCATAAAAACTTCATTTTAACTCGAAATGAGGTGAATCAAAAACCAAATTCACACGAAATTTCGTGCTCTTGCTCATGAAACTATTAGTTTTCAAAAATAACAAGTTTTAGTAGATCAAAACCAAGAAAACTCCATGAACTAAAAGTTATAAAGTAGATCTAGAAGAATCTATCCATCAAAATTAAAAACTCCAAGTTCTAAAGAGGCTTATAATCATGTAAAGAAGAGAATGGAACAATAAAACTTGAAATCCATCGTGAAGCAAGTTGCACTTGCCTAAACCTCTTGGTAGGTGGAGAGCAACGGTGAGGAAGAAGAAGAGTGAATGATAAGAGAGAAAGAGTTGGGCTAATAAATGGGGATGGTGGTGGTAGGTAAGGGTTCTCCACTTGGTTCATGATGAACCAATGGCAACCCAAGTCGAACCAAGCCAACCCAAACAAGCCGAACCAAGCCAGAAGACATGCAATACGAGTCAGATACGTACAGGTATTCCAAAATACGTAATCACTTACTATGGTCATCACAACTGGACATATCGTTGAGTTCCTCTCCTCAAACTGAATTTGTAGACATGTAGTTTGACAATTTTACAGACCATAGACTTTGGCACGCATTTTGGTGCAAAGCGGGTCCAACGGCGGACATCGTTTTGACCCAAAATTACGATTTTGCCCCTGTTCCAGAATTAGACTTTTGGACAGGCATTTCCTAGGTATATCTTCTTCACCGAGATCACTTTTGATGTTTGTTTCAGCGTTTGGAGTCATCTGTGATTGTGAGTTTTGGTGCTGACACTTGCTACTATTGGATTGCCCTTCTCGCATCGCAGGCAAGTATACCTTGCCATAGATTCTGAATGTGCTTATTTATTTTTAGTATATTTTATTATTGTATATTTTTTTCTCTTATTTGTCACTTTGTTTCTATTGGGCGTCCAAGTCACACTTGGGTGCAAGCGGCTAAATTTAGTCGTTATATTTATTTATGTCTTATTTATATGTCGACCTTGTGTCAGTTGACTACCCTATGAGTATGTGTGGTATTTTCATATCCCCTATGGCCTTGACACATGTGTATTACATGATGAGTGAGTTATATAGGACACGGACCTGCGTACTCGACTGGCCATCGATACGTACGGGACGTGCGATGGTTAGGTGGTAACTGCTATTAGTGAATCGAGTTAGCAGCCATAGCAGTTGCCAACTGGACAGACTGTGGATACATCTTGGACATGAGCATTTGGGGGGAGGGGACAGCTACTAGCGTAGGGGCTACATTTATTTATTTACACACTTTGGGGGCCGAGAGTGACTCATATGAGTACTACTTTCTGTCCCAGCCGATAGCGTCTCGGATGAGCGCTACTTACTGCCACTCTTATTACTCTGCTGATCCTACAGCCCCTGCGTAGAACGTTGTCCTCAAAGTGCATCTCACATAGACGTATAGGAGATCCTGTAGACTCATAGTTGCATATTTATTTACACATTCAGTTACTTGGCATGTTTTCTGTATCTTGTTATGTCCCTCTGAGGACCTGGTGATCTCTCTAGGATTAGACGAGCAGGACTATCCCGAGGAGTACGGTGCAGCATTGGATTCAGCATACATTGGTGACGAGGCATCTCCTGTCCATACTTAGTTTTATTCTTTATTATCTGAGACTATGTACTGGACATCTTTTATTATCTTTCTTGCTGTTTGAGGAGGTCGGACTCCATTTTGTTGAGACTATTTTTCTATAGCTGTTTGGGTGGGAATGTCTACCCGGCTATATTTTGACATCATTATTTATTTTATTTAGTGGACTTTATTATACTTTTGTGTTGAGCTGTGGATGAGATTAGTTATATTATTGTGGCTTATCATGTATCATTATTATAGCTTATGTACCGATACGGTGATTACCATATATTGGTGTATTCTTCATATAAGTACAGCTGGCATGTCTACGTACTTGGTCCTACGTATTTTGGGACTGGAGCGTTATATGTTTTTGTGGTGGCCAATGCAGGTCCAGTTTTAATATTGTTGGGTTACATAACTGTGCCCAACAAGCCTGCAAATAGGAATAGGATATAGAATCTCATCCACTTATTAATATCTTTTTTGACCTCCTCTCAACTTCTCATTTGATTTCTTGATTACATCCAGTTTGAAATTGTTCTAACCAACTCAATCTTTCATGCCAATATAGGATGAATCTTCGTAGTGGACGCGCTACCCCCCTCTCCATTACTAACGGGAACACCACAGCTCAAGAAGGATCGGCGAGTCAGCCACCTATGTCCCCTACTACTCCAGCACCATTCGGATTGCAGCCTGTGATGACACCCCCACTACTCAGCAGAAAGCCCCGGCACCTCAAGTGGGGCAGGCAGACCCTGGAAATCCTGTAACTCAAGAGAAGTACCTACCGCCGCCGCCACCTTATCCACCTCAGTCCCTAGCACAGATTCTACCACCATACCCACCATCCTCATATCCACCACAACATCATCCACAATATCCACCATCATCATATCCACCACCACCACCTCTATAATATTCAGCATCATTATATCCACCTCAACAGCCACCACAGTATCCATCATCATATCCATCCCAACAGCCACCACAATATCCACCATCCTATCCACCTTAACAGCCCCACCATATCCATCACCATATCTACCATCATACCCACCCCTGTATCCTCCACAGGATCCACCTCAGTATCCACCCACATACCTCCCACAGTATCCCTTTCTATATCCCTTCTATCCTCCACAGTACGGTCCCCAGGGTGCCCCACAGATCATGCCCCAGATGCCATACATGCCATCACAGCAGCCCATGCCTCAGGCTGGTGGGGCTACTACAGAGCAGATCCTCCAGAGCTTAGTACAGGCTCAGATGCAGCAGAGCGAGACCATCAGAAGGAGTTTGGAGACAGCACTGACCCGAGCACCCCAAGCCTCTGTGGATTCTATCGAAGGATTCCGCAACATGAATCCTCCACACTTCAAGGGCACTGAAGACGTCATCGGGATCACCAATTGGCTGGTTAAGACAGAGAATCTCCTGAAGGCTTCACAGTTATCCGTAGATCTATGGATGACGGCAGTGAAGTTACAGCTGGAAGAAAATGCTTATGACTGGTGGGCCGCAGAGGAGAGGCGGCTAGGAGTTGATCAGACATGGGAGAAATTCAAAGAACTGTTCAATAAGAAGTTTTTCTCCGATACTGCCAAGGATGCTCTATATGACCAGTTTCTATATTTGGAGCAGGAGAATATGACAGTTGATGAGTACGATATCGAGTTTAGTCGACTGAGTTATTTTGCACTAGGGTTGGTTATGACAGAGCTGGAGAAAGCCAAAAAATTTCATCGAGGCTTGAGTATAGAGTTGCAGAGGTACACCAGCTCCGAGTCGAGGGTCTCCCAAGCAGCTGTTCTGGCAGAGGCTAGAACTCAGGAAGCCATAAGCAAGAAGGCAAATCGATGAGTTACATCGACCATGGGATCAGCTAAGACCACTACAGGAGGGCCAGTGAGACGTCCTCCTACACATCAGCAGCAGCAGAGGATCGAGCCATACCAGACACAGGAGAAGGCCACTTGCCATTACTGTGGCAAAGTTGGACATATTCATAGAGATTGTAGGCGCTGGCTGGGACACTGTTTAGCTTATGGATAGAACCAGCACCAGACCAGAGATTGCCCATTTCATAGGAACGCTCCACAAAATCAGCAGCAGAGGCCAGCGATTGCGGGACCAGGAGCACCACGACCACCCTTACCCCCTCAGACAGCCCAGTTTCAGCAGGTCAAGGCACAGGCGGGCAACCAGAGAGTTGGGAAGGTTTTTGCACTAGCTACAGAGGAGACCGAACCGGAGGTGGAGGTCATAGCAGGTATGGTTTTAGTTGCATCATTTCCTGCCATTACATTATTTGACACTGGAGCTACCCATTCATTTATAGCCACTAGCTTTACCACTAGACACAGTATACCCATGTCATCTTTATCTAAAAATATTAGAATCCTCACTGGAGGAAGAGTGGTACCTGTTAGTAGTATTTGTAGACATTGTCCTGTAGTGATAAATGGAAGAGAGATGAAAGCACGACTTCTTGTATTTCCGATGCCGACGTTCGATGTGGTTCTCGGAATGGACTGGTTGAGCCAGCATTTCGCTCTTATTGACTGCCATAGGGGCAGTATCGTCTTTAGACTATCGAGTGATGCGGAGTTCGAGTTCACCAAAGAGGATGCCTTGAGGAGCGATGCATCTGCATCGGAGACTCACATGATGATGCAGGACACCCCTCAGCACCCTATCATCACCGAGTTCGAGGATGTATTCCCCGAGGAGTTGCCAGGACTGCCGTCTGACCGAGACATTGAGTTTTCTATTGAGCTTATTCCAGGAGCCGAGCCTATTTCATCTCGAGTTTATCGGTTAGCGCCCAAGGAGTTGGTAGAGATGAAGACGCAGATTGATGACTTATTGGAGAAGGGCTTTATTCGTGCCAGTGCGTCACCGTAGGGAGCACCCATTCTTTTTGTGCCTAAGAAAGATGGGACCGTGCGCATGTGCATCGACTATAGAGCATTGAATGCAGTGACAGTAAAGAACAAGTACCCATTGCCGCGTATAGACGATCTATTTGATCAACTGAGTGGAGCAAAAGTATTCTCCAAGATTGACTTACGATCAGGCTATCACCAATTGAAGGTTCGAAAGGAAGATATTGCAAAGACGACTTTTCGATCAAGGTATGGACACTACGAGTTCTTGGTCATACCTTTCAGTTTGACCAATGCTTCTGCAGTTTTCATGAATTTAATGAACAAGATCTTTCACCAGTATTTAGACAAATTTGTAGTAGTCTTTATAGATAATATCTTGATTTACTCCAAGAGTCAAGAGGAGCATGAGCAGCATCTACGAATAATTTTGGGAACATTAAGGAATGAGCGGCTCTTTGCGAAGCTTAGCAAGTATGATTTCTTTCTCAAGGAGGTATCATTTCTTGGCCATGTTGTTACGGGTGATGGTATATCAGTGGATCCAGAGAAGATCAGAGCAGTCGAATCATGGCCCGCTCCCACATCAGCTTCAGAGGTGAGAAGTTTCCTTGGACTTGCAGGTTACTACCGAAGGTTCGTAGAAGATTTCTCTCGAATAGCGGGACCTATGACTAGATTAACTTGCAAGGATCAGGAGTTCGTATGGATAGATGAGTGTCAAGCCGCCTTCGACGAGTTGAAGAAACGATTGACCACAGCACCGATCTTGACACTACCATCGGGCCCGGGAGGATTTGTGATCTATAGTGACGCATCCGAAAAAGGATTAGGATGCGTATTGATGCAGCACGGTCGTGTAGTAGCATATGCATCGCGACAGTTGAGGGTGCACGAAAAGAATTATCCGACCCATGATCTAGAGCTTGCAGCGGTTATTTTTGCTTTGAAGTTATGGAGACACTACTTGTACGGCGAGAAGGTTGATATCTACACTGATCATAAGAGCCTCAAGTACGTGTTCACGCAGAAGGAGTTGAATATATGACAGCGACGTTGGTTGGAGTTGATGAAGGATTATGAGATCGAGCTACATTACCATCCGGGCAAGGCTAATGTCGTGGCAGACGCATTAAGCCGTAAGCCCATGGCTCACTTTTTGACTACACAGAAGGAGTTGATTAGAGACTTGGAGCAGCTTGGTATTGAGGTAGTATTGCCTGGAGCCGATGGCTTATTAGCCAACCTCCAAGTGCAATCATCATTAGTAGTGCGCATCAAGGCAGCATTGCCCACTGATGCTAGATTTCAGCGACTTAGAGCGAGGACGGAAGCGGAGGAGCAGACGGGATTGAGGATTCATTCTGATGGGACATTGCGATGTGGTGATCGCATTTATGTTTCTAATGGAGAGCTACGATAGGAGCTGATGGCAGAGGCTTACAGTTCGACTTACTCTATTCATCCCGGAGGAAACAAGATGTACCGCGACGTACGACAATATTATTGGTGGCACAGAATGAAGCGAGAGATAGCTCATTTTGTCGCCAAGTGCTTTGTATGTCAACAAGTGAAGGCGGAGCACAATAGGACGGCCGATTTATTACAGCCGCTACCCATTCTCGAGTGGAAGTGGGAGCACATTACTATAGATTTTGTCATGGGTTTTCTTCGCAGTCCTAGAGGACGTGACGCAGTGTGGGTGATTGTTGATAGACTTACGAAGTCAGCCCATTTCTTACCTTTTAGAGTGGGCCAGTCGACAGAGGTATTGGCAGAGATGTATATGGAGCAGATTATGAGATTGCATGGTGTGCCTGTTAGCATTGTGTCGGACCGTGACTCGAGATTTATCTCATACTTTTGGAGGAGCATGCAAGAGAGTTTGGGCACCCGATTGAAGTTTAGCATATCATACCATCCGCAGACAGACGGCCAGTCGGAGTGTACCATTCAGATGCTAGAGGATATGTTGAGAGCGTGTATGCTTGACTTTGGCGGTTCGTAGAAGGACCATCTGCATCTTGTTGAGTTTTCCTATAATAATAGCTATCAAGCGAGCATTCAGATGGCTCCGTTTGAAGCATTGTATGGTAGGAAGTGTCGGTCTCCTGTTTGTTGGAGCGACATAGAAGAGCGACAGCTATTGGGTCCCGAGTTAGTCTTGAGCACAGTGGAGACAGTGAAGAAGATCCAAGGCCACCTGCGAGCAGCGCAGGATCGTCAGAAGCAGTGGGCAGATAATCGTCGTTGACCTTTGGAGTTCAAAGAGGGCAACCATGTGTTCTTGAAGATATCCCCCACGAGAGGCACGATTCTATTCGGAGGACGTGTCAAGTTGAGTCCAAGGTACATCGGGCCATTCGATATCTTGGAGCGTGTTGGAGAGGTCGCCTACAGATTGGCGTTGCCACCGTCGCTAGAGGAAGTGCATGACGTATTCCATGTATCTCAGCTGAGGAGGTACGTGGCGGACAGCAATCATGTGCTTGATCACTCCGAGATCACAGTTGGACCGAGTTTGTCGTACGAAGAGCAACCAGTAGGTATCCTCGATCGCCGAGTGAAGGTGTTGCGAAATTAATCTATTCCATTGGTTCGCGTGGCATGGAAACATCACTCGCCAGGGGAGTCTACTTGGGAGCGCGAGGACGACATCCGAAATCGCTACCTGCAATTGTTCGAAGACGAAGGTATGTCTTGCGTTGAAGCTTTTTAATTATTATCAATTCCCTTGCATTGTATTTGATCCCCCGACCTTAGTTTAATTTCGAGGGCAAAATTTTCTTCAAGTTGGGTAGGATGTAAACCTCCAATATTTTCTAACTATTTTAGTGCTTTAAAAATTATTTTTCTATATTATTTGGACTTAAAGTGGTAATTATATGTATGTGTGTCATTATAGATGTATATAATATAGGTATGTTGTGTGTTTGATATTTTTTTTACTGCTACTAAATATAGCCTACAGTTATTACAAATATTTTTGTTACTTATTTACCATTTATAGGATTTTTTTGTGAATATATACATATATGTATATATGTGTGAGTGTGTGTATATATATATATATATATATATATATATATATATATATATATATATATATATATATATATATATATATATATATATATATATTAGTTGTTTAAAAAAAAATTTAGCACTGGTGGTCGTCCCGGGGGGGGGACCGACCACCACAGGCTTGTTAAGAGAAGTAAAGGAAAGGAAATAGAAAAAAGAATATAGAAAAAGAAACAAAACCCTCCACCCACAAATAGTGGGCGGGCCCCACACAAGTAAAGGCATGCTGCGGCCAGCAAGCTCGCGAATAGCCAACCCGTGGGATGTTTAATTCAAAACCTATTAGTTTTAGGTTTAGTTGGAAGTTGTTATAAATACATCTTTTTCTACAAACCTCAAAACCCTAGACTTCCAAAACGAAAATTACGGCTGATCATACCCTCTTCGCCTAAGAGTTTATTTCACCAGCGACAGAGTTTTGTGCACGACGAACGGAGCATCGAAAGTCAGCTCCTCGTTCCCTACGGAGCAGTTTTCTCACTCAAGGTACCCTACTTCCCTATGACGTAACTTTTTACTCATAGCACCGATTTTTGATCTGTAAAATTTTCTGGAAAGTAGACTTGACCCTCTTTGAGATCCTTCAGATGGATTTCAAAACAACCCATCAACTTGCTCGAAAAATCGAGACAAAGTTGAAGAAAAACCTGTTTTCTGTAATACTAAAAACTGTTTTAAAACGACAACTTGTCGGCCAATTCTCTTGCTGTGCATTAAGAATTTGTAGAAAATAATCCAAAACAGTAAAAGACAACATAACCAAGATCGCAACGCATCTTCTGGATCGTCGTTTCGATTAACGTGTAAGAAATAAACTGATGTTGAAGTTGGAGAAAAACCTGCGTTAATTTATATAAAATTTTGAATTTCCCCGATACGACGTACGCCCCGACAAACCGGGCGACGTGGTCGCGCGCTATACGCATCGAAAGGCGCATATGGACGTTGCTGACATGTGGGAACTGACGGAACTCAGTTTTGTCGCGTGCGCGCGACGAAATCAACGCGTATCCGTCGAGATACCCCCATATCGGCGTTTTGCAAACTTGCCCATAAATTCGTGCACAGTCGTCGAATTGAGACGAAACTTGTGCCAATAGGTCCGAATCGAAATTTTGGTCCTGCATGCCAAGTTTGGTTCGATTCTGAGAAGGTCGAATCGGAACCCCTTTTTGGCGGGCCCACTACCCACTCAAACGGGCGATTTTGTGCACGGCTCATCGGAATCCAAAACTGGACATACCATTGAGTTCCTCTCCTCAAACTGAATCCGTAGACATGTAGTTTGACGACTTTAGAGACCATAGACTTTGGCACGCGTTTCGGTGCAAAGCGGGTCCAACGATGGACATCGTTTTGACCCGAAATTACGATTTTGCCCCTGTTCCAGAATTAGACTTTTGGACAGGCATTTCCTAGGTATATCTTCTTCACCAAGATCATTTTTAATGTTTGTTTTAGCGTTTGGAGTCATCTGTGATTGTGAGTTTTGGTGCTGACACTTGCTACTATTGGATTGCCCTTCTCGCACCGCAGGCAAGTATACCTTGCCATAGATTCTGAATGTACTCATTTATTTTCAGTATATTTTATTATTGCATATTTCTTTCTCTTATTTGTCATTCTGTTTCTATTGGGCGTCCAAGTCACACTTGGGTTCAAGTGGCTAAATTTAGTCGTTATATTTATTTATGTCTTAATTGCATGTCGACCTTGTGTCAGTTGACTACCCTATGAGTATGTGGGGTATTTTCATATCCCCTATGGCCTTGACACATGTGTATCACATGATGAGTGAGTTATATAGGACACGGACCTGCGTACTCGACTGGCCATCGATACGTACGGGACGTGCGACGGTTAGGTGGTAACTGCTATTAGTGAGTCGAGTTAGAAGCCATAGCAGTTGCCAACTGGACAGGCTGTGGATACATCTTGGACAAAAGCAGTTGGGGGGAGGGGACAGCTACTAGCATAGGGACTATATTTATTTATTTACACACTTTGGGGGCCGAGAGTGACTCATATGAGTACTACTTTCTGTCCCGGCCGATAGCGCCTCGGATGAGCGCTACTTACTGCCACTCTTATTACTCTGCTGATCCTACAGCCCCTGCGTAGAACGTTGTCCTCAAAGTGCATCTCACATAGACGGATAGGAGATCCTGTAGAGTCATAGTTGCATATTTATTTACACATTCAGTTACTTGGCATATTTTCTGTATCTTGTTACGTCCCTCTGAGGACCTGGTGATCTCTCCAGGATTAGACGAACAAGACTATCCCGAGGGGTACGGTGCAGCATTGGATCCAGTATACATCGGTGACGAGGCATCTCCTACCCATACTTAGTTTTATTCTTTATTATCTGAGACTATGTACTAGACATCTTTTATTATCTTTCTTGCTGTTTGAGGAGGTCGGACTCCATTTAGTTGAGACTATTTTTCCATAGCTGTTTGGGTGGGAATGTCTACCCGGCTATATTTTGAAATCATTATTTATTTTATTTAGTGGAATTTATTATACTATTGTGTTGAGCTGTGGATGAGATTAGTTATATAATTGTGGCTTATCATGTATCATTATTACAACTTATGTACCGATACGGGGATTACCATATATTGGTGTATTCTTTGTATAAGTACAACTGGCATGTCTACGTACTTGGTCCTACGTATTTTGGGACTGGAGCGTTACACAAGTGAGCTTGAGGCCACATGGAGCATATGATTGCATTGGATATTACAGTATTTATTTTATTTATTTTTTGGAGATTGTATTTTTATGATTTCATCATTGTATATTTTATTTGATCGGATTTGTCGCCGGATGACTTCGAACTAAAATGATTGATGGATATTGGTGATCTTTCTGGGAACGTTATATATAAAGCTGTGGATGTTTACATTACATTGTGGCTTGGAGTTTTCCTTAGTATTGTACAGCTTACTTCGTCGTGTCCATCGACGAAGGCTGGGCGTGTCCGACTTGTGTCCGATTATTCGGGAGCTGGTCGTGATAAATATCAATCCAATCCAATGGATCAAGTCATAAGTAACTCACTCTAAGCCTAGTCATAAACTTAGAAATTACAGCTAAGTTACTTATGTGAGTCATGGTAACATTTGTACATGGTAGGAATATATTGTGTTTAGTATTTACCGTATAAGAATACCATAGATATATAGTAGTACTTGTATATAGTAGGAATATATTGTATTTAGTAATTACCATATAAGAATAAAGTTCTATATTATAATACAAATCCATTTATATAGTCTCTATTGTGAGACGAATAAACATCCAAGAATTATTTATCTTCAAATGCTTCTCCAAGTTCTATATTTGACTTGGTATCAGAGCAAATATCCGTGAGGACTTTGTTTCTTTCTTTTTCAATTTGATTATTTCTTAGATCAGTTTTTGGTCAAGAATTTGTTTTATAGATTAAAAAAATACTGATTCGACCCATCGAGAGCTTTCATATTACCTGTCAAAATATCTTATGCATGCATTTCTCCTTCTTATTTTTGCACTTCTTCATTACCATGATACAACTATTCAAAATATGAATTCTCCCCGTGAAGAGTAGTATCAGTAGATAAAAAAAAATTAGTTCACGTCTTCATAGAAAGGTCATATCTATAGTGACATCATACTTTCGGGTTGGTGGTTGGAAGCATTTGTATCCTTTTTGATAGCCACCATAACCAACAAAAAATCACTCAATTGCATGAACATCCAACTTAGACCTCTGGTTCTTAGGTACGGGGACAAAAACAACATAACCAAAGATACGGTCTGAAAGATTATGTAATGATGGTATGGAAGTTCTTGACTCATTGAACCAAGACAAAAGCTACATGCAATAATATGGTGATTGAGTCGAATCTAGTTACAACTGAGAATAAAGAAAATAAGACCAGTCGAGTTGCTAGTCTCTACCAGTCTAATATTGCCGAAGATACTACTTTTTCCTTATTGATCACCCCCACCACCGATCTCTAGCTTCCTGGTAATGAAGACCGTCCATCTGAGATATGTACACATATTAATGCTAATAATAGTGAGTCTAGGGTTAAAAAAATATATGCTGCCTAGCAGGTTGACACATGGTCAGCTATCCAAAAAGTTTGAACCGAGTACTCATGCAAAGTCAAAATACCTGATAGTCAACTATGTATCTACCCAGAGATTGTCAAGTCATATGAATCATTTGTGAATAAAATATATGTTGTATCAATACCTAAAAAAGTGTAGCATGCATTGGGAGATCCATAATGGTCAAAGGCAATAGAGGAAGAGATTGAGGCATTGCAGAAGAATAATACTTGGAAACTTGTACCTACGTAAACCCCCCCATAATTTTTTCTTTTTGATATTATAAGTATTTAGTGGTGTTGTTCATATTCTAGCTTATACAAGTTTTCTTAAGAAACTAGTCCAGTTATTAAAGTTCTCCTATCATTTTTCTTTCTTTCTAAGTTTTTTTTGAAGCAATGGGTAATTATGACGAACTCGCCTCCACTGGGGCTCAAACTCCTGACCACTTGGGCCGCATGCATCTCATTTAAGTCATATATATTAAAAATATTTATTTTGGGCCTCCAAGCTTGTATACAGATTAATGAGTTGTATTAATGAACCTCAAACCCATATATAGCATTTGGACCTTAACCCCCCTTATCTAAATATAAGCCATACTCCCTCCGTATACAGCTACAATATGCATCAACTAATGAGAAACCCTAGCCGTAAACTACTCATCCGTCATTTCCTTCTCCTTCGTACTCTTCTTCTTCTTCTTCTTCTTCTTCTTCTTCTTTATATTACACCTCTCTAGCTTCTTCTAGTACTCCCTCTTCTAAGAAGAATTCAACTATTCATCCTCACCACCACTTTACCCATCACCACGTCTGACCACTACCTCATAACCCACGCAAGGGCAGAGCTAGGATTTGAGTTTACCTCAGGCTGAACTTAAAATGTCCTAAATACAGTCCCCTTTGGATCCAAGTATAAACACACAATACAATTTTAAAAATCCTCTTTCTATTACCATTTTATGTTCAAACTAAAATATCAGAAACCTTTAAGTATTAACACTCAAATAAAGTTTTAATCAAAATTCTAGTATAAACCTGTGGCTTAACTATCAAAATTTTAAGTATATTAGAAACTTGAGTATATCAAAAACCATTTTAAGTATCCTAGTAACAGAATTCACACACGAGTTCAGTTTTCAGAAACTTTAAGTATCAAACTTATATTTTATCACATGGTTTATCACATATAACAACCGAAAAAAGTAGAAGGGGCTCAAATCCTATGATCCTAACTAGTTTAGAAAAAAAAGATTTCTCCTAAAATGAGTCTTTACACAAACTTGAAGTTTGTTTTTACATTCTTCCTCACTAGTTAGTGTTCAATACAATCAGACACTTAAAATTCATCTTTAACTTTTATTATCATCTAGTCAAGAAAACATAACTCCAAATTCATTGTAACATTTCATCAAGCAGTTACTAGACATGTAAAAGTACATGAAGTTGAAGAATGAAAGAAAAATTCATTATAACATTTCATCAAACAGAAATTAAAATTCATCTTTAACATTTCATCAAACACTAAATTCATCTAGTCTAGATGGCTCTTTACCTGTGACTGTGACAGAGAATGTTCTTCGGTGGCCTTGAGCGGACGTCCTCGTCTCGTCCGCGGACTATGCTCAAGAATAGAAAGTTGAAGAAGAAGATCCGTTGTGGCTTGTCGTTGAAGAATAAACAAAAAAGGAGAGGTATAGAGAGAGATCCGTTGCTGACTTGTCGTTGAGGTCTCGATCCCATCATCCTCACCATGACCGTGAGAGTAGATACGTTAGATGTGGGAAGCCGCAGAGCTTTATGGTAGATGGGACTGAGCGTGGGGGTAAGCGGCGCAGTTGTCGTGGGGCTATATACGTAGTGGTAAGTGACGTAGCTGTCGCGTACTTGGTACCAGCATAGAGACTCGAGAGGGAGCTAGAGAGAGAACTATATTCGGTGGGCTAGGCTGGACTGGAGATGATATAGGCCATATATTTAAAAAAATAGATTTTGGATTGACTGGTTGGGATGGAGCCCACCCCAGCCGGCCAGTAGATCTGCTCTTGCACCCACGACAGCATCTCCCGTGCTCCACTGGCCTCAATAGCGAGCTCGTACGGGCGTGCGTTCTCGGATGCCCTACGACGCCACCCACCACCAGTGTGCGGCAGTGTCGTCACGCACTGAGTCTCTGTGAAGCCAAACTCCTCCACTCATCGTATGTCGAGCGGTAGCCCTGACTGCCCTCCTCGTGGAGCCCGTATGAGCCGCCAGGGTTGACCAAAGACTGTCCCTGCAGTGCAGCCACACCTTGTGCAGAAGCCTGACCACCGTAGCACTTGATGGATCCCCCGGTGATTCTCGACATCGTCGAGCAGCATTACAAAAATACTGTTAAATACCGACTAATTTTATCGACGAAAGTGATAATGTCGCTATTTAGCGACGGATTACCGACTAACTAGCTACTGATTTATTATGTAAAATACAGTATAACTAAACGCCGCTAGTTCCGTCGGTAGTTAGTCGCTAATATATTAGCGACAACTTAGCGACAGAAAATTTTGTCGCTGACGTGTTGTAAAAGTTAAACAACAACCTTTCTTTCCCATTCTCAAAATTTTACCCAAAATTTATTTTTTCTCCCAATTTTCTTCCAAGACTCCTCCTTCGACCTCCTCCTTGTCGGCAACCTCCCCCTTCAATCCCCTCCTCCTCCTTGGCGACCTCCTCCACCTCTGACCTCCTCCGCCTCGGCGACCTCTCCCTCCGTTCCCCTCCTCCTCCTCCTTCTCAGCGACCACCTCTTCCTCCGACCTCCTCCCCCTTCGATACCCTCATCCTTCTCCTCCCACTTCCTCCCCTCCAATCCCCTCCTCCTCCGACCTCCTCCTCCCCCGACCTCCTCCTCCTTCCCCGACGACCAACGCATTCCTCCTCGGCGGCCCCTTCCTCCTCCTCAGGTAATTTTTTTTAATTTTGTTACTTTTTTTCATATTTATATTATGTGTTATAGTTATATGTCATAATTTTAAGATTATTTGTAACATATACTTGGACACAAAAATTATGACATTGTAATTTAATTGTGTAAATATTATAGCTAGGGTTTTGGACACGGACACGGATACGAACACGGACACAATGGAGTAGCTAGGATTTTGGATTCATGGCACTAGGTAGGGTTTTGGGTTTTCGTAAAATATTCGAAATTCGTGAAATTGGAATCAGATATCCGAATATTTTTGGACATTAAGATATCAAATCCGTTAATGTTGGATTATGATATCCGAATATTATTTAACTCTTGGATGGTGTTATAGGGTTGTCAATACTATAATATAAGGATACGGCTGATACCGATATGATACGACCGATACTAATCCGATACGGCCGATACCTATCGGATACGATCGATACCGATCTAATACGGTCGATACCTATCAGATAAGACGATACAAATTCGTTAAGGCTAATACCAATCCGATACGACCGATACCAAACCGATAGGCCGATACTAATCAGATACGGCCGATACCTATCGGATACGGCCGATACGAATTCGATAAGGCCAATACCAATCCGATACGGTCGATACCAAACCGATAGGCTGATACTAATCCGATACGGTTGATACTAATCCGATACGGTCGATACCTATCGGATATGGCCGATACTGATTCAATAAGGCCAATACCAATCCTATACGGCTGATACCTATCGGATAGGACAATACCAATTCGATAAGGCCAATATCAATCCGATACGGTCGATACTATCAGATACGACCGATACCTATCGGATAGGCCGATCGATACCAATTCGATAAGGCTAATACCAATCCGATACGGCCGATACCTATCGGATAGGCCGTTCGATACCAATTCGATAAGGCCAATACCAATCCGATATAGCCGATACCAAACCGATCGGCCGATACTAATCCGATACGACCGATACCTATCAGATACGGTCGATACCGATTCGATAAGGCCAATCCCAATCCAATACGGTCGATACCTATTGGATAGGACGATACTAATTCAATAAGGCCAATACCAATTCGATACGGCCGATACCTATCGGATAGGCTGATCAATACCAATTTGATAAGGCCAATACCAATCCGATACGGCCGATACCTATCAGATAGGCTGACACCAATTCGATAAGGCCGATACTAATCCGGATAGGCCGATACCAAGTCGATACGTCCGATTATGATACCGATACAGTTAACATTGGTTATTAAAATTAGGTACTTAATTAGAATATTCTTATTATTTATGTTTTTTGATACTTGTATTTATACAATATATGGTATATGGTACAGAATTGGTTTGAACAATGAGTCGATACTTAGTTGACCGTTCGTGAATGTATAATCGACGACATGAGAGCAAGATTGGTTTGACGAATGATTTCAAGGCGGGCGTCGAAGAATTTCTGAGATACGCCAGTAGCCAAATTTATTTCCTGGATGGAAGGCTCATAAAGTGCCATTGTGTCAATTATCGTAATATACCATTCAAAGAGGTAGATCTTGTGAGAGAGCACCTCTACAAGAAGGGTTTCGTACCGAACTACAACGAGTGGACGGCTCAAGGAGAACCTTTGGTTCTGCAATATCAGTCCTCCTTCAATACGGAGGTGGGAGAGTCCACTCTTGGAGATCACTTCCAATATCGGCATCGAAACTTGACACGTGAGTTGGTATTTGATGCGGCTTGTGCCGGTCCAAGTTTTGATTCGGAGGATCCGAATCCTGCTACAAAGGAGTTCTATGATATGTTCAACCATGTCGATACTCCGTTATATCCAGGTTGTGATTCTCATTCTGTCCTGTCGGTGGTGATGCGGTTGTTGAACCTCAAGTCTGATTTTAACTTACAGTAGAAATGCTATGATCGAATAATTCATTTTGTTAGAGAGTTGCTACCAAAAAAAGTGAAGGACTTGCCAGAAAACTTTTATAAGTCGAAGATGATGATACGAAAACTCAGATTAGACTATAAAAAGATAGATTGTTGCCGAAATGACTGCATATTGTACTACAAGGAGAATAATGATAAAGATAGACGCATTTTTTGTCACGAGGATCGGTACAAGCACATTCGGGGCAAAGAAAAATCAACTGCACGAGCAAGGTTGCGCTCCTACAAATACATATAGTTTTTGTCGATCACAAAGAGGCTACAGAGGATGTATATGTCCTAAATACTGCAGAACACATGACATGGCATGGCAAAGAACGGAAGATGGATGAAGAAAAATTATCTCATCTATCCGATGGAGTGGCATGGAAGCATTTTGATCGATGTCATCCTGGATTTGCCGTGGAGCCTAGGAATGTTCAGCTGGCTTTATGTTATGATGGATTCACTCCTTTTGGATAGTCGGAGGCTCAGTACTCATGTAGGTCGGTGATTTTAACCCCTTACAATCTACCACCGTGGATGTGCATGAAGACTCCTTATATGTTCTTAACACTTATCATACCCGGTCCAAAAAATTTAAAGAAAAATATCGATATCTACTTGCAGCCATTGGTGGACGAGTTGAAACAATTGTGGCAGTTCGACATTCAGACATATGATATATCGATGGAGCAGAACTTTTATATGAGAGCGATATTGATGTGGACCATCAATGATTTTTTAGTATACGAAATGTTATATGGGTGGAGTACTCATAGTATTATGTCTTGTCCGATATGTATGGAAAAGAGTAAGGCATTCCGCCTTTAGAATGGTAGAAAAGCTTATTTTTTTGATTGCCATCGTCAGTTCCTTCCTATGTCGCATCCATGGAGAAGGAACATGGATGCCTTTAGAGCTGGTAAACAGAAACTAACTCCTCCCCTGTTGAGATTGACTGGAGATATCGTTTGGGCAGAGGTAGATGATTTGCCGACTGTAATAGAAGATCCTAGATCGGGCCATCACTTAGAAGGATATAGCCATAATTGGATGAAGCGAAGTATCTTTTGGGACTTACCTTATTGGAAAGACAATCTCATAAGACACAACCTTGATGTCATGCATATTAAGAAAAATGTATTCAACAACATCTTCAATACGGTGATGGATATCAAGGAAAAAATGAAAGACAATTCCAAAGCAAGAAAGGACTTGGAAATTATTTGCAGGCGTCTAGAGTTGTATCTAACACGAAGATCCAATGGTAACTGGGTCAAGCCCTCAGCACCATTTATACTGAGTAGGGATGATAAATTGATAATATGCAATTGGATTACAAAGTTGAGATTCTCTGACGGTTATATGTCGAATCTGGCAAGATGTGTCGGTCTCAACGAACGCAAGCTGATAGGGATGAAGAGTCATGATTGCCACGTGTTCATAGAGTATTTACTTTCTATCGCTCTGAGAGAGATGCTGCCTTCTCAAGTATGGGGTCCGCTAGCCGAGTTATCTATATTCTTTAGAGATTTGTGTTCAAGTAAGTTGATGGTACAACATATGTTTGAACTTGGGGAGAAGATTATATTGATATTGTGCAAGTTAGAAAAAGTGTTTCCTCCGACTTTTTTGATAGTATGGAACATTTGCCGATGCATCTTGCATACGAAGCACGTATCGGTGCTCCCGTCCATTATCGATGGATGTATCCATTTGAGAGGTATAAAATAATTAATTATCTAGTACTAATAATTATCTTATTCAAACAGTTCTAATATTAAATATATTACTTATAGATATCTACATCACTTGAAGAAGAAGGTGGACAATAAGGCTCATATAGAAGTTTCGATATGCAAAGCATATATTATTGAGGAGGTCTCAAACTTCTGCTAAATCTACTTCGATACTCATGTCAGGACAAACTGGAATAGAGCACCAAAAAATAATGAAGGTGAGGTCGATGCACCGGATAGTAGAATCTGTACTATTTTCAATGTTGGTGGCAAGCCTGCAAGTGCTTCTAAGTTACGGTGGTTGAAGGACAATGAGTTTGAAGCCGCTCATCGATATATCTGCCTAAAAAGTGGTATGGAGGAGATGGAAGATATAGATAAGTAAGCGACAAAAATTTGTTACATACTCTAATTTTTCTATATACTTGTAAAAGGTTCTCTAACTTTTACCGTTATTATCATAGTATTTTTAGAGCTGAGATAAAAATGGAGAGACCTAGCATTGATGATGATGATGATCTTGCTAGAGAGGTTGACAGAAAATTTTTGTCGTGGTTCCATAATTATGTAAGGATTAAAATCATTTAACTATTCTAAATTCAATTGACCGACGAAAGAGCTTTGTCCTAATGACGTTATGATACGTGATGTTTTAGGTTTTTTGTCCTGGCACACAATTGACCAATGAAAGACTTTGAGCACTAGCTATCGGACCAAACAAGAGGGCAAAATGTTGGGATGGATATACCATCAATGGCTTCAAATTTAGAACCACTAATAAGCCTATCAAGCACTCATTTGTCGATGAGGAGGCTAATTACACAAATAATTTTAGACTTTGTGTAAGGGGTTCAGTCTACGATGCCGTCCAGAATTTACTATTACGGTATTCTAAGAGATATTGTAGAGCTGGATTACTCTTTTGATAGCAAAATTACGCTGTTTAAATGTGATTGGTTTGACACAACACCCAAGCAAGGATGGAGAATTGACAAACAGTTTGGATTTATTGATATAAAACATGAAAAAGATATGTAGGTTTCGAACCATTTATGTTGGCTAGTCAAACGGTCCAAGTGTACTTCACGAGTTATCCTAGTCGACGTCACACTACTCATGATTGGTAGGATGTATGCAAAACTAAAGCAAAAAATACATATAATATTGGACGTCAAGCATACTAGGAGGATGAGGTAGTCCTGTCTCAACCAATATATATGAGTTTAGCCGACGTTGACGATATGGAGGTTGACGTTACTGTAGAGGATGATATAGTTGACAAAGAGCTTGACATAGAGGACTTACCTCGTGTAGAGGAGGAGTCTGAAATGGACGTATTAGATGAGGAAGAAGAATTTGACGATGAAGGTGAAAGTAGAAGTGATAGTGAAAATAAAGAAGATGAAGATGAAGAAGATTCAGAATACGAAGAAGATGAAGAAGATTAGTACGTATTACCTACTTATGAGTATCATCATACCATTTTTTATTTATATTAGATTAGCATTGATTATTTGTATCAACACACCATTTTTTAATTTCTATTAGATTTGCATTGATTATTTGTATCATCACACCATTTTTATTTCTTTTAAATTTGCATATGGCGGGTGGAGGCCATACACGACATCGAGGATCTCGGTCCCGCCCTCCTGCTCCTCCTAGTATTCCAGCTACAGATTATAGAGGAGTTAGCGAGGATGATTTGGTTGATGAGGAGGATGGCTTATCTCCGTCGTTCACCCATTCATCAGTCGACGGAGCTAGCCTTGATATTCCTTCAGCATTTACTCCTACTGGTGCTGGTGCCCCGTCTTCTACGCCAGAGAATATACTTATTGCTCCTACTAGGGCGAATCCATATCCTAGCCTTTTGGTGGACCGTGGAGTGTACATACGTCAAACCGGATTTACAGATCCTCCTACTATACCAGAGCGGCCAGCCAACAACACTCTTCCAGAGCTGTGGACCGATGGAGCAACGTAAGTATAAAATTGTTATTATACAAATTTATTCATACTATCTTTATTTTCTAATGGTACATTGTTTTGTTAATTCCAGGTTCTTTCTGCTCCAGGCTGGTAGAGATTTGGGCGACTTGATGCGTCATCAATTCTGTCACGCCCCAGAACCAGAATACTGGAGAGCGGGGGCAGACACAGCCAGCTACGTATATTGAAATAGAATGCATCTCAACTATACGGTCACGGCTGTCTAGATATGAGGGTTTACTACAAGCCAGCAGTCTCTTAAGGTCAAGCCTATTGTCTCAATCTCAAGCAATTAACAGAGTTACAAGATGTTAGAGCATCAAATATATATATATAAGGCGTCCCAAATATTACATATTGGATGATCATGAAGCTAGTCGTACAAAATGATAGGACTAGCAAGAGTTCAGTCATACATGATCAACCCTAGGATTTGTTAATCATGTTACAGCCCGTAGGCAGACAGTAAGTAAATGTGCATCGAGCTAATAGGTGCTCGTCGGCAAACGCCTCAAAAGAATAAATTTACATATGAGTGGGTGAAACAAAAAGGGAAGACCCACTCGTAGCCCGGGTTCCGTCTAGTGTTCACCATTGGGCTGGAAGCTTGGTAGATCCTTGGGAGCTGCTCCGAAATCTGGCCACACAAAACCAGCTGGGTCAAACCCCAGAAAGAGCAAGTGCCACAAAGGAGGCCATAAATAAGAACAAAGCCAGCATATCAGGACATAAAGAATAAAAGAAAGTACAAGTAGTAAAAGTACACAGAGCGATAAATGACTTGGGACGTGGAACCATTCCGGGAGCCAGGTTACAATCCTTAACCAAACAAGGACCGGGATTGTACCCCTTCGCCTGAATAGCTCACTGTCTCTACCCATTTATCGTTAGAGATAAGTAAAACAATCATGACCAAGAGTTCCAGGTACAGGGGCTAGACAAGACTTAGACAAGGCTGGACAACATCCATTTCACAACGGCCAAGCAAGTACTACGGCTTACTATTTTAACTAACTAGGGTTATCACAAGCCTAATTACTAACAAGATGCAGGTGAGAAACTCCCAGTCCCAAGCCCTGCAGACCATCCAGTTATCCTTCCGCGGGTTGAGAGTTATAGGTGGGTACATTGCCCGGGAGACAAATGTACCCTTAGGTGACTTAGAGGGTGCAACACATGACAGTGTGCTGGAAATGTGCTCTACTCGTCGGCAAGCTACAAGTCCATTAATGCCTCCAGATAACGAGACCGCCTGTGACCGGGAATTCTCCATGTTCTAATTTGGTCTACTCATTACCTAGTCCAATTTTAGTGTGAGTCCCTGGCCGTGGTACCCAGGGAGTCACCCCTTAGACATGATGCAAGACAAGACAAGTGATTTGCACAGAGCAACAGGTAGTACACCCACGGTGTCAAGACAAGTCAAGTCGAGTCAAGAGTGTGCCGCCACGGGCCACTATCAAGTGAAGCCAAGTCATACCAAGTCAAGTCAAGTTAAGTTATCAAGTCATGCCAAGTCGGGTGTGCGCCACCACGGGCCACTATCAAGTCAAGCCGAGTTATCAAGTTACCGGTCTCAGTTATTAACAAGATATTCAACAGATAGGAGAAAACTAGCTGCAGGCCAAACCATGCCAAATCATAGAAAATAGTGTCAAGACGTGTCAGACCAAGTCAGTTGTGCATGTGAGCAATCAAAATCTCAAAAGCTCCAATCATATCAAAGAAAACCAAGTTATAAAGCAGGCACTAAGGCACTAGGGTGTAGGTGAACTAGGGTGTGCCAGGGAACAAGCACACTAGAGTGCGCCTGGTGGCAGCACACTAGAGTGCGCCTGGTCGAGGCAGCACACCAGAGTGCGCCTGGTTGAGGCAGCACACCAGAGTGCGCCTAGGGTGGCAGCACACTAGAGTGCGCCTGGTTGAGGCAGCACACCAGAGTGCGCCTAGGGTGGCAGCACACTAGAGTGCGCCTGGATCCAAGTGCACTGGAGTGCACTGGAGTGCGCTTAAGCCGGAACCAACAAAGTGCGCCTAGCCAGGGTGCGCTAGAATGCGCCTGGGTCCAAGGGTCAAAGTGCGCCTAGCCAGGGGAGCAGGCGCAATCGGACCAAGCGCTAAACAGCGTGGCCCGCAAGGAGGCGCGCAGCGCTAAACAGCGCGCGGCCAGGAAAGTAGGCGCAGTGCGCTAAAGAGCGCCTGGCCAGAAAAGGAGGCGCAGTGCGCTAAAGAGCGCCTGGCCAGAAAGTAAGCGCAATCGGGCAAGGAGGCCAGAAAGTAGGCGCGCCTGGGGGTCGTCTTCCTCCTCAAGCCGAGGAGAAGAACCCATGGGTTCCAAAACTTTGGAACACCATAAGTCGGCCATCCAAGCTCCAAATCTGAACTTTCAAGGCTCTAACTTGGGTAAAATTCCACCCTCTACAACATGGAAACAATAAAACCAACCAAAACTCAAGTTTAATAGATCAAATCTAAAGAAATCCGAAAATGAACAAAGTCTAGATCTAGGGAAATCCAAGCTTCAAAACCCAAAATGCCAAGCTCTAACATTGGTCCTAGAGCTCTAATCTAACTAAATATCAAATAAAATGGGTCCTTATTAAATGGCAAGATGCAACTTGCCTATGGTGGGGATGTTGGTGGTGGTAGGAGGAAGAAGAAGAAGAAGAAATAAATGGAAGTTATGGGGAGAGAGAAAAGTTGGTGGGATTTAATGGGGGTTGTTGTGGTGTTCATGAGGGTGCAAGATAGCTAAAGGTGTTCTCATTCCTACAAACCAAACCAAGTCATATTAAACCAAACCGAAAATCCGAATAAGAAAAATACGAGAAATATCGAAATACCGCAATTAGGCAAGATTTAAAAATATACGCAAAATCAGAATACGGGCAAAATACGAAATACGGGAAATGAGGGTGACAACTCTACCCACCTTAAAAGAATTCCGTCCTCGGAATTTAATCAAGGAGCTAGAGATTGCCACGACAAGCTACACTAAGCAGTTCAATCATACAATCATGCAATGCAAGCAAGGAAGGGAAGGCGTAAGGCATAAGAAAGACATTATACCTCACGAGTCAAACAGATAGGGATATCGCGATCGGATGTCGTCCTCACGCTCCCACGTTGACTCACCTAGAGAGTGATGACCCCAAGCAACACGGACCAATTTAATAGTCTTGTTCTTGAGTATCTTTTCTCTCCGGTCCAAAATAGATACGGGCCTCTCCTCATACGAAAGGTTGGTACCAACAACCAATTCCGAATGATCTAGGATATGGCTCGGGTCCGGAATATACCGTCGTAACTGGGACACATGGAATACATCATGTACCTCACTTAACGACGGCGAAAGAGCGAGACGATAGGACACATCGCCTACTCGCTCCAGAATATCGAACGGCCCTATATACCTAGGACTAAGCTTTCCCCGTACGCCAAAACGAATGACGCCGCGGGTAGGCGAGATCCTAAGGAATACATGGTCGCCGACAGCAAATTCTAAGGGACGCCGATGAGCATCGGCCCAATGGCGCTGGCGATCCTGAGCAACTCGGAGGTGATCTCTGATTCTTCTGACCACTTCAACCGTCTGAGAAATCAGTTCTGGACTGAGCATCTGCCTCTCTCCGATATCGTCCCATGCTAACGGAGATCTATATTTCCTGCCATACAGAGCCTCGAAGGGTGCCATCTGGATACTGGCCTGGAAACTATTGTTGTACGAGAATTCTACCAAGTGCAGGTGATCCTCCCATGAACCACCAAAATCGAGGGTACACGATCTCAACATATCTTCGAGAGTTTGTATAGTACGCTCTGACTGCCCATCTGTCTGCGGATGATACGCTGAGCTGAACTTAAGACGAGTCCCCAAACTTTGATGAAGACTGCGCCAGAAGTGTGATGTGAATCTCGTATCCCTGTCTGATACTATGCTGACTGGCACTCCGTGAAGTCGGACGATCTGCCTGAGATACATCTCTGCTAGCTGCGCCGTCGACTGTCCAACTCTAAAGGGAAGAAAGTGTGCCACCTTGGTAAGCCTGTCTACAATGACCCAAATAGCATCTCTGCCTGCCGGAGATCTGGGTAACCCAGTCACGAAATCCATGGTTATGTGCTCCCATTTCCATTCTGGGATCGGTAAAGGTTGAAGAAGTCCAGCCGGCCTCTGATGTTCAGCCTTGACTTGTTGGCAAACCAAACATCGAGAGACATACCGGGCTATCTCCCTCTTCATACCATTCCACCAAAAGTGCTGACGAATATCTCTGTACATCTTCGTGCTGCCTGGGTGAATGGAATACTGCGAACTGTGAGCCTCTGCCATGACTTCCTGTCTGATATCTCCACTGGGTACACAAAGACGCGTGCCGTGTCGAAGTGTACCATCCTCATGAATACATAACTCTGGCCTTCTCCCTGCCTCGCACTCTGTTCTGAGCCGCTGAATCTTGGAATCTGTTAATTGTGCTGCCCGGATCCTCTCAACTATGGTGGACTGTATCTGTAGGCTGGCCATCAAGACCACATTGGAAGGGAGAATCACTTCAATTCCCATCTTCTGAAGATCTGCCAATAGCTCTGGTTGCACTGTTAGAAGGTAGACTCCGGCTCTCCGGCTCAATGCATCTGCTACCACGTTGGCCTTCCCTGGGTGATACTGCAAGTCCACATCATAGTCCACAAGTAGCTCGAGCCATCTTCTCTGCCGCATATTAAGATCCTTCTGGGTGAAAACATACTTCAGGCTCTTGTGATCAGTAAATATCTCCACTCTGTCTCCGTACAAGTAGTGCCTCCACAACTTAAGTGCAAACACTACTGCTGCTAGCTCCAAGTCGTGGGTCGGGTAATTCTTTTCATGATCACGGAGTTGACGTGACGCATAAGCAATTACCTTCCCATGCTGCATCAAAACACATCCCAATCCTCTGCCTGAAGCGTCGCAATAAACTGTGAATCCTCCGGTCCCATCTGGAAGGGTGAGAATGGGAGCCGTTATCAAACCTCGCTTCAATTTCTTAAATGATTCCTGACATTCTGCTGTCCAAACGAACGGCACATCCTTGCGGGTCAACTGGGTCATCGGCGCTGAAATCCTTGCAAAATCAGAGACGAACCGCCGGTAGTAGCCGGCCAATCCAAGAAAGCTGCGAACTTCTGCCACTGAACTGGGTACTGGCCATGCCTCGATGGCCACAATCTTCTGGGGATCCACTTCCACTCCTCCTCGGGTAATGATGTGACCCAAGTATGAAATGCGATCGAGCCAGAACTCGCATTTACTGAACTTGGCGTACAACTGGTGCTCTCTGAGAATCTGAAGAACCACACGGAGATGCTGCTCATGCTCCGCCTCACTCTTGCTGTAGACCAGGATGTCATCAAGGAATACTATCACAAACTGATCCAAGTAAGGCATGAAAATACGGTTCATGAGATCCATGAACACTGCCGGCGCATTGGTCGCTCCAAAGGGCATAACTAGAAACTCCCAATGCCCGTACCTAGATCTGAACGCCGTCTTCGGGATGTCCTGCTCTCTAACTCTGATCTGGTGGTATCCTGACCGCAAGTCTATCTTCGAAAAAACTGAAGCCCCTTTGAGTTGATCAAATAAGTCATCTATCCTTGGAAGAGGGTATCTGTTCTTGATTGTCACTGAGTTCAAGGTACGATAATCAACACATAGCCTGGACGTACCATCCTTCTTTTTCACAAGAAGCATCGGGGCTCCCCAAGGCGATCCACTTGCACGAATGAATCCCTTGGTCCTGAGTTCTTCAATCATCTTGTACAAAATCTCCAACTCTGAAGGCGCCATTCTGTAGACTCGCTCTGATACTGGTGCTGTCCCTGGAATCAAGTCAATGGTGAACTCGATCTCCCGCTCTGGTGGCATCCCTGGAAGTTCCTCTGGGAAGACATCTGGAAACTCTTCAACTATCCGGGGCAACTGCACTGCTGCTACTGCCATCTGCAATACTAGAGGAGATGGCTCTACTGTGCCTCTGGAAAATGAAAACTCTGGCTCTCCGGGAATACTAAAGACAACTCTGCCAACATGGCAGTCTATCCTAGCATAATGGTTCCTCAACCAATCCATGCCTAGGACTACATCATAGTCTGCCATAGGGAATTCTATGAATCTAGCGGGGAACTCCCTACCGCTAACTACGATCCGACACGAGGAGAACACTCGATCTACTCCCACAAGACCGTTACCAGTAAGTATATTGAGCCTCACTGATAATAACTCGGGCTCCAACCCTATCCGTGTCGCGAATCGTGCAGACATGAATGAATGCGATGCACCAGAATCAAATAATACAGATGCTAGAAAAGTGTTGACGAGAATAGTACCTGCCACTACCTCACCTGGTGCAACTTCTTCTTCCATGGTCATCATCATAGCCTGACCTCTAGCTGCGGGTCCCCTCTGCTGGAAACCCCTCTGTCGGTTCTGTGCCGGAGCCTGGGTGAACTGCTGCTGGTTCTGCTGCTGAAAGGCCTGGGCCTGGGGCACCAATGGCCTCGGGTACTGCTGTTGCTGCTGCTGCTGGACTGGAACTGGGGCTGGTCCCCTCACCGAAGAACTAGAAAGGTTGGATGATGATGGACCTCCCCTATTCGGGCAGGTCCCTATCTGGTGGTCTGATCCTCCACAAGCCAGGCACAATCCTCGTGCCCTACGACACTCTGCCACTACATGGCCCGGCTTCCCACAATGAGAACATCCCACCGCGGAAGACTGCTTCTACTTCTGCTGCTGCGGGTACGTCGGGGTCGAATGCTGAACCGACGTCACTGAGGCCGCCCGCCTCGGAGTTCCAATGGTTATACCCCTAGCTGCCGGGGCTGGAGCTGAAGATTGGTGCATCTGGTTGTGGGACCGCTTCCTGCCTCCGGTCCTGTCCACAATTCTCCGGGAGGTATACTCATGCCTCCTTGCTGCTTTCAATACTGCATCGAACGTCTGGTGCTCGAACTGTTCCACAGCCAATAATATCTCCAAATGCAGTCCTTGCTGGAACCGCTGAGCCCTATCGAACTCGGTTGCCACCAAGGTGGGGGCGAACCTACTCAGCCTAGAGAACTCGGTCGCATAGCCATCGACCGTCCTGCCTCCTTGCTTCAAGTTGGTGAATCTGGTCTGCAGGTCGTACCGTGCCACCGCATCGAAGTACTTTGTCTGGAACCTCTCTCTGAACGTCGCCCAAGTGACTGGTGTTGCTAATCCCATAGCCTGAGCTGCCCACCAATCGCGAGCCAAGTCTAACAACTGTAGGCGTACCACCGCCACCTTCTCATTTTCAGGTGTCCTAGCTGCTTCCAGGACCACCTCGGTATCCTGAAGCCAAGCATCCGCGGCAATCGCATCTTCATTGCCGTCAAAGAAGGGAGGGTTCAAGCGCTTGAAACTGTTGGCCGCCTGATTCCCTCGGGGACCTCCTCGGTTTAGTGCATCATGAACCTCCTGGTGCAAGGCGTCACCTCGACGATCCTGGGATGCAAGCAGTTCTCTGATAAGCCCTACCAAAGGCCCCTCATCCTGTCTAGCTGGTTGAACGGGCGGAGCTGCCTGAACTGGAGGTTCCGGGCCTCCGGAAGGCATAACTCGAGAGGCTATTCCAGAGTGCTGAGCTTGATCTTCCTGGCGCTGGAGTGCTTGTCGAGCTTCCTCTGGCTGGTTGGCAGGTCCGGGAGTAATGCCGCTGAAGAAGATGACATAGGGAACAATAAGGAAAGGTCCAGGACAGATCAATTATATAAGCAATATGATCAGGTCAAGAATCTCAGGGATTTGAAGATACGAGCAGAGATCAAGGGCGAATATTGATTGAGACATCTATTTGGTAAACCCTCACATTTCTTGAATGCCAAGACCTGCATGGGCCACCACTTAAACCGTGTCACGCCCCAGAACCAGAATACTGGAGAGCGGGGGCAAACACAGCCAGCTACGTATATTGAAATAGAATGCATCTCAACTATACGGTCACGGCTGTCTAGATATGAGGGTTTACTACAAGCCAGCAGTCTCTTAAGGTCAAGCCTATTGTCTCAATCTCAAGCAATTAACAGAGTTACAAGATGTTAGAGCATCAAATATATATATATAAGGCGTCCCAAATATTACATATTGGATGATCATGAAGCTAGTCGTACAAAATGATAGGACTAGCAAGAGTTCAGTCATACATGATCAACCCTAGGATTTGTTAATCATGTTACAGCCTGTAGGCAGACAGTAAGTAAATGTGCATCGAGCTAACAGGTGCTCGTCGACAAACGCCTCAAAAGAATAAATTTACATATGAGTGGATGAAACAAAAAGGGAAGACCCACTCGTAGCCCGGGTTCCGTCTAGTGTTCACCATTGGGCTGGAAGCTTGGTAGATCCTCGGGAGCTGCTCCAAAATCTGGCCACACAAAACCAGCTGGGTCAAACCCCAGAAAGAGCAAGTGCCACAAAGGAGGCCATAAATAAGAACAAAGCCAGCATATCAGGACATAAAGAATAAAAGAAAGTACAAGTAGTAAAAGTACACAGAGCGATAAATGACTAGGGACATGGAACCATTCCGGGAGCCAGGTTACAATCCTTAACCAAACAAGGACCGGGATTGTACCCCTTCGCCTGAATAGCTCACTGTCTCTACCCATTTATCGTTAGAGATAAGTAAAACAATCATGACCAAGAGTTCCAGGTACAGGGGCTAGACAAGACTTAGACAAGGCTGGACAACATCCATTTCACAACGGCCAAGCAAGTACTACGGCTTACTATTTTAACTAACTAGGGTTATCACAAGCCTAATTACTAACAAGATGCAGGTGAGAAACTCCCAGTCCCAAGCCCTGCAGACCATCCAGTTATCCTTCCGCGGGTTGAGAGTTATAGGTGGGTACATTGCCCGAGAGACAAATGTACCTTTAGGTGACTTAGAGGGTGCAACACATGACAGTGTGCTGGAAATGTGCTCTACTCGTCGGCAAGCTACAAGTCCATTAATGCCTCCAGATAACGAGACCGCCTGTGACCGGGAATTCTCCATGTTCTAATTTGGTCTACTCATTACCTAGTCCAATTTTAGTGTGAGTCCCTGGCCGTGGTACCCAGGGAGTCACCCCTTAGACATGATGCAAGACAAGACAAGTGATTTGCACAGAGCAACAGGTAGTACACCCACGGTGTCAAGACAAGTCAAGTCGAGTCAAGAGTGCGCCGCCACGGGCCACTATCAAGTGAAGCCAAGTCATACCAAGTCAAGTCAAGTTAAGTTATCAAGTCATGCCAAGTCGGGTGTGCGCCACCACGGGCCACTATCAAGTCAAGCCGAGTTATCAAGTTACCGGTCTCAGTTATTAACAAGATATTCAACAGATAGGAGAAAACTAGCTGCAGGCCAAACCATGCCAAATCATAGAAAATAGTGTCAAGACGTGTCAGACCAAGTCAAGTTGTGCATGTGAGCAATCAAAATCTCAAAAGCTCCAATCATACCAAAGAAAACCAAGTTATAAAGCAGGCACTAAGGCACTAGGGTGTAGGTGAACTAGGGTGTGCCAGGGAACAAGCACACTAGAGTGCGCCTGGTGGCAGCACACTAGAGTGCGCCTGGTCGAGGCAGCACACCAGAGTGCGCCTGGTTGAGGCAGCACACCAGAGTGCGCCTAGGGTGGCAGCACACTAGAGTGCGCCTGGTTGAGGCAGCACACCAGAGTGCGCCTAGGGTGGCAGCACACTAGAGTGCGCCTGGATCCAAGTGCACTGGAGTGCACTGGAGTGCGCTTAAGCCGGAACCAACAAAGTGCGCCTAGCCAGGGTGCGCTAGAATGCGCCTGGGTCCAAGGGTCAAAGTGCGCCTAGCCAGGGGAGCAGGCGCAATCGGACCAAGCGCTAAACAGCGTGGCCCGCAAGGAGGCGCGCAGTGCTAAACAACGCGCGGCCAAGAAAGTAGGCGCAGTACGCTAAAGAGCGCCTGGCCAGAAAAGGAGGCGTAGTGCGCTAAAGAGCGCCTGGCCAGAAAGTAAGCGCAATCGGGCAAGGAGGCCAGAAAGTAGGCGCGCCTGGGGGTCGTCTTCCTCCTCAAGCCGAGGAGAAGAACCCATGGGTTCCAAAACTTTGAAACACCATAAGTCGGCCATCCAAGCTCCAAATCCGAACTTTCAAGGCTCTACCTTGGGTAAAATTCCACCCTCTACAACATGGAAACAATAAAACCAACCAAAACTCAAGTTTAATAGATCAAATCTAAAAAAATCCGAAAATGAACAAAGTCTAGATCTAGGGAAATCCAAGCTTCAAAACCCAAAATACCAAGCTCTAACATTGGTCCTAGAGCTCTAATCTAACTAAATATCAAATAAAATGGGTCCTTATTAAATGGCAAGGTGCAACTTGCCTATGGTGGGGATGTTGGTGGTGGTAGGAGGAAGAAGAAGAAGAAGAAATAAATGGAAGTTATGGGGAGAGAGAAAAGTTGGTGGGATTTAATGGGGGTTGTTGTGGTGTTCATGAGGGTGCAAGATAGCTAAAGGTGTTCTCATTCCTACAAACCAAACCAAGTCATATTAAACCAAACCGAAAATCCGAATAAGAAAAATACGAGAAATATCGAAATACCGCAATTAGGCAAGATTTAAAAATATACGCAAAATCAGAATACGGGCAAAATACGAAATACGGGAAATGAGGGTGACAAATTCCATGATCCCTATCTGAACTTTGGAGACATCCCACTTGATAGATAATTCATTTGGCTCGAGATGATTCGGGTATGCCTAAACAATACCGTCTTTGTTTACAACATTTCTTAAATATTTGCTCATTTGTTTTTATTTGTTCTTATTTGTAGAAGTTGTACTGGTGGCTGGCGCATAGAGATCAGACGATTCGAAAGTGCTATAAGTCTATCGCCAGCAAGAGGTTGAGGGATATGGTCAACGATCAGAAGGCGTTGGCTACACTAAATAATGCTCTTCGCAAGGAGTGGTTGAATGAGGAATTCTGGGAGACGATGAAGAAGAAGATGGATACTCCGACCTATAAGGCCAAGTGTGAGAAGGCAAAGGCTGCCCGTGCTAAGGGTGGTCACCACACGGGTGGATCCATCCTAATTTCAGAGCATTATCGACGGTTGGTGAGTATTCTTATTTGTTATTTCTTCAATTGTTTAAATTTAATATTTAGTTATAAATTGATGTTTAATTATTACAGTACGAGGAGGTCGCCAGGGCAGGCAGAGACCCGAACATCATCGACTTTTCTAAAGTTTTTGAGCGTACCCATAAGTGAAAAAAGGATGGAAAGCTCATAGATGATCGGGCGACCAGGGCCTATGTAAGTTTTTCGAGTCCTGTATATAATTATATTTCTTCTTTGTCTTTACATACTTAACTATATTTAGTTTATCTAAATAGTTAGTCCTAACTCTAATATGAATATTAACTCTAAATCATAACCCTAAGTAGCATTATAAATCAAAAAAAAAATTTAAGAGACGTATGAGACCCTAACCAAAACAATACTTAATAGCAACTAAAATATGAATATTAACTCTAAATCTATTCAAATATATAAATATAGGCGACGTATGAGACTTTAGAGAGTCGAGTCGGTGAGAGAGGGACTGCTGCTGGGGGGCTACCGAGGGGGAAGCTGGGAGTAGTCAGCCACCAATGCCGGCTATGAGGAACGACTTATGGATACAAGCCGTCGGTAGAGGGAAAGGGGGCAGCGTGTACGGTACCGGATCGTTGGCATCCCAATCGTCCGTTTATTTCAGAGCTCCTCTATCTCCACCTCCACCTCTACCTCCACCTCCACCTGTAGATACACAGACAGACGATACTGTCGGAACGTACACTTTGCGGTAGATTACACAGATTTTGGTAGCCCTACAGGGTTAGATGACCCAGGTGATCGGAATTCTAAACACAACAGGTCTGATTCCTGCTACCACTGTACCGGCTCCAGCTTCGACCTCAGCGGCTCCAATAATGACTCCTCCTCGGACCACAATACCTACTACACCGGCTCCTTCGACGACCACAGCGCCTCCTGTCATGCCGCCGACTTTTGCAGGCGTTCCTGCCCAGGACGTACAATAGGTTATCACTTGGTTCTGGGGTTGATATATGCATGCGGACAGCCAACTCTACCTCCGCCACCTCCTCCACCTCCTCCACCATCACTTTAATTTTTGTATGATTTTTGGTTGTATTTGATCGATGAGTTTGTAAGAAATGTAAAAAGTTTATGTATTATTGAACACATTTGTGTATATGTACTATATTACGACTGTTGGAAGAGTTTGTATAGATTGAGCAGGTTTGGAAATTTATTGGAGTTTAATTTAATATATATTGGTGCTGGGTTAATTTGTGTATATATTGGAGTTGTATTTACTGTATATCATTAAATTATAATTGCATATATATATATTGACATGTTTGAGCAAAGTAGTAATAATTTAGTCTGGCAATAATGAGAAGCTTAGCGACTAACCAGCGACGGAATATCAACACATATCTAGAAAATTTGTAGGCTAGTGACAGACTACCGACAGACTAGCGACGAATAGCTGTACATTAGCGACGAATTAGTGATGGAAATTTTCGGTGCTAACATTCTGTCTGATACCAAAAGCGTATCAAACGAGTCAGCGACGAAAATTTCTGTCACTAAGCTTATGGAATTTTTTTTACTCACAAAATTATGTCGGTAATCCATCGGTAAATGTATTTAATGATAGAAAAGTCGAGTTTAGCGACGGATATTTTTGTCCTAAATACTAATATTTTAGTAGTACAAGGCTGAGTCCACCTCTACATTTAGCCATTCCTTGCAGGCGCAAAGCCTATGTAAGTTTAAGAGACGTATGAGACCCTAACCATAACAATACTTAATAGTAACTAAAATATGAATATTAACTCTAAATCTATTCACATATATAAATATAGGAGACGTATGAGACTTTAAAGAGTCGAGTCGGTGAGAGAGGGACTGCTGTTGGGGGGGGGGGGCTAAAAGGGGAGAGTTGGAACTAGTCAGCCACCAATGCCGGCTTTGAGGAACGACTTATGGATACAAGCCGTCGGTTGAGGGAAATGGGACAGCGTGTACGGTACCAGATCGTTGGCATCCCAGTCATCCGTTTATTCTAGGTCCTCTATCTCCACCTCCACCTCTACCTCCACCTCCACCTGTAGATACACAGACAGACGATACTGTCGGAACCTACACTTTGTGGTAGATTACACAAATTTTTGTAGCCCTACAGGGTCAAATGACTCAGGTGACCGGAGTTCTAAATACAGCAGGTCTGATTCCTGCTACCACTGTACCGGCTCCAGCTTCGACCTCAGCGGCTCCGGCAATGACTCCTCCTTCGACCACAATACCTACTACACCGGCTCCTTCGACGACCACAATGCCTCTTGTCATGCTGTCGACTCTTGCAGGCGTTCCTGCCCAGGACGTACAACAAATTATCACTTTGGTCCTGGGGTAGATATATGCATGCGGACAGCCGACTCTACCTCCGCCACCTCCTCCACCTCCTCCACCATCACTTTAATTTTTGTATGATTTTTTGTTGTATTTGATCGATAAGTTTATAAGAAATTTAGGGAGTTTATGTATTATTGAACACATTTGTGTATATGTACTATATTGCGACTGCTGGACGAGTTTGTATGGATTGAGCAGGTTTAGATATTTATTGGAGTTCAATTTAATATATATATTGGTGCTGCATTAATTTGTGTATATATTGGAGTTGTATTTACTGTATACCATTTGACTGTAATTGTATATATAAATTGGCAGGTTTGAGCAAAGCTGTAACAATTTAGTCTGGCAATAATGAGAAGCTTAGTGACTAACCAACGATAAAATTGCGACACATATCTAAAAAATTTGTAGGCTAGCGACGGACTACCGACGGACTAGCGACGAATAGCTGTACGTTAGCGACGAATTAGCGATGGAAATTTTTGGTGCTAACAGTCTGTCTGATACCAAAAGCGTATCAGACGAGTCAGCGATGAAAATTTCTGTCACTATGCTTCTGGAATTTTTTTATCACAAAACTATGTCGGTAATCCGTCGCTAAGGCGTCGTTGAGGTTGCCGAAGGTTTATATTCGTTGCTAATCTGTCGCTATTTTTGGTCGACAATTCCGTCGGTAATCCGTCGCTATGGCGACGGTTTACCAACGGATTTTTTATAGCGACGTTATAGCTATCGACGTTCCTTTCCGTCGGTAATCCATCGGTAAATATATTTAGCGACAGAAAAGTCGACTTTAGCTATGGATATTTTCATCGCTAAATACCAATATTTTAGTAGTGCAAGGCCGAGTCCACCTCCACATTCAGCCATTCCTTGCAGGTGACATGGCCTCCGTATGGGCCACTTTTCGAGTGCACTGTGGCCAAACGAAGATGATTATCTGCCCTGGGTACAATCGCCAAAGCACAGGCCTGCACTGGTGCAGTCGTGCCTCGTTTGCTTTGCACCGCGACATCCCCATTTGCATCCCTCGCGGTGCACCTTCTCTTACACCTGTGCCACCTCCTTTCCCTGTCACACCTCTCAGTGGTTGCCCCAGACCACACTAATGCCACCGTCGATAGCTCCGGGCAATCCCTACCCCCGACCGGTGCGGTCCTCTGCACCACGCCATTGCTCCACCTGACCACCATTCAACTATATTTTCTACGTCCATTTTGGAGCTCCTAGATATTGCCGCATTCATAACAACCATCTTTTTGATGACCTACAGGAAGGCTCGCCGTATTCTCCTTCATGTACGATAGACCGGGAGTATCCACCCTCGTTGTGCCCCACTTTTCGATTGACCAACGCTGGTGGGAAGCTCTTGAGCCTTCCATTCAAGTCGAGGGAAAATTTTTGCAGCAACAACCTTCAACCCAAATAAAGGTATGGGCAATTACTAATCTGCCCTCTTGGTATATGATATAATATGTTCCTTTCTATATATATATATATATATATATATATATATATATATATATATATATATATATATATATATATATATATATATATATACAATATTCTTATATATATATATATAAGAATATTGTATATATATATATATATATATATATATATATATATATAAGAATATTGTATATATATATATATATATATATATATATATATATATATATATATATATATATATATACAATATTCTTATATATATATATATATATATATATATATATATATATATATATATATATATATATATATATATATATATATATATATATATATATATATATATATTTTATATATATATATATATATATATATAAATATATATATATATATATATATATATATATATATATATATATATATATATATATATATATATATATATATATAAGAAAATATATATATATATATATATATATATATATATAAGAATATTGTATATATATATATATATATATATATATATATATATATATATATATATATATATATATATATATATATATATATATATAAATATATATATATATATAATATTATTTTTTTAAACAAAACCCCTCCTTTTATTAAACACGGCACAGAGCCGAAATTGACCACGTATACAAGGTGCAAAAGCAAAAGCCTATACAAGTATACCGTAAAAGGGATCTAAGAGGGGGAAGGGCTAACTCGACTCCGCAAAGCTAGGGGGGATCGAGGACCAGAATGCTTTCGGGCTGTGGGAGCACAGGATGCTCCTTTTGCTATATTGTCGAAATATTTCCTTAATGAGCTGGTCGGCTGAGTATTGGTGACCTTCATATCTCGCTTTGTTGTGATTCTTCCAAATCGCCCACGTAGCGGCCGCTGCAACGATCTGGTGGCCGTGGAAAGCTGTGCCCCATTTGTCCGCCAGATCGTGGAAGCGTCGACCCCCTGGAACTATATTGAAGTGTCGGTTGAGGGTCTTCCAAATTTTGCCCGGCAGGCTCCCCGCGCTGAAGATGTGGTCAATAGTCTCCTCCTGATGGTCGGTACAGTAATTCCAAGCTGACGCTAAGCTAATCCCAATGGAGTTAAGGATATCATCCGTCAACAGTTTCTTACTGATGACTCTCCATAAGAGGAAGAACTACTTCTTAGGGATGCAGGAATGCCAATAGCGCGCAAGGGTGTGATGCGACTGACCGTCCCTCTTGATAGCACATCTCGCCGACCTAACCGAAAATGCCCCTGAGGCCTCAAGCGTCCACCTCAACCTGTCATCCTCGCGACTGAGGCTAAGCCCGTGTGTGCGGATGCTGTCAGCAGTTTCGTTACCTGACCATTGGCGAATCTTGTTCCAGTTCCAGACGTTGTTAGTGGGGTTCCACAAGTCTCTCATCCTCCTGTTACTGGGGTTCGCCGCCAGACATGAAATTAAGTTGTCCCCAAGCCATCTCTCCAGGAATGGATCTGATTCGCCGCCGCCCAGATGGAGTCTAATTGCCGGCTCCGCGAGATCGCGTCCGATTAGGATATGCTGCCAAGCCGCAGAGGGCTTGCTGTTGGCAGTGGCAACTGATGGGTGGATGTGTTTGAAGTACCTGGCTTTCATAAACCTGGTCCACAAGTTCTTCTTCGTGCGGAGGTTCTACCATAATTTCATCGAGAACGCCTTAACGATGTGTGTGAGCTTGGAGAATCCCAGACCCCCATCCTCTGTGGGTTGAGCCATGGCTTCCCATCTAGCCCAATGTGTAGGAAAGAAATCGTAAAGCAGAATACTCTAGAGGGGGGGGGGGGGGGTAAATACAGTAGGCAGCGGAATATTGCTAATTAAAAATCTAGTTAGCTGTTAGATCACATATATAAAAAATAATCATAAAGTAAATAACAGAAATTAAAAGTGATCAGAAGGCAAACGCAAACACCGAGATTTATACTGGTTTTCCTCTTGTGAGGACTAGTCCAGTCGGAAGAACTCTAGCTTCCAGTGGAATCCACTATTGGAAAATCCTGCAAGTTTTCATACGAAGTCCTTGCAACTTCTACAGACGCGAGCTTTGATACGAAGAACTCGACCAACTTCAATTGTGAAGAGTTGTATCTTCTATCAAGCCTCTGATTACAATTACTCTGAAACTTCTAGACCGCATCGCACTGGCAAATTGACTAGAGGATTGTAACTGGCTTGGGATTTGAAAATGAGAGCTTTTTGAAAACTCTTTGGAAGAATATAAGCTCAGGAAGAGAAGAGATTGAAAGTGAATTGGTGATTTGAAATGATCGAAATACTTCTCTATTTATAGTTTTTCCAAAGACAGAACTCTGACAGAATTCGGGCAGAATTCGGACAGAACTCTTTGTAACAAACCGCAACTGAAGGATGACCAAGTTCAAAATCCAACGTTCACTAACGTTCCAATTGGCCGAACTCTGGCCGAACTTGGACCGAGTTCTGCTAGGGTTCTGCCAGTTCATTTTTTTGAGAAAAATCAATTTTGGCTTTTTGAAAAGTCCTTTAGAAGCTTTTTATAAAAGGATGTTTTTCAAAAATGTAGGTCATTTGTAAAAGAATAGGATAGTTTTGAAAAACGTTTTTGGATAGCCTATTTGCCAGTACGAAACAATGTATTCCTAGACTCAATAAAATAAAAAATTACATTGCTTAACAGGAAGTACATTTGGAGTGGCAAACGGCTTCAGTCTTGAACATAGTTGATATCCATCGTTGAGCAGTGTCCAAAACGTCGTAGGTAAACATCTGAATTGACTTGCATTTATATCGAGACAGAGTTTGATCAATTATTAAAATCAGGTGTGATCATGTCCAATGGGCCAACAATCTCCCGTATTTTGATAATTGACAAACCTTGCCGATATAACATCTAAGCTTGGATCAATTCAAAATAGTAATAAAAAAAATTGTTGTTCATAACCTGTATTCACGAAAATGTTAGATCTTATTTTTCCCTCGTTGTCACTTAGCAAAATAATTACAAAAGAGAAAGCTCCCCCGCAATAAATGCATAAGTAATAAACAGTGAAGAAACACAATAAAAATATATGAATATCCATTACAGGCATGGTATAAACAGTGAATATAGTAAGAGAAACAGATAGTTTTATAGAATAACACAGGCATGTATTTGTCACAGGCAGTTTTTAATATAGTGCTAGAATAAAACTAAAACAAATAAAGTGCTGAATAATAAACTAAGATGCCAAAACTGAGGCATAATCAAAACCATGTCTATGAAGAGTCACATAGTAAAATAAAAGTGCTGATAATAACTTGGAATGTAGGAGCATTTCCAAGTAAACAAAAGACATATGTAACAGTCTCAATATCTAACATCTCAAAAATCATCATCTTCATCATCATCGTCATCAGCTGCAGTGCAAGCATGGCCAGAAGGACCAGCTCCAGAAGTACCTGCGCCAGAAGTACGAGGAGTGGCACCAGCGGTATGATACCAATCATAGGCATTCCCTGGTTGGAACAGAGAGTGGACCGCCTCGTCATCAATACGGTAGCCAGAAACAGAAGGGTCTCGAGGTAGAGAGCTAGCAGAATGACCCGTCTGCGCAAACCTCAGATCGGCGAAGGAGTTGGCAATCGCCTGGAACCGAGTCACATCACGGAACTCGTGTTCCCTAGAAGTCTCAACATAAAAGGACTGCAGATCTGATAAGTGCTGATGAATACACTCAAATGTCATAAGGTAAGAATGAGGAGGAACAAGTGCTGTGGGAGTAGGTGCAGGAGGAGCAGGTGCAGTAGGTGGAGAAACAGTGGCTATGCTGCGACGAGAGAGTTTGAGGAACTTGGGCTCGGGGTCGACATCACAAGTAGATTGGTCAATATCAAATCTCTGAAAGATGCGAGGAATGAGCATCTCATAAGAGAGGTTGCGATCTCTTCCGCGACATCTATCCATCATCTGGATGATAGTCTTAGGGGCAGAAAAAGGAATCCCTTTAAGAATATGATAAAGAGCAGAAAGCTCAAGTGCAGTGATATCATCTTTGGAAGTGGATTTTGGAAGTAAAGTGGAATAGATGATGCGATATAATTCGTAGTTAAACAAGTTCAAGTTATTAGCCTTAAACTTTTCAGGACGAGCGCGTGCGGGCGCACAAAGCTCATTCTTGAAACTAACGAGTGTAGTGCCATCGGGAAAATCAAAATCAGTGATGTCAACGAGCGGTGCACCTTCGTCAAGGATTTCCGCTAACGTTTCATCAGTGAATTCGATATCGATTCCTCCGACACGTGTCCTCGCGGTAAAAGTGTCTAACATGAAATTATAATAGAATAATTTAATGGCATTAGTGGCAATAGGGAATTGTAAGGTAACAAAGTGTTGTAACCCTAATGCCTCAAAATAAGGGCGGTGATCCGGAAAGGCAGTCCTTTTAATCGGCGATCCGGTACAAATAGTACGTATGATGAAATCGGCGTACCACAATAAAGCTTGATCGAAAGTTTTAAAGTAAAACTCGTCCGACGTACCGTCGTCCGATTGGACCGAAGAAAAGAGGCAATCCGTATGCGGATCTGAAGACGATGCCTCTTCACTGGCATTAGTCTTCTTCTTCTTGAAGGGATTGAACTTAGGCATTCTTTTTTAAAATTTCTAGAAACCCTAAGTATTGAAAAGTGGAGGAGAGAAGGAATTATACCTTCCAAGAATTGGATATGCTGATGAGGACGAAGTTCTCCGCACGAATCCAAAGTTTGGACGAGAATCTCCACGTGGATTGGAAGAACAAGGATGGAGAAAAACTAGGGTTTGGAGGCACGGCAGCTGCTGTTTGATGTAGTTTGGAAGAATGAAGAAGATGGGGGCCTCGGGTTCTGGCTGGTACATATATATACCCAGTCGAACTCTGGCCGAATTCGGACCGAACTCGGGCCGAACGCCAAGGGTTGCCTGGCTATATATAAATATCAAAAAAATAGAAATGGGGCCACATCTTTTTCATTAATTTGTTTCAAATTTTTCATTCAAAGTTTAGTAATTTTAAATCTCAAAGTAATATAATTACTATTATTTTATAAATTAATATTCTTTACTCAGTATCTGTCTCAGATTAGCTGTAGGAGTACTGTCCCAGCTAACGGAGGTTCACCGGGGAACTCTTAAGTACCGCTTTGCTTTGACCGTAGTCGTGATGACAGACAGACTCTTTTTAGGCTTGTCTCAAAAACAGTTTATGAGTATCGAATAAATTAATTAATAAAACAAAATTAATTAATATTATTGACATCTAAAATGCCTAATTCTCGACGTAAATAATTGAAACGATCTTTTGCTAGAGGTTTTGTGTGTATGTCAGCTAATTGATTCTATGTGTCTATGTATACAAGGTCTATATGTCCATTTTGTTGATGATCTCTAAGTAAGTGATGTCGAATCTCGATATGTTTAGTACGAGAGTGACATACTGGATTCTTAGTCAAATTAATAGAGCTAGTATTGTCACAGAAAATGGGTATGTGTGTAAAATACAATCTATAGTCTTCTAAGATTTGTTTCATCCAAAAATTTGTGCACAACAACGTCCTGCGGCGATATACTCAGCCTCGGTTGTTGATAATGCAACAGAATTTTGCTTTTTACTAAACCAAGAGACTAGAGCTATTTCTAAAAAATGACATGTGCTGCTAGTACTTTTTCTATCTACTTTGCATCCGGCAAAATCAGCATCAGAATAACCTGTTAGGTCAAATAATATGGTTTTGGGATACCATAAGCCGACAGAAGAAGTGCCTTTAAGGTATCGGAAGATACGCTTAACTGCGCACAAATGTGATTCCTTAGGATTAGCTTGAAAATGTGTACATAAGCAAATACTAAACATAATGTCTGGTCGACTAGCAGTTAAATACAGTAAGCTACCGATCATATCTCGATACTTACGTATGTCGACAGGTTTGCCTTGTTCATCAATATCAAGCTTAGTTGAAGTTGCCATTGGAGTGCTAAGTGGCTTGACTGCTTCCATGTCGAACTTTTTTAATAGATCCTTTATGTACTTTGCTTGATTTATGAACGTCCCATTGCTGGTTTGTTTGATTTGCAGTCCGAGAAAGAATTTCAGCTCTCCCATCATGCTCATCTCAAACTCATTCTGCATACACTTTAAAAATTCTTGACAAAGAGATACATAAGTAGATCCAAAGATATTATCATCTACATAGACTTGAATCAAAAGAATATTATTATTCAAAGATTTTATAAACAAAGTAGTGTCAACCTTTCCCTTTGAAAAACCGTTATCAGGTAGAAAAGCGCTTAGACGATCGTACCAAGCACGAGGGACTTGTTTCAAACTGTATAAAGCTTTCTTCAACTTGAAAATATATTCAGGAAATTTGAAATCAGTAAAACCGGGTGGTTGAGCTACGTAAACCTCTTCTTTTATAAAACTATTTAAAAATGCGCTTGTGACATCCATTTGAAATAACTTAAAATTATGAAAATATGCAAATGCACATAACATGCGAATGGATTCTAATCTCGCAACTGGAGCATAAGTCTCATCGTAGTCGATACCTTCTTCCTGATTGTATCCTTGAGCTACGAGTCGAGCCTTATTACGAGTCACTAAACCATTATCGTTCAGTTTATTTCGGAATACCCATCGGGTGCCAATGACCGGATGATCAATAGGCTTGGGAACAAGTTCCCAAACTTGATTTCGTTCGAATTGGTTTAATTTCTCTTGTATAGCATCTAACCAAAAGTTATCACTATATGCTTCATTAATATTTTTGGGTTCAAACTGCGAGACAAAAGCAACACAAGAAACTATATCTTTATTAGAGAAACGAGTACTTATACCCTTGGTAATCTCACCAATTACTAAGTCCTTTGGATGATTAGCCAAGAATCTCATCTCTTGTAGTCTCAGGATTGCTAGTTCCGGCTTCTTTGCTTGGAGGTTCATCTGATGCCTGATGTGATGGTTCTGTATCTTTGTGTGAAGGTTTTGCAGTAGCTGTACTTGGTACGATTATGTCTTTATTGTCATCATCGTCTAAGTGTTGATTTAGCTCATCAAACTTGACATTGATAGATTCTTCAATAATCACGGTTCTTTTGTTGAAGACTCTATATCATTTGCTCTTTGCTGCATAACCTAAAAATATACCTTTATCGGCCTTTTCATCAAATTTACTCAAATTATCTTTAGTATTAAGAATAAAACATTTACAACCAAAGATTTTGAAATAAGAAACATTTGGTGTTCTATCAAACCATAATTTATAGGGAGTCTTCTTTGATATAGGTCGAATTAGAACCCTATTGAGAATATAGCATGCTGTATTTACAGCTTCAGCCCATAAATATCTAGGTAGACTAAACTGATTTAATATTACACTAGCCATTTCAGATAGAGTTCTGTTCTTACGTTCCACAACTCCATTTTGTTGTGGAGTCCTAGGGCAAGAGAATTCATGCAGATAACCGTGTGTCACAAAATTGCTTGAATTCTGCATTTTCAAATTTTCTGTCATGATCACTACGAATACGAGTAATCATGAACCCTTTTTCATTCTGTACTTTCTTGTAAAAGGTGAAGAATTCTGATAATGCATCATTCTTACGTGCAAGAAAATAAACCCATATATATCTAGAGAAGTCATCTATAATGACAAATGCATATAACTTACCACATAGACTGGCAATTCTACTGGGTCCAAATAAGTCCATATGCAACAGTTGTAAAGGTCTAGTGGTACTTATAGCGTTCTTGGATTTGAATGCAGATTTGGTAGCTTTGTTCTTTTAACATTCACTACATACCGTATCCTTCTTGAAAGAAATGTCCGGTAAGCCGCATACCAACTTCTTCGGAGATAATCTTAAAATTGTATCCATGTTTGCATGACCGAGTCTCATATGCCATAGTTGACTCTCAACGCTTTTGGCCATCAAACATCTACCTACTATGTTAGCATCTTCCAACAAATAGAATACATATATATTATCTTCCCTAATACCTTCAAATATAGTACTACCAGTTGAACTATCAATTATAGTACATTTATCTTTTACGAAGTTAATACCATAACCATGATCAGCTAAATGGCTTATGCTGAGCAGATTATGTTCTAACTCAGTAACTAGACAAACATCTTTAATCACTGGATATGGAACCTTACCAATGTTATCGATACCGATTATGTACCCTCTTAAATTATTTCCGAAGGAGACGTATCCTTCTTTATTCCTCTTCGACAGTATTGCGAATAATGAAGCGTCACCGGTCATGTGCCGTGAGCAACCGCTGTCGAGGATCCATTTGCTCCTAGCATGTGAATGACGTCCTACCTACAAAATAATCTACAGATGAAACTTTTGGTACCCATTTCTTGTAGGGTCCTGACTGGTTAGTTTTCGACATCCATGCATAAACATTTAAATCTACTAACTTTCTGATTCTATATGCAGAAGATATATGACCAATGAGGCCACAATAATGACATTTAGCATGTTGAGTGTTGAAAGTAGTGTGAGGTGCATGATTGGTAGGTTTTCGTTTTCTAGTATAGAAGAATGCATGCCTATTAGTCTTCTTGGGCATATTCTTGGTATGGTTTGGTCTGACAGTGTTGGGCGTGTTCCGATGATTCGGTAATTGACACGTGTTAGAATAGGAAACAGCAACTTCAGGCCGTTTTCCTAAACTAATTTCCAACTTTTTGGAAGTGTCATATAATCTAGTATAGTCAGATGTGAGTGATTATAATCTGACCTGTGCACACAGGAGACTCTTTCTTTCCTTAGATAGGTCTTTTTTAACTAGATAATAGTTTGGTCTTTTTTTTCGGATAGCTTAACAGTCTCGTGTAACAACAATTTAATAGAAGAAAGCTCACCAGACTCAGTTGAAGAGTCATTATTTCTAACCAGATCTAATTGGTTGGTAAGTCTTCCTATTTCACCTTTGTACTCTTTGAGTACCTTCTTAGAGATTTCATATTTACTACGCAGTTTCCTGTAATCATCTAACTGTTCAATGAAAGCCTCTCCTAGTTGCTCAAATGTAAAATCATCATATGGATCAAATAGAGGATTAGTAATTACCCGATCACAAGCCATCAAGCATACATTTACAGCGTCATCTGATTGTTCATCTTCTAAGTCGCTGGCTTCACTTTTATGCCATATGCTTGTGTTGGCATACTTTCTTGATGTAGATTTCTTCAGGTAGCCTTTGTCATATTTGCTGCTTTTCTTTGATGATGATGCTGAGGGACAATCTTTTTTCATGTGTCCTTTCTTCTTGCATCCGTATAAAATAGGATCTTCATCGTTGTTGTTGTTGTTGTTGTTGTCTTTGCTATCTTTTGTTCTCCTGTTAAATCTCATGAACTTCTTGAATTTTCTTACCAGAAGAGCTTGATCTCAGAGTCGGAGTCGCTGTCGTCAGAATCATCTTCGATGGTTCTTCTATGTTGAGCCTTGAGAGCGATCGTCTTCTCTGACTTCTCCTTTGGTGTAGCATCTTCAAAGTCTTGAAGTTCTAACTCGTGAGTGAGTAGCTTACCCATGAGTGTTTCTAGAGACATTGTTGAGAGGTCGTTTCCTTCAATGATTGCAGTAGCCTTTGGAATCCAGTTCTTTGTAAGGGCTCGTAGAAGTTTGCAAATCTTCTCATGGTTACTGTAATCCTTGTCTAGTGAAGACAGAGGATTTATAATATCCAAGAATCTTGTAAACATCTGAGTGACTGATTCACTTGGCTTCATTTTGAACGCCTCGTACTCCTGAATAAGTCTGCTGATTTTTGACTCCTTGACTTGTGTTGTTTCTTTGTGGGTTACTTCGAGAAGTTTCTACACTTCATTTGATGTTGTGCAAGTAGATACCCTGTTGAATTTAGTTCTGTCTAAGGCACAAAATAAAGCGTTAATAGCACGTGCGTCAAGACTGGCCTTTTTTTTTTTCTTTCTCTGTATATTTGTTATGGGGTTTTTCAACTAAAACACCATCAACATTAATACGAGGTGGCTTTTTATAGCCATCAATAACTATAGACCATAAGTCAAAATCAAAAGATTTTAAAAAGAAACTTATACGTGTTTTCCAATAAGTGTAGTTTGTGCCGTCAAACAGTGGAGGTCTGTTTGTGGCTTGGCCTTCACTTGTGAATTTCACAGTTGCCATGTGTAATGCTGTGATCTATATAAAAAATTGAATATAACTGCAATATTACCTTGCTTTACCTGTATAACCCGCTCTGATACCAATTGTAGGAACGAAATCGTAAAGCAGAATACTCTAGAGGAGTGGGTGAATAGAGTAGGCAGCGGAATATTGCTAATTAAAAATCTAGTTAGCAGTTAGATCACAGATATAAAAAATAATCACAAAGTAAATGACAGAAATTTAAAGTAATCATAAGGCAAACGCAAACACCAAGATTTATACTGGTTTCCCTCTTGTTAGGACTAGTCCAGTCGGAAGAACTCTAGCTTCCAGTTGAATCCACTATTGGAAAATCTCGCAAGTTTTCATACGAAGTCCTTGCAACTTCTACAGACGTGAGCTTTGATTCGAAGAACTCGACCAACTTCAATTATGAAGAGTTATATCTTCTATCAAGCCTCTGATTACAATCGCTCTAAAACTTCTAGATCGTACCGCACTGGCAAATCGACTAGAGGATTGTAACTGGCTTGGAATTTGAAAATAAAAGCTGTTTGAAAACTCTTTGGAAGAATGTAAGCTCAGGAAGAGAAGAGATTGAAAGTGAATTGGTGATTTGAAATGATCGAAATACTTCTCTATTTATAGTTTTTCCAAAGACAGAACTCTGACAGAATTCGGGCAGAATTCGGATAGAACTCTTTGTAACAAACCGCAACTGAAGGATGACCACTAACGTTCCAATTAGCCGAACTCTGGCCGAACTCTGACCGAGCTCTGCTAAGGTTCTGCCAGTTCATTTTTTTTGAAAAAAATCAATTTTGGCTTTTTGAAAAGTCCTTCAGAAGCTTTTTGTAAAAATGATATTTTTCAAAAACGTAGGTCATTTGTAACAGAATATGATGGTTTTGAAAAACATTTTTGGATAGCCTATTTGCCAGTACGACTCGGTGTACAATATATTCCTAGACTCAATAAAATAAAAAATTATATTGCTTAACAGGAAGTACATTTGGAGTGGCAAACGGCTTCAGTCTTGAACATAGTTGATATCCATCGTTGAGCAGTGTCCAAAATGTCGTAGGTAAACATCTGAATTAACTTGCATTTATATCGAGACAGAGTTTGATCAATTATTAAAATCAGTGTGACACAATGGTGTTTGTTTTGACCTTCATTGTGCCCCCAGAAGAAATTATAGAAGATTTGCTCGATCAAAGAGAGGACTTTCTTAGGCGGGGAACACGCCACCAGAGTATGGGTAGGAATGGAGGTGAGCACATTATTGATGAGGATCATCTTGCCACCTGGGGATAAGGTGGCATTATGCCACCCCTCGAGTTTCTTCCTAATCCTAGTGATCAAGTTCTCGAAGATGCCAGTGTTGGATTTGTCGTACACAAGTGGGCAGCCGAGATAGTTGAACGGAGGGTGGGTCACTGAAAAAAAAGTTAAGTTGGAGAGGCTGATTGCATGCTCTCTTTTGATGCTATTGTGGGCGTATATAACGCTCTTGGATTGATTGAGCTTCTGTCCGGAACATCTACAGTACCTCTCTAGGGTGTTGTGAACCACATCCAATGCTCCGACCTCCCCAGAAGAGAAGATGAGTAAATCGTCGACGAAGGCTAGGTGGGTGATGATCGGTCATCCGCTAGAAGTATGATAGTGCTGGAAGTTTGGAATGTTGACCATGTTGTTAAGGTTTTTGCTCAGAGCATCAGCAGCTATGATAAAGATAGTGGACGAGGGAGGGTCGCCCTGTCTAACGCCGCGACTAGATTTGTAAAACCCCTCGGATTGTCTGTTGATAACCGTGGAGAACCATGAGTTGCTGACGGATCTCCACACTGTGTTGGTCCAATTTTCCAAAAATTCGAAAGCTCTGAAGACCCAAATCATAAATTGCCAATCTAGTCTGTCGTAAGCTTTCTCCATGTCGAATTTGACGACAATATTGCCCCCTCTAGCTGGAAACTTCATGCATATGATTAATTCTTGAGCCAGCATAATATTGTCCTGGATGTCCTTTCCACGAACAAAGCCGCTCTGTTCCTCCGATATTATTTTGGAGAGCATATTAGCCATTCTGGTGGCGATAATCTTGGAGATAATTTTGTTGGTGAAGGTGCAAAGACTAATTGGTCGAAAATTGCAGAAGTTTTCTGGATTATCTTTTTTCGGGATGAGGATCAGTTTGGCACTGGAGATGGCTTTGGGGTAAGTAGTACCTTCAAGGAATGCGATTGCCGCATCGGTGATGTCCTGCTTGATAATGTCCCAACAGGTTCGAAAGAAGATGCCTGAGAACCCGTCTGGGCCGGGGGCACTGTGCTCGTTCAGAGCCCAAACTGCTTCTTTCACTTCCTATTCGGTTAGGGGACGTTCCAACTGGGCGTTGTCGGCGTCATTAATGAGGCTGGGGATTTGGTCCAGGAATGTACTGTCTTTGTGAACCGTTTCTTTGGAGAATAATTTGGAGAAGAAATCTGCTGTGGCCGCTTGGATGTTCCTATAGTCAGTTATGAGGTTCCCATTCTCGTTTGTGGTACGATAAATCGATAGTTTGTGTCTTCGGCCGTTGACACAGGCGTGGAAGAATTTCGAATTTTATCCCCATCGCTATCCTATTTCAGCCTCGTTTTCTGCTTCCAGAAATCTGACTCCACTTTGAGCCTGAATTTGAGCATTGCCTTGGTGAGATTCAGGGCTATCCTGGCCGTGGGGGTACGATCCGAAGCGAATCTGGTTTCGGCACGGGTGACATCGTCCTCTGCAACCCGAACGGCTTAAAAAATGTCTCCGTAGGCACGTTTGCTCCAATTAGATAGTGCTTTCCTTGTTGCTTTGAGCTTGTTGCTCACCCGTATGAGGGGATTAGGGGAGTCGTCACGCTCCCACGCTTTCGCAACGATGCCCAAAAATTAGGGGTGATCGGTCCAGAAGTCGAGGAATTGGAAGTTCTTTTTTGGTGGCGTGGTATTGATTTTCATTTCCACCAGCAGAGGGGGGTGATCAGATTCAGTGGAGTTGAGGTGGGAAAGTTTGGTATTAAACCCCATTCCTTGCCAGAAAGCATTCGTGAAGGCTTTGTCCAATCGAGAGTATTGACGACATTCTACTTCCTGCATGTTGTACCAGGTGAACGCGTTGCCGTTGAACTGGAGGGGGTTAGATGGGCGTTGAAGATGAAGTTGTTGAAGTCTTGCATGGCTGTTATTGGGGGGGCAACCTCCGATTTTCTCTTCTCTGCGGGTGGTCACATTAAAGTCCCCTATGCAAAGCCAAGGGGAATTGATGTTGTGGATATGGATGTCGAGAAGGTCGTTCCAGAGGTGTTTCCGCTCTGCGATATCACAGCTGCCGTGGACCGCTGAGAGAATCACACGTTCGGGAAGCACGGGGTGATCCACCCAGCAGGAAAGTGCTTGCCCGGAGTCCTGAATTACTCTGATGTTGACGTACTTAGTACAGAGGATCCAAATATCATGTCTGCCTGCTACGGCCACTGGAAGACCCAGCAGGAGCTGGATAGACTTTAATCTTTTGGAGGGAATTTTGGGTTCGATAATGATAAGGATATCGATCTTTTGGATTTTCCTAAGGCTGGAGATTCTCCTCGATGTCAGTTTGTTCGCCAGACCGCGGATATTCCATGATAGGATGTTAAGCATTAGTGTGGTTGTGGAGGGTTTTTTGTTCCGCTTGGTGGCGGATCTGGTTTGGATTGTTGATGTTTCGGTGCTTCCTGTCTGGACAATTTGCCCACACAAGGTTGGCGCTTCTGCCTTTGATGAGGTGGTAGGATCATTGGTGGAATGCTCTAGATTGACCGTGGGGTGTCCAATCAATTCCCCAGCGGAGTCCGTGGTGGGATCCTCTGTGGGGATCGCTAGGGAGTCGCCGGCGCTTCCCATAAGAGTAGTAGCTTGCTGGAGGGGGAAACCTACAGCTAGGACCTGTAGTCCTCTCCTGGCTTGGTCTGGCCCTAGGATTGCGAGGGCTTCTTCGACAGAGATTTCGCTGGTGTGTTGTTGGTCAGCGTCGTTGGGGATGATAGCTAGGGTGTCTTCGAGAGGTTCTTTGTCAGTGTTTTGTTGATCTGCCTTTCTAGTATCAGTGATCTCCTCTTCTCCCTCTGATGTGGGGGGATTGGTCGTTCTCTCGGGGATGGATGAGGTAATTAGAGGGCATGCTGACTCTGCGGGTGCTTCCGGTTCACTCGACTCTAGAAGGTCAAATTGGTTGGAGAGCACGATTTGATGGGAGCTGAAGGGGATCAAAGCCTTGCTGGTGCACGTGCTCTTGTCTGTCTTTCTGTCGCTAGATCCGAATCGCGTGTGTGTGTTCGGAAGAGGTAGAAGGGGTGGCTTTGTAGTCCTCATCTCAGATTGCTCGTGTCTTTCCGACCAGATTTTTTTTTGAGCTCTGGATGAAGACGATGGCAGTGCTTCGGAAGGTGACCTCTTAAGTGACAGTGGTTGCAAAACAAAATATAGTTGTTGTAGAGGATTTGTTGTGTGTGAGTCTGGTTGGCCAGCTCGATGGTGATAAAATTTGGTGGTTCTGAGGAGAGATCGAGTTCCACGCAAATTTTGGCATAATGAGCCTTGGTGAGGTTGCTAGTCTCAGGCGCCGTAGCCACGTACGTCCCAAAGGAATTGGTAATGCGCCTGAGAGCCGCTGGGACAAAGCATATTAGGGGGAGGTTTGGTAGGGTCACCCAGGCAACGACCATAACAGAGTCAACTTTGGTATTAAAGTCTGGTGTCCACTTGATTATCTTCATCCGGTGGGCATCGATCCTACAAGTGCCCTTGTACCACACGGCCGTGTGGTCGCAATCAGAGGAGAGGTGGAGAATAATATGTCTGGGGTCGAAGGGGGCTACTCGATACTCCGAGGAGAGTTTCCAACTGGAAATCGCCTCCTGCACCCTGGAAAGTTTGGGGCACCCGGTGGAGAATTTTAGGATGAAGGTGTGGGGGAATGAAGATGACAAAGAAGACACTTCCAGGTCAGAGAAAGGAATCACAGGAATAGAGGAGTCCTGATGGAACTCAATGTCCGGGAGAGTAACGTCAGGGATTAGGGGTACTGACGTGGTAGCCAAGTCCGGTCGAAGCTTGGAGGCGTACGACGGGAGGATCACTACGGGTGCTGGGTGGACCAGGGTCCCGCCACTGGAAGACGGAGGAGAGGTCAGGGTGGAGACGAGGCCGGGGTAGGGCTGTGGGGACGCGAGAGCGTCCGGTAAAGGCCTGCTCGGAGAGGGATGAGAAGAAGGACCTTCCGAGGAGACGGAGGGGGACGGGTTGGGGGCCGCTCCATGAACGGATGAGAGTGCCACCGCCGTGCCAAAACCGGCCAGAAGGGAAGGGGGAATGCCCTGGGCCGCCCGGGGGGGGGGGGGGGGGTCCCCGACAGCGGCGACGCCAGGGTCAGGCCGACTAGCCTGGGCCGCGAGGGGGGGGGGGTCCCGAAGAAAGGAAGGCGGCTGGGGGTACGACCGGAGGAACATCGGAGGAAGGGGGCTGGAAGTCCGGGCGGGCGAAGGAGGGGTACTGATGGGGAGGGAAGATACCGAAGCAAAAGGGGGGTCCTGCGAAGACAAGAGAGAATTACGATGCATGGATTGGAGAGTGAGGGGGTTGTGCGTAAAGTGGAGGGGATGATGGTCAGCGTAAAGTTAGGGTGGTTGGAATGGAGAGGCGTAAAAAGATGAGGGTATGAAGGGCCTGCCAGCATAATAGGAAGGAGAGGCATAATAAGAGGGGGGTAGGTAGGGCCCACCAGCTAACGATGAAGGTGGAAAATATGCTGCTCCACCAAAAGCCAGAGAACCGGGGTGGTCAACGGTCGTTCCCTGGAGGGACCCACCTGGAAAAAAATGAGGAAAGCCCAGGATACGCTCGGGAGCGTAAGCATAAAGGGAAGGGGATGCCTCGAGATGGGTGCCGAAGGCAGCAGACCCGAGATGCCTGACGGTGGAAAGCCCGAAACCTGTACCGCAGGGGTGCTCCCCACCCAATAGGATACCATGCCTGTTTGAAAATTGAAATAAAGCGGCTGAAGGGGCTCCCGGCCGGTGGCTAGCCGCTAAAGGGCTCCCGACCCAGGAGGGGGCGGTCGCAAAGTCGGCTACTGGGGGGCGACTCAGGGGATCGCACCAGTTCGAGAAGAATGGGCCGCCAGGCCTGGAGGCAGCTGCGTCGGGCGGTTGAGAGGGAAGACCAGAAGAATGGAAGGAAGGAGGAGGAGACGGATCCGAGAGAGCGGGGAAACGGCGGACGGAGTAAGGCCAACTAGCGCAAGATAATCGTCCGGCCAAGGCAGAACGGGGGGGGGGGCCCGGCGGCTGGGCCGCCGACCACCTGGCGAGGGGAGAGGGGGAAAACCAACCATGGAGTCCGGGAGAAGGGAAAAGGAGAAACAAGGGGGGCTGGGGGAGGCACCGCCGGGCGCCGGCGGGAAAGGCACGGAGCTCACGGGGGGGTGGGGGAGGGGGCTGATCACCCCCGAATCGCCATCTGGAGCTCTGGAGAAGACAGCATTATCTATTATCATTCATTCATATATATATATATATATATTTTTATATATAGCATTATCTATTATCATTCATTCATATATATATATATATATATATATATATATATATATATATCTATAAATATATATATATATATATATAGTTGCTGCTACATGCATCGTTATGTAGGAATATTGTATGATGAATTAATATATATATATATATATATATATATATATATATATATATATATATATATATATATATATTTAATATATATATATATATATATTTTTATATATTTAATATATATATATATATATATATATATATATATATATATATATATATATATATATATATATATATATATATATATTTATATATATATAGTTGCTGCTACATGCATCGTTATGTAAGAATATTGTATGATGAATATAAAGGTTGTTATATTATATATATGTAATAGGTATGTATAAATACATGAAATTATATATGTAGTTGCAGAAATGCTTATATATAAATGTAAGAGTTTTATTTTAAGAAGTATTTTCGTGAAACAAACCCTAATAAAGGCTTTGTTTGGATACATGTGTGGATATGTGATTCTTGGTTGTATATTTAGGGGTTGTGGAGACTGTGGCAATTGTAGTTCGTGCCTAGGCTTAGATATGACATGTGGCACCAAAGTCTTAGCAGTGTTGGACAAACTCCAAGCAAGTCTTAGCAGTGTTGGACAATATTTACGTGCTTAATTTATATCATTCATTTACCCTGGTTATATAGGTACACGCTTTTTTTCCTGTTTATTACATGTATACTGTTATGATTATATATGTTCCTGGTTACACTTGCTCCTGATTAATCCTATTGACACAAGATATGAGATATATGGATGAGTGTTGCATATGACATGTGGTACCAAAGTCTCAGCAGTGTTGGACAAGCTCTGGGCAAGTATACCTTGCCTACTTGATTACAATATTTACGTGCTTACTTTATATCATTCATTCATCCTGGTTATACTGGTACATGCTTTTTCCTGTTCATTACATGTATACTGTTATGATTATATATTTTCCTGGTTACACTTGCTCCTGATTAATCCTATTGACACAAGAGGTGAGATATATTAGCCCAATGATCTAACTATGTTTTCGATTGTGGTTATTCGGTTAAGTTTAACATTATGATATCAACAATATTTATGCTATCTCTATAGCATTGATACAAAAACTTTGCATAGTCCTAATGTGCTTTATCTTATCATACTTGCTACATGTATATTGCTTTGTTCGTCTAACATGTATTTGTAGAAAAGCAATTAGCAAGGTCAAATATAGACATATAAAATGAAGAAATCATGGTGGACAAAAGAAGATGGTATTCCACAAAGATTTCTCTGAACCACCCGACGATATCTTCGGAGCCACACATCCAGGGGTTCCGCTGCCCGGTCAGCGGACGAGGGTCGAAGGGGCAGCGCCCCCCCGTCCGGAGTTCGGGGGCGAAGCCTCCGAAAGGTATTCAGTTTTCACAAACTGAGTATCTTTGGATTGTTGTCGCCAAGAGAAAAGGCCAGCACCTATCAAAGGAAGAAGCCAAGCCATGCCATCATCATTTTAAGACTCTGAAGAAGTCTGCACCTGCCTAAGTATATCTGGAGTCTGTAATGAGTCTTAAGAATATTTGTAAACACAAGAATTGAATGGAAAAATTGAAAGCTAGGGTAAAAAATAACCCAGGACAATCTTCGAAATCCTGACGGATGATCCGACGGATCTCTGCGGAAATCCGACGGAAGAATTGACTCACAGAATACCTTCTGTGATTGTTCGTATTATCCGACGAAAAATCGCAGAATTCTGGCAGATTTTCCGTCATGCTATCGTTTGCATTCCAACGGTCGGATTATGTCAAAGATTGATCCCAACGGCTATATTTATAGCCCTTAGACTGTGTAGGCGGATAATCCGGCGGACTTCCGTAGAAATTCGGTAGATTATCCGTCAGCCTGATGAAAGTTGCATTGATTGCTCTTTCCAATGCTTTGGTTATAAATAGCCTTGAACCCCTTCATTTAAGGTTGATGCTTTGAGCCTAAAATTTTTTAAACCACCAAAGCATATCCACAAATAACTCTATAAAGCTTTTATTTGCCATCCACAAATTGTGTTAGAGTTATTGAGTTGAAAAGTAAGATCTTCATCTTGTTATATAAGGAGATCAAAACCTATTGTAGAAGTTGGAGAGTCTTCGTATCCAAACTGTCGGTTGAAGTTGGAGAGTCTTCGTATCCAAACTCTCGGTTGAAGTCGGAGAGGCCTTCAGACTAAAGCTCTCGTGTAAGAAGTTGGTGAGCCTTTATATGAAAACTCACGTTGTACTATTTACGATAATAGTGGATTAAAGCCGGAGAGAGTTCGGGATTGGAGTACCCCTTGGGAGGATACCAGGATACATCGGGTGTCGGTATTGTTTTGCTTCTTCTCTTGTACTTATATTTTTAAATTGCCCATTAGCTTGTGCTAAGTGCTTGATTAGCTAGCTTGACCCTATTCAGCTCCCTTAGGGTTCCTACAATTGGTATCAGAGCAAGGACTCTATTGTTAGGCTTCACACCCTTAGAGTAGATTCTTGTTAATCTTTCTTTGGCATCATATTTCTCTTCCTCCGATAAAAAGGGTTTTACTTCTAGTAGCATGGACAATCATATTTTTTTTAAATGCAAGAAATGCTCTAAGTTGAAAGCCATGGCAAACCAATCCTTAGAGATTCTTGATGACCTTTATTCTACAAATGAAGAACTTTCAGAAAAGGTTATTCATTTAGAAGAATCACATGAGTTTTTGAGAAATAAAAATAATGATTTATTATCTAGACTTGATTCTCAAGACTCATCTTGTGTTTCTTTAAAGAGTTTGAATAAGGCTTTAATTTTGAAAATCAAATCTCTTTCCTCATCAATAGAAGATCTTAAGAGACAAACACATGAGCTAAATCATTTGCATGATTCTTCTATTGACTCTTTAAAAAAATAAAATGATGATTTTATTTCTAGAATTATTTTATTTGAAAAAAAGAATTATGCATTAAATGCTAAATTTGATTCTCTTACTTGTTTACATGATGATTTGCTATTAGAACATGATATTCTTAAGACCAAATCCAAGCATGCTAACTCTATAGATATTCATCATTCTAGTATGTCATATGTTCATAATCATGCTTATTCTGATATATATGCACACACTAGTATTAGGTGCTTCTATTGCTCTCGCATTGGACACATGAGTCTAACTTGTCCTATTTATAGGAGTTTTTCTACCAATGCTAGAGTAAACAGTATAGGTTCCCTAAAGCTAACAAATATGGATCCAAGTTTATTTGGATACCAAAGTCTTTGCCTAATGTTGTAGGTGGAGCTTCTTATATCGGGACATAGCATCAAGGAGCGTGTTGGTGGTTGCAAAGCTCAAAGATCATCTTCCAAGCAATTGCACCAACACAAGTGTGGCCACTAAAGCTACTTTGGTAACATGGTAAACGATTCTCTTTAAATGGTTTATATTTGTAGAATCTACCTTATTTTTCTTGATGTCTTGCTACTGGCTCACATTGATATCCTTTAGTTGCCCTTTATATAAATCATTGTGAGATATAATACTAGCATGCTAAGTTAATTTTCTTATTAATTCTTTTATCTAGTATGACTAGTTACTTAGCTTAAATGATTAGTTCACACTATGAAGTTTATCCCTCATTTTCTATTAGTGTGACACTTTTATATATGCATGCTCATTATTCTTAATCTTTATTTATAAAGCATGTATATCACTCTAGTCCATAGGAGCTTGTTTTGATTTGAGTTAATATGATTTTAATTCTTTATCTTTAAAGTTTTTGATATGGTTACTTTCTGTCAATTTTTATTTAATATGTCATATTTACATTAATCGGTATTTGTGAATATGTGTTTAACACAAGCTTTTTATCACTTGACAAGTATACACTTATACTTCTATTTTAACCTTGTGCTTATATAATATATTCATTATTGATTCTTATATTTTATTTTGATTAAACCTCTTATGAATCAATTATGTCTTTGCCCAATAAAGCTTATTTATACAAGTTTTGAATTTGTGATAGTTTTTCAAACATTCATTAAGGATACATGACTATATTCATTAAATTTCAATTTACATGTAGATCATGTATTTTTTATTTTGATCTATATTTTTGAAAAAATATCTTTATGTGGGGATATGAGTTAAGCTAAAGTTCTATATTGACTTGAAGAGTTTTTAATTATACTTGTTACCTTCAAACTTGTGCTTATCTCATACTTTAGCTATTGATTCCTTTGACCAAATTTGTGCTTCTTGAATCAATTAGCTTCTTCCTTAAAGTCTTCTTTTGATGATATCTTCTTGACTTTTTGGTTGGCATTATGGATATGTTATTAATTGATTTTTGATCTTTTCATGTATGTCTATTCGTGATATATATATATATATATATATATATTTATATATATACATATATATATATATATATATTTTTTTTTTTATATATATATATATATATTTATATATATATATATATATATATATATATATATATATATATATATAAAATATAGTTTCATATATATAAATGATTCCTAACTTCTAATATTTATTTGTTTTATACCTTTAAGTTAGGATGTTGAGAGAAAATATTTATTAATGTCTTGCTCATGACTAATTATGGACTTTCTATTAAGGATCACATAGTTTTGTGCTTTACCTTGCTTGTTAAATTTATCTCCTTAATTAGTGCACATTTTCTAGTCTGTATCTTTATAATTTACTATAGTGTACTATGAAAGCTCTTTGAAAAATGTACTTCTTGATATCTTTAGCATTTAGCTTTTTTGATCTTAATGATCTTTCCTTGCTCATACCTTGGGTTTATGCTTTTTTTTTTGAATTATTGTTGTCCAATGATATTTTTGTAGCACATGAGAATACATATAATTGATACATCGTATTTCTTATAACTTTAGCTACTAGGGTCTGAGCTTTTGTGTTGAGATTTCCCATGTCTAGAGAATACACTCATTTTATAATGGCTATAATATTTTGCATTATGCAGATAGATCTATTATTTCACTATCTTGGGATAATCTCAATACTTGGCAAAGAGATTTATTTTATTGCATTATTCATGAATATCTCTTTGGCCTATATTTGATAAGAGTCTATTTTATTTATTTGTTATCTTTATGCTCTTATCCTTTCTTAGTGAAGAGTCTATAAATTATTTTGTTCATTTAAATATATTTCCATATTTTGTACTCTATGCTTAAGCAAGTATTTTTAGTGTTAGTGACTTATGATTTAATGAGCACTTTTATCTTGTTAATGGCTTACCTCATTAATCTTAATTTGTTATGTAGCTTGCTATTTATGACATATTGTTAAGCTATATAATTTTGGTTCACTTTCACTTATCTAGCTATTGTTTTTTTTTTTTCAATCTATATATAATATGCTAGTTTACATAAACAAGATTTGTGATCCCTTTCTTTAAGTCTCCTTCCATATTAGTTATTAGTAAATATCTCTTAAATTTCTTTCACTTTTCAGTCATGATTTTATCGTATTATCAGTTACATCTCTTTTTGATTATAATTGCAATCATTTAAATGAGAATGACTCTTTTCCATATTTTCTATTGATTTATGAGATTTTATTATAAATATGGATTTGGAATTCTTTTTGATGCGATTTGTTGGATCATATTTAATTTGTTTATTTTTTATTGATAAATGATCATAATGGTTGAGTAGTCCTATATTATCTTATTATGCGATTACCAAGCTAATTTATTACTCTACTTTGACTACTCATAGATTGTCACATATGGGCCTTTGCTATTTGAACTTTATGGATTATTAATTTACCATTAGCAAGGTTTGGATTTTACCCGTTGATGGGTACATATATGGTAAAATATACCTAGTCCATGCAAAGTAATAAATTGGTTGATTCTTTCTTAATTAGATAATCATGGACATGATATTTGAGTTTTAATTTAATTTTATTTTTTGAGCTATATTGTGATTCTCATCATGATTGTTTTAATTGACCTTATTTCTTTTCATGATGATCTTTTTCTCAAAAGTGCTTAATTAGAATATTCTTTTGATCTTTCATCTTTTGTGGCTATTAATTGGATATCTCTTCTTGTCTACGGATTATATTATTCGTCTTATGATGATTTTATAGCCTTATATGCATTGAGCAAGTGGGAGAAATCTATAGTTGATTTACCCCTAGATCTTGTAGTTATCTATTTTTATGCTATAAGCATTTTGGAACTATATACGCATGTTTTGAGGGGGAGCAAAGTAATTGGTCCAATTCATTTATACCCTTTAATATATTGTATACCTAGTTCATCGTAGACCCATATTTTTTTTCATTTTCATATCTTAGTGATTGAGGACATGATACTTTTATTTTGTGAAGGGTTTATGAGAGTATATGCAATTGCCTTCATTATATTATCTTTCTCTTTTATATGGGTTAAATAAGTCATCTTATTGATATTAACTTTCATATCTTATCTTGATGACTACTGTGCTTTCATTGTTTTGGCTTTCCTTGTATGCTTAATTGATTTGGCTTTTTTTATTGATGACTTATCCAAAATTCATGTTTATCTATATTGGTAATACTTTGAGGGGGAGCATTCAAGTCGACTGAATGTCTCTTTCTTAAGTATTTTTCTCATTTACCTTCATATTTATCTAAAGGGTATTCATATAGCATGATAAGGTAATTGAGTTCAAATGTATGAATTTGGATAAGAAAATAGATTTTGCAAATAAAGAGATTATTTTATATCAATTGCTCTATTTCATTGATCATTCATTATTTGTTCCACTATTTATTTGTGGACAATTTTGACTTTCAATGGCTTTTTGATCAATGTTTCAAGTTTATATTTCAATTGGTATTAAGTTTATATCTTCCAACTATCTCAATTGGTATTTTTTAATATCAATTACTTTGCGTTATCTAATCCTCATGGGCTTTTGATTGAAATTCTTGATTGAAATCCTTTATTTCAATTGATATATTGCTTTCTTCCAAAACTAGAGTTTTAATTCATATTATTTTATGTTTTGGAGTTTCTTTCTTGGATTTCAAGTTGGTAAACTATTTATTGACTGTTTTTAATTTTATTTATTTTACCAACTATATTGTGTTTTGACATGCTTCTTTTAAAATTTGATGTTCTACATTGATAATGTAGCTTTATAAACTTGTCATTGCACCCTTCTCCCAATGTTTTTCATTAGTATATCAAGACCATGATTGTCTATGACCTCCCCATGCTCTGATTTCTATGCTTGAGATTGATTTCTTTTTTATCTCTTAGTACGGAGGAGCCTATTTTTGATCATGTCAAAGGGGGGAGAAGTAAGTTTAAGTATGTGCTTCAATGTTTGTAATAATGGATAGAAGTATTTTAAGTAACATGCTATTAGTGGTATATCCGTACATCTGCTTATACATTAGTGATACATGCATTTATTATGATCATACTAAACTTAACCGATTTGCCATAATCAAAAATGGGGAGATTGTTAGCCCAATGATCTAACTATGTTTTCGATTGTGGTTATTCGGTTAAGTTTAACATTATGATATCACTAATTTTTATGCTATCTCTATAGCATTGATAAAAAACTTTACATAGTCCTAATGTGCTTTATCTTATCATACTTGCTACATGTATATTGCTTTGTTCGTCTAACATGTATTTGTAGAAAAGCAATTAGCAAGGTCAAATATAGACATATGCAATGAAGAAATCATGGTGGGCCAAAGACGATGGTATTCCACAAAGATTTCTCTAAACCACCCGACGACATCTTCGGAGCTACGCACGCGGGGGTTCCGCTGCCCGGTCAGCAGACGGGGGTCGAGGGGGCAGCGCCCTCCCGTCGGGGGTTCGGGGGCGAAGCCCCCGAAAGATATTCAGTTTTCACAAACTGAGTATATTTGGACTGTTGCCGCTAAGAGAAAAGGCCAGCACCTATCAAAGGAAGAAGCCAAGCCATGCCATCATCATTTCAAGACTCTAAAGAAGCCTGCACCTGCCTAAGTATATCTGGAGTCTGTAATGAGTCTTAGGAATATTTGTAAACACAAGAAATGAATGAAAAAATCGAAAGCTAGGGTAGAAAATAACCCAGGACAATCTTCGAAATCCTGACGGATGATCCGACGGATCTCCGCGAAAATCCGACGGAAGATCCGAATGGACTCACAGAATACCTTCTGTGATTATTCGGATTATCCGATAGAAAATCGCAGAATTCCGGCAGATTTTCCGTCCTGTTACCGTTTGCATTCCAACGGTCGGATTGTGTCAAAGATTAATCCCAACGGCTATATTTATAACTGTTAGACTGTACAAGCGGATAATCCGGCGGACTTCTGCAGAAATCCGGCAGATTATCCGTCAGCCTGATGAAAGTTGCATTAATTGCTCTTTCCAATGCTTTGGTTATAAATAGCCTTGAACCCCTTTATTCAAGGTTGATGCTTTGAGCCTAAAAATTTCTAAACCACCAAAGCATATCCACAAACAACTCTACAAAGCTTTCATTTGCCATCCACAAATTGTGTTAGAGTTATTGAGTTGAAAAGTAAGATCTTCATCATGTTATATAAGGAGATCAAAACCTATTGTAGAAGTTGGAGAGTCTTCGGATCCAAACTCTCAGTTGAAGTTGGAGAGTCTTCGTATTCAAACTCTCGGTTGAAGTTGGAGAGTCTTCGTATCCAAACTCTCGGTTGAAGTCGGAGAGGCCTTCGGACTAAAGCTCTCGTGTAAGAAGTTGGTGAGCCTTCGTATGAAAACTCATATTGTACTATTTGCGATAATAGTGGATTAAAGCCGGAGAGAGTTCCGGGACTGGAGTGCCCCTTGGGAGGATACCGGGATACATCGGGTGCGGTATTATTTTGCTTTTTCTCTTGCACTTATATTTTTAAATTGTCCATTAGCTTGTGCTAAGTGCTTGATTAGCTAGCTTGACCCTAATCACCCCCCTTAGGGTTCCTACAAGATATACGGATGAGTGTTGCATTACATGCTAGGTGATTTTTATAACTCCACCTTCTCTAAATAAAGGATTTAGGCATTTCTCATATTCATCTATTATATAATTTCCATTATATATATTCTATTATATATGCAGCCCATAGACTTTGGTACCAGCCAAAGTCTCAACAGTGTTGGACAAACTCTAGGCAAGTATACCTTGCCTACTTGATTACAATATTTGCGTGCTTACTTTATATCATTCATTCACCATGGTTATACTGGTACATGCTTTTTCCTGTCCATTACATGTATACTGTTATGATTATATATGTTCCTGGTTACACTTGCTCTTGATTAATCCTATTGATAAAAGAGGTGAGATATATGGATGAGTGTTGCATTACATGCTAGGTGATATTTATAACTCCAACTTCTCTAAATAAAGGATTTAGGCATTTCTCATATTCATCTATTATATAATTTTATATATATTCTATTATATTGTATTTATCTATTATATTGTATTTACCTATTATTCTATCTATCATATTATCTAGCATAACTATGAATTATTCTTTTGATACTTTATGTATTTAGGGTTAGACAGCCTATGGGCGGATTGTATTTGCAGCTACCCTTTAGCCCATAACCTATTTTCAAGTCAGCCCATAGGATTTGAATTAAATAACCTTATTAAAAAGCCAACTTTTATTGTTAAGTTAGCCCAGCCCACCATTTGTATAACCCGTTAAGCACAGCCCAAGCTTAGGTCAAACCGACCCATTGAGTTACTTCTTCCCCTTCTTCTTCATAAACTCGACGTAAGTGATCGCTCGTCAACGGAGGACGTTTTCTTGCTGCACGTCCTGGCATACGATTGGTCTTCTGGGGGCTTCTAGAGAAGTCTTCTCCACCGACTTAAGCTAGACCATCTCCACCGTTCCCTTTCCACCAACCCACCTCCTGCTATCGCCACCGTTCATCTCTAACGGCGATCCCCGCCTCCATGTCTATAAATAGAGCCTCTCTCGACTCAATTCTCCACTCCTCTTACATTGGTGAAGCCTTGCCGAATTTCTCTCCGTCACTCTTCCTCCTTCTTCATCTGAATCCCAAACCGAGCTCACGGCCATGGCTTTCCATAAGCGCCAGCGATCCTTCCTCGGTGATTGAGGGCGGCACGAGGCATGACTTCACTATCCCTGGTGACTACGATCAGAGCATGATGTTGTTGTCTCGATTCCATCTCTGTCACAACCCGCACCCTGTTTAGGGGTACGAGAACGTGGGTACGTCCAGCCTAAGCCGTATTATCGGTGGTAGAACGCTGTATAGGTTCTCTACAATATCTAAAACTAATAATATGAATCATAAAACCAGCCATCTCCGCACGGAGGAATAATCTGACAATCATCTATAAAATCTCAATCACAAGTCTAAGGAAGATAGAGCACGATATGGAAATAGTTAATAAGGGAGATAACTGAATAAAAGGTAAAGTTATCACAACTCAATTTTAGACGTCCAACACAATAAATACATATCCTGAATATAAATAAGTCTCAACTAATAATTAGAACAATCCGATACAATATGAATACTAGATACTCTAAACTATATCTAGGGCACTCTATACTGTACGGGATCCTTCTCAGGCTCCTGTATGCCACCCTCGTATGCCCCCTGCTCATAGTAGGTAGGACATTCATCTAAACCATCTATAAAATTTTGTCAACATACCCAGTCAGGATGGATGAGCACATCTTCTCTAGCAGTTCCAAATAATTGACAAGCATTATAAAATATAATAATAATGAAATATTTGATGAACAGTTTATAGAGACAAAGTACAAGGAAGAGACAAGTGAATATCGAGCAGTAGATGTATGTAGAGAACATGTGAAATATGAAAACAAACATATACGTAATAAATGGAAAGAGCATGATGTAGGTGTGAGGCGTGAGTTCACTATCCCTGGTGACTGACGGCGGTGGCACAAGGCGTGAGTTCACTATCCCTGATAGCTGTGAAAAGAGCATGATGCAGGTGCCTCGGTGATCAGCAACGAAACAATGGTGATTCCATCTCCTCTCCTTTCCCTGATTAAATTCTTTCATCTGTAATTGAATTCATAGAATTTTTGTTCTTTTCGAAATAGTATGCTAGTCCCTATTACTCCGATCACAGATGGCGAGACTCTGATCGACATCTCCTCAATCGATCCCTTTTGGAACGTAAGTACACCCCCATTGCTTGATCTATTCTAATTCTTGATGATTGAGCAAACTTCTGCGATGGGTTGATTGTGGGCTTTTGTAGTGATCGGTGTTTGGATCTACATTTTCTAGTAGGAGTCACCTTTGATATTGCTTGAGTGACTGGAGTTCGGTGATCACCTTCTTGATTAGATTCGATCAGTCGTGTGTGATCGATTCGATCGATCAAAACTGATTTGGTGAGTTCTCCTTAGACATATTCTCTGATCCATTCTTGACTGCTCTTTTCCTTAAGATCTTTGAATTTCCTGATTGAAACAAACAAGAAAACCTACACGATTTGTTCTTGTTTTTATGCATGTGTTGTGTTCGACGAAATGTCTGAACCAGTCTTGTCATCGATTTTGGACAAGTGGACGAAGGTGTCAGACACAAGGATACAAATAGTGGAAATCCTTATTACTTATGTATGCTAGTTCTTTAATTAGCTGAATTTGGTGTGAATTCTTGGTTCAATTAGCGTGAATGAGTCCTTAAGTCGAGACAAAGTTGTATTTCTGAGACGAGTTACATTCCTGACATGAGTAGGGAGCACGATATAGATAGACTCGTATCAATATGGGTATAACACTAGTTTTTGTATTTGAATATTGTCTCTATTTTACAGAGCAGTATGTTTGAATGAGGGTCACTGTTCATGTCCGTTGGGGTTAGGGTGGAGATTTATAGGACCAGTTTAGTAGTTGAGCTCGGTTTATTGAAAAATGAGTTCAGGTTTTACTAGGTTGGGTTGCAGTCTTGTACCGGGGGATTAAAGTGTTATTCAGTGTATATTTAATTTGCTACATTGATACTTAGGGTTCTAATCCGTGGGTTGGGCTGAACAACATGGGTTTAAGTTTCTTTAGGCCTATTGGTAAATGTGGATATATTTTATTCAGTTTATGGACTAGAATGATTATTAAAAGATTATTCTAAGATTGTGGACCGTTGTAACCACCACTTTTCTATAATGAAGGTAATTTTAAACTTTTGTAAAATTGGCTATTGAATAATAGGATTTAAATCATGTTAGTGATTTTTTAATTAATTTAGTACTAATTAATTTGGTGCTTTGTGATTTTGGCCTTTTCACTAGTGTAACCCTAGAACTACTTAACCTAGAGACTAACCATGACCATGAAGACCTAACCATGTGTTTAGATTGACTAACTACCACTTTTTAGGTTAGGGATATTTTGGTCATTTTTGACTTTTTGGTAAAAATGAATTTTGACTAATTAATATTGTGCTAAACTCTTTATTAGGCCTTAACCTAGAATTGCCCTAACCTAGATATTACTTATGAGCCTAGATATTAGATTAGAAGCTTCCATCACATGACAAGGTTAAGAATATCTAGATATTTAGTTGAGAGTATGATATTTATTAAGGTTAGATATTTAACTTGGGCCTTTAGCTAGAGGCCTTGAATTATGCATGTAGAGGCCTCTAATTCACCTAGAACTAAACCTAACCCTATAAAGAGATCCTTGGCTGCCATGAGAAGCCTTCCCCTATATAACATCTCTTTGCACCCCCTTGCCTCTTTTACATAGCCTCCTTAAACCCTAATAGTGTTCTTCCCCAAAAATCACCCCTTTCTCTAAATTAACTCCAAATTGAACCTAGTCTTTTGCACCACACTCCGCTAGTGTAGAAGAAGTCTATAGAAGCTAGCTAGCAAGGATTTGGAGGTTTTGGACCATTGCAAGTTTGAAGAAGGATCTCATTCTTAGGCGTTTTTATTGAGATCTAACTCGCAATAGGTAATGGCTCTAAACTCAATTGTTTTTCTGATTTCTCTTCATAGATGCATGCGTCTAGGTACCATAAACATGTAGATCATTTTGGTAGGATTTTGCATCCATTTGATACGCGTATCGGAGGTGTGTCGGAGTGTAGTGTAATGTGTTTGATGAAATGCCACATAGGAATGGATTTTAGTAATTTATAAAACTAATTACATGTATTTATAGCTAAGTAGGTGTAGAACATATATCAAATCGACTGAGTCAATTTTAGGGATGTTTGGATACTGTTTTAGGACACGAGGACACATGCACAAGACCTCGTGCACTGTCCTGCTACTCGAGCATTATTTCTTAGTGGACACGCCACGTGAATATGTCAAACTTGACTCAGAGGTGGGGGCCATGTCTGACAAGGCTCTTCCATAGTTTGAGGTGGTGTCGTGTCGTGTCGAGTGTGAAATCGAGTCTGCATCAATTTTGTACTGGCTGTGCATGCACGGACATTTGGCTCTGATACGTGTTCGTATCGTAGACACGGCGACACTTGGACTCAAATCAGGGTATTAGACACCTAGCCCTATCCCTAAACTAAATCTGGACACGAACACGAGACACGTGGTGCTGTGTGTCATGTCCTAGAAGGATCGACACACCAGCACGAGACAGTGCACTGCACTGTCTCTGATACTTGAATTTTGATACTGTTTCGACCCTGTTTGACACCAAGTTGGACATGCCTGTGGACACAAACATGACACGAGGTTGACACGTTTGTTGTCACATAAAACCCCCATTTACCTATGTATATATATGTATCTTCGTATAATTATGAATGTGTCTATGTCATATATATATATATATATATATATATATATATATATATATATATATATATATATATATATGAATGTGTCTGTGTCATATAAGTATATATATGTATGTGTCTGTTAGTATTGTAAGATGGAGAGGGAATCTGGGAACAAGGTTAGAGGGGATGAGATGTTATATATATATGTATCTATCTTTAATGTTTTATGTTCAGATCTTGTATGCATGTTAGCTCATGCTACCTTTTCTTGGTTCAGATTTATTAACATGTTTATGTTAGTCTTCATTTTGACCTGCCCATGTTCAGTTTGACATTGACTTGGTAAGTAGTACCAGCCACAGTAGTAGCAGTAAGAGTAGTGGTGAGGTGAGAGTGTGAGATGTGTTTTCGAGTTATGTATATATGGGATGTTTTGGGGCTAGTAGATATATTTATGAGTGAGTTATATATATAGTGTTATGTATATGAATGAGGGTATGTATATGTGATAAGGTATATATATATATATATATATATATATATATATATATATATATATATATATATATATATATATATATATATATATATATAGCCTATATGGTATCCTAAGATGGTTAGTCTATGGTATCTTAGTATCCAAATCTAAGTATCTTAAGATGGTTAGTCTATGGTATCCTAAGAAAAAAAATAAATATAGCCTATATGGTATCCTAAGATGGTTAGTCTATGGTATCTTAGTATCCAAATCTAAGTAGTTGTTAGCCTAGATGGAGGTATATATAGGTAATACACTATAGGTTTAAGTATAGGGGACATGTGTGTTGATATATATATATATATATATATATTTATATATATATATATATATATATATATATATATATATATATATATATATATATATATATATATATATATATATATTTTTATATATATATATATATATATATATATATATATATATATATATATATATATATTTTCCAAACAACATTTATTGATTTAACTAGAGTCCCAACTCAGGATTACAAAAATTATCAAACACCTCAAATTACTCCAATCCCTCCGGCAGTCTAGCATGCGAACAATGAACCAAAGCTTTCTTGAGTTGCCTCTTCACCTCAAATACAAGTTGCTGTCCCCCAAAGGAATACCGTTCATAGCGCCATTTATTTCTGTTTTTCCAAAGGACCCATACTATCGCTCCTAGGCAAACTTGTTTCAGGTGCTTGTTTCCTCTCGACCACATAATTCTCATCCTGTCTTCAATAGCTTCTGGTGAATTGCGAATCCCAAATACTCCAGTAACATGAGTCCATACTTCTCGAGCCAACTCCCCCTCCGATAAAATGTGGCTCAAAGTCTCAATAGTCGGTTGCCTACAACAATGGCAGGATGAAGCCATATGAAAGCCAAGTCTCTGGATTGCATCATCTGTTGGAAGTCTTCTCCATAACACACGCCACAATAAGACCGACCATTTAACAGGAATGCAAGGGCTCCATATTTGGGAGAATCTGTCATCAACATCTGACCTTAGCCTGATGTTGTTCCAGGCTGAAGTGATCGAGAACACACCAGTTCTTCCAGGAGACCAAATATAATTTTCCCTGTCACCCTGACTCTGATTAATAATTAGATCATCCCCCAGATCTCTACCTGTGAGAATCCGCTTCCAAATATGCGATAAACTTTGAGAAGCAATAGCAGAAGCTGGCTCTGAATATGGATAATATTTCGCTTTCATGAACTGCACCCATAGAGAATTAGTAGTTCTAACTTTCCACCATAGTTTCACAGTCAGAGCATTCAATACATCTTGAAGCCGCCGTATGCCCAGTCCCCCTTCCTCAATTGGATGAGTCACCTTTGCCCAAGCTACCCAAACTCGTTTATCACAGCCGAGCTTGGAACCCCATAGAAAACTTTGAAACATATCTTCTACTCTCTTGATAACACTAGCTGGAGGGTTACATGCAGCCAAAGTATAAACAGGAATAGATGTTCGTATTGACTTGAGTAATATGAGCCTTCTTCCCATCGACAATGCCTTATTGTGCCAACCACAAATCTTGTATCTAATTTTCGTTACTAGATCATCGAATATAGCAGCAGTGCGTACACCCGCAGTCATAGGTGTACCCAAATAAATCATAGGCAAACTATTCACCATGAACCCAAAAGAGTTTCTGATCTCATCTACTCTCTCCTCAGATATGAGCTTCGATAGATAAATACCCGATTTCTCTACATTTACCTTCTGACCCGAAGCTTGTTCATATTGCCCAACCACTGTCATCAACTTCTGAATAGATTTCTTCTCTCCACCTGAGAAAAGCACTATATCATCCGCATATGCCAAATGTGTAATGATAGGGCAACCACTCGGGGAGTAATATGGGGTAAAACCACTATTATCCCTTAGAGTATTCAGATTGCAACTAAGACTTTCTACAACTATAACAAAAAGTAGTGGCGATATTGGGTCTCCCGGACGCAGCCCACATAAACTTTTAAAGAAACCAGACGCACTGCCATTGATTAGAGTTGAGAACCATACATTGTCCAAAAGATGTAAGATCATGTTGAACCATTCATTGTAAAATCCCATCCTGCGCATCACCTTTAATAGAAAAGCCCAGTGTACTCGGTCATAAGCTTTGCTCATATCTAATTTCAAAGCTGCATTCCCTCCCCTATATTTATGATGAATCTTGCTGATCATTTCCTGTGCTAGCACCACATTGTCGATGATTTCACGTCCCTTGACGAAGCCACTTTATTCCGGAGAAATCAAACGCAGAAGTAAAGGAGCTAGTCTTCGAGCAATAACTTTAGAGAATAATTTGTTTACAAAGTTGCAAAGGCTAATTGGCCTATAGTCCTTCATCGACTTAGGATCCTTCCCCTTCGGAATAGGCAACAAATGAGTACTAGTGATGGACCTAGGAAAGGCAAAGCCATCAAAGAACAAGTGAACCGCATCAAGAATGTCTTGACCAACTATATCCCAAGCTTTTCTAAAGAATCGTCTTGAGAACCCATCTGGACCTGGGGCACTATCCTGATCCAAGCTCTTTAGAGTATCAACCAACTCCTCCATAGATGGTTTGGCCATAAGATGAATATTATCCTCTTGTGTAATGGGGACCGGGATAGCATCAAGGAACATAGATGACTGAGATATATGTAAAGGAAGAAAGAGTCGACTGTAATATTCATTGGCCTCCATTTGAATGTCATTCAACTGGGTAAGGGAATTACCATCCTCTGATATCAGCATGTGAATATGAAGCTTGTTTCTAGTAGCTGAAACACATGAATGAAAAAACTTCGTATTCCTATCTCCTTCACTATCCCATTTGACTCTAGCTTTTTGTCTCCAAAAAGAGTCTTCATAACTAACTTTCTGTTTCAACTCCGCTTTGGCCTTCATCCATTCTTCTCTCATTGATGCATCTGAATCGAAAGCAATCTCCGCAGCCAGGGCTCTATCTTCTGCTTTCTTCACATCCTGAAAAATGTCTCCAAACGTACTATGACTCCAGGCAGATAAAGCCTTCCGAACAGCAGCTAAACGAAGCCCAATTCTGACCATACTATTGACATTATCAATGGAGTTCCAAGCATTTCGCACTATTGAAGTGAACTCCTCATACGATGTCCAAAAATTTAAAAAATGAAATAATTTTTTGTCTGAGTCGCTTCTACTCTTGATAGTAATAATAATCGGGCAATGGTCAGATTCTGTACGATTAAGATGTGTACAAGATGATTGGGGAGCCCATTCTGACCACTCACTATCTAACAACCATCTGTCAAGACGAGACCCCTGACGATGAGGACCTTCAGCTGATTTCACCCAGGTGTAGCAACTGCCTGTATAAGGCATGTCAACCAGGCCAGCAGCAAGCTGAAAGTTTAGGAATTCATTAATTCCCACAACACAAGGTGGGAAGCCACCAAATTTTTCATCTGTAGAAGCAATAGTGTTGAAATCTCCTCCTACCATCCATGGCATTTTGTGTCTACCTTGCAACTGAATCAATCTCTCCCAAAGGTCTCTTCTACCTTCTTTTTTGTTATGACCATGCACCACCGAAAGAATAGAAGGGAACGAGAATATAGCTCCTGAAATGGTGACACTGATTGACTGATCATGAGAATCTATCTCCACCATATCGATCTCATGCTTAACCATAATCCAAATGTTGCCTTTCTCATTAGATACTGCGGTTTGAAACCCTAATTTGAGTTAATATATATATAATAGGGTATAAATTGAAACCCTAACTTATATATATAATAGGGTATAATAACTTATTATATATATAAGTTATTATTAATAGGGTATAATAACTTATATATAATAACTTATTTTATATTATTTTATATTTTATATAATGGGGTATATATATAAAATGATAGGCCCTATTTTATTATATAAGTTATTATATAATAGGGTTTTATAGGCCCTATTATTTTATATAATAACTTATTTTATATATATACCCTATTAATAGATTTTGTATTATATATATACCCTATATTTTATATAAGTTATTATAACTTATTATACCAAACCCTATTATATAAAATAAGTTATTATATAATATATATACCCTATTAATAACTTATTTTATATAAAATAAGTTATTATATAAAATAAGTTATTATATACAAAACCCTATTATATAAAATAAGTTATTATATAAAATAGGGTATAATAACTTATATATAAAATAGGGTATAATAACTTATTATATATATAAGTTATTATTAATAGGGTATAATAACTTATATATATAATAACTTATTTTATATTATTTTATATTTTATATAATAGGGTATATATATAAAATAATAGGCCCTATTTTATTATATAAGTTATTATATAATAGGGTTTTATAGGCCCTATTATTTTATATAATAACTTATTTTATATATATACCCTATTAATAGGTTTTGTATTATATATATACCCTATTATTTTATATAAGTTATTTTATATAATAACTTATTTTATTATTATATATATATATATATAAATATATATATATATATATATATATATATATATATATATATATATATATATATATATATATATATATATATATATATATATATATATATATATAATATAATAACTTATTATATACACCCTATTATCTTATATCATCTAAGTTAATATATATATCAAACCCTATAATATCATCTAAGTTAATATCAAACCCTATAATAACTTATTTTATATTTTATATGCATATAATAACATCTCTTTACATCTATATTGTATAATAACTTATAACTTATAATAACATCTCTTTACATAAAACTTATATGCATATAATAAAATATAAAGTAGGGGGTGCAAAGAGATGTTATAACTTATACATTAATAAAATAGGGTTTTGTATAATAACTTATATGTATAATATAAAATAGGGTATAATAACTTATATATATAATAAGTTATATATAATAAAATTGGGTATAATAACTTATTATACATATAAGTTATATAATAAGTTATTTATTATATATATAAATAGGGTATATTTTATTATATATATAAGTTATTATATATATAAGTTATTATTTTATTATAATAAGTTATTATATAATAAGTTATTATACCCTATTATATAATAGGTTATTATTATATATATAATAGGGTATATATAAGTTATTATTTTATATAATAACTTATTTTATATAATAGGGTTTTGTATATAATAACTTATATAATAACTTATTTTATATAATAACTTATTTTATATAAAATAAGTTATTAATAGGGTATATATGTTATATCATAACTTATTTTATATAATAGGGTTTGGTATAATAAGTTATAATAACTTATTTTATAAACTAAGTTATTATATAATAGGGTATATATATTATAATAAGTTATTATAAATTATAATAGGGTATATTATAATAAGTTATTATATAATAGGGTATATATATACCCTTATTATATATATATATATATATATATGTATATATATATATATATATGTATATATATATATATATATAATATGAATGAGGGTATATATATATATATATACCCCAGAATATTCATAAAGGCTGAAACAGCCGAAGCCTGTACAATCATACTACTAGGCCCAAAATGCTGACGCCTATGGAAGAAACAAATAAAAAAGACGCAAAATCCGAGGAGCCAGGAGAGAAGAGAGTTCCAAAAGAGAATCTGGCCGTGCGAGCAAAAGGATCTGATCTTACGACACTGTCGGAGTACCACCCTAATTAGCTGGTCGGCGGAGTACAAGTGACCTTCATATCTCGCCTTATTACGATTCTTCCAGAGGACCCACGTAGCAGCCGCCGCGACGATCTGGTGGCCGTGGGAAGTAGAGACCCATTCTACCAAGAGATCGTTGAAGCACCCACCCCCCTGAGCCTGCTCGTAACGCTGAGAGAGGGCTCTCCAGACCTGGACAGGTAAATCCCCTTGACAGAAGATATGGTCTGTGGTTTCGGTCTGACGCTCCGAGCAGCAATTACACACAGACACAAGGCTGAACCCTATGGATTTCTGGGTGGAATTCTGGGTATTTATTTATTTAATTCAAAAAATTATTTAAAAATTATTTTAAGTCCAAATAAATCAAAATAAATTGCAAAAAAATCTAGAAAATTTTTAAAAAATTCTAGAAAATATTTCTAAGTGTCTAGAATATAAATAAAATATTTTAACACAAAGTATCATCGTGTGACATTGCAGTAAATTCCAAAAACATATAAAATATAAATTCTACATGTTTTAATTATATAAAAATTCCCAAAAATTCTAAAAAATCTAGAAAATTGTAGAAAAATACAGAAAATATATTTAACCTACTAGAGCCTAAAGAAAAAATACTGGGTCTCAAAATAGTCACAATGGCCTCAAAATAAATTGTGAAAGTCATTCATAAATATAAATATTCATAGAATAAATATTTAAAAATAAATAAAAATGTCTAAAAATCATAATAAAATATATTATAGCTATAGAATGCTTATAGACCCTATCTAGAGATCATGTGACCACAAGCTAGTCATAAATCACTTGTGCGCTTAGTCACAACTCCTATGATAATAGAAAAATTAAATGTAACCTAATCAAAAAAAATATCACTAAATTATAATCGGGATGGCAGATGCCACATACTATCCCCTTAAAAATAATTTCGTCATCGAAATTCTAATTCGTAACTATTCCTTAAAATTCAAAGTCTACTATTACCTTAATCTTCTCAAATTTTAATTCCTCCAAAAATAGTTTATATCTTTCTCCTAGCCATTTTGTAACTACGAAGCTTCGAGGACTTCTACCCACCTTTGGTCACACTACTCCTCAAAACACGGTCACTAAATCTTATAACCTTCTAATTAGTTGCTAACAATTCTATCGGCAGACATCTAGGCATATGGCAAATATAATCTCTCATATCTATAAACAACTAAAACTCAATAATCATGCAATATTATACTATAATTTTAGAAGTCCTGATAAATTCTAGACAGCACGATTATTCGTCATCCCGGAATAGGAAGGGACGAGAATCAATGGTACGGGAAGGCAAGGGAGAATAATCTAGAACGAAATACGAAGTTTCAAAGACGGTAGAGAAATTTCTAAAAGAATTTTTAAGGCAGTGTGAATTGAGATTTCTAAGGGTTAGTCATAGTCGCAGGCTCGTATCAGTACAGTTACGTAATCGATACGATATGCTCTGACCTGTATGGGCCACCAAAAAAACTTATCTCAACCCGCACCCACTTTTTGGACGTGAGCTCGTGAGCAAGCCAGCTACGTATCAAGCGGACTCCAGCCCAACTCGAATACGTAAACTAGCATATATGTCCGATAAGACTCCAAGAGTATAACAAGAGTCTCTAAACTGAATCAATAAGCAGAATATCTCATGATAAGGAATGAAAAGCACGAAAGGATAACAATATAATATCACTGACAAATACTTGAATTATGCATCATAATTATTTACCATCCCGCTCTGCTAACTAACTCCACGCAGTCGCTAAACCTGAAAAGATCATCAGGTCCTCAGAGGACATAGCAAGATACATATAAGCATGTCTATCTAGCAGTTTAATCATGCATGATAATATATAAACATGATATAAACCAGAAACGACACTTAATATGGCACGAGACTACGACCAAACTGCTAACAAGTGACTAACGATAAGTGGCTACTGAAAGGTGACTATGAACTGGAATACAAGAACAACTACACGTAACTGAACAGCCGGATGAAAAAGCGAACACGAGATCAATAGAATACCAAACCCTCGCCCCGAGTGTACTCGCAGGTTTGAACTAATCACTAACCCTCATCCCAAGTGTGGACTCTCTGGTTAGTACTAACCCTCATCCCGAGTGTGGACTCTTTGGTAAGTTTACGGCAAGGCATCCTCCTTTCGAGTGTGGACTCTCTGGTGCAAGTCAAGTCAACACCCTCGTCCCGAGTGTGGACTCTCTGGTGCAAATAATCGACATCGTCGTCCCGAGTGTGGACTCATGGATGTAAGTCAAGTCAATACCCTCGTCCCGAGTGTGGACCCTTTGGTGCAAATAATAGATATCCTCGTCCCGAGTGTGGACTCATGGATGTAAGTCAAGTCAACACCCTCGTCCCGAGTGTGGAATCTCTGGTGCAAATAATCGACATCCTCGTCCCGAGTGTGGACTCACGAATGTAAACAAATCAAGGCAAACACCCTCGTCCCGAGTGTGGAATCTCTGGTTGAGGAAAAATAATACAAGGGAATAGCAGTTCAATTACACGTACTCGTTCTATGACATGACTCAAGCAAGGTACTGGTGAGACAAGGTACGACTCAGTTAAGACACAGTCAAGTCCAGTAAAACTACACTGTCAAGTCAAGCAAGACCATAAACTGGTGAACAAGGTATGTAGAAACTATATAAATCAAGTCAACTAGAAAGGTAATAAATCACATAAAATCTATAACAAATAGAGTATCTAATGATAATACAATAATAACATGAAAATTATAAACATAGAATTAAACTGTAGAGGAAGGCAAGGTATCTTGCCTGTGGTCCTTGCACAAACCGTAGTCACAAGTCGAGGATGAGGGGATGCCGATCTAGGAGCTGTCAACCCATAACACATATCGCACCATAAACCACGCACGAAAACTATAAATCAATTCTAATGTTCTAGTTCTAAATTATGGAATAGTGGCTAGTTGGGTTACTAATCTAATAATAATTAATTCTGGAATAATTCACTTAAAAACCTAATTTAACCTAATAATAATCTTAATATAATCTAAACATGCAAGTTTGGCCATCAAAAGTCATGTTTCCCAATTTTAGAAACTATGGCACGCAAATCGAGACGTGTCATTAACTATCTAGTTAAACGTTGTGAACTCTAGATTTTGAAAGTGCACCATGGTAGATTTTAGTGCCATGACTGCGCTGGAATCAATTGTGCTACAAAATCATGCTTTGGTCAAAAGATATTGCCGTTATGGCTAATCGTGACCAAAACGGTGATCAACCGATCAATTCTGAGTTCAACATAATACCTAATATACTAGATAAACGAATTAATTTCTAGAAAAAATATAATTCGTAGAGCTCTTTCTTATCTTTCTGAAACTTCAAACGGTTCGTGATTTCGATTTGCGGTCCTCCCGAAATCTCGAAAACACCGAAACGTGTCAAGTTTCGGATAACCGACACTCTACGAATTTTCCAGAAATTTAGGAATAATATCTAAGAAAATAAGTTACATAATCAGAAAGCTTACCTCGATAAGAATCCAACAAAAAAACGGTGCACAAAAAGCACGTTGGAGTTGGCGAGAATCGCTTTGGGAAGTCGGAAACCCTAGATGAGTTCTCCCACAAAAGGCGGCTGGAATTTAATTAGAATGGACGAATATAATAATATATACATAGGAGAGAGAGAGGTTGTCACTGTAGCAGTTGGCATCGACAGGTGGGCCCCCTGGGTGGATTTTTGGGTATTTATTTATTTAATTCAGAACATTATTTAAAAATTATTTTAAGTCCAAATAAATCAAAATAAATTACAGAAAAATCCAGAAAAATTCTAAAAAATTCTAGAAAATATTTTTAAGTGTCTAGAATATAAATAAAATATTTTAACACAAAATATCATCGTGTGACCTCGCAGTAAATTCCAAAAACCTATAAAATATAAATTCTATATATTTTAATTATATAAAATTCCTAAAAATTCTAAAAAATCTAAAAAATTGTAGAAAAATACAGAAAATATATTTAACCTAATAGAGCCTAAAGAAAAAATACTGGGTCTCAAAATAGTCACAAATGGCCTCAAAATAAATTGTGAAAATCATTCATAAATATAAATCTTCATAGAATAAATATTTAAAAATAAATAAAAATGTCTAAAAATCATAATAAAATATATTATAGCTATAGAATGCTTATAGACCCTATCTAGAGATCATGTGACCATAAGCTGGTCATAAATCACCTGTGGGCCTAGTCACAACTCCTATAATCATAGAAAAATTAAATGTAACCTAATCAAATAAAAATAAAAATATCACTAAATTATAATCGGGATGGCAGATGCCACATACTATCCCCCTTTAAAATAATTTTGTCCTCGAAATTCTAATTCGTAACTATTTCTTAAACTTCAAAGTCTACTATTACCTTAATCTTCTCAAATTTTAATTACTCCAAAAATAGTTTATATCTTTCTCATAGCCATTTTGTAACTAGGAAGCTTCGAGGACTTCTACCCACCTTTGGTCACACTACTACTCAAAATACGGTCACTAAATCTTATAACCATCTAATTAGTTGCTAACAATTCTACCGACAGACATCTAGGCATATGGCAACTATAATCCCTCATATCTATAAACAACCAAAACTCAATAATCATGCAATATTATACTATAATTTTAGAAGTCATGATAAATTCTAGACAATACGATCATTCGTCATCCCAGAATATGAAGGAACGAGAATCAATGGTACGGGAAGGCAAGGGAGAACAATCTAGAAAAAAATACGAAGTTTCAAAGACGGTAGAGAAATTTCTAAAAGAATTTTCAAGGCAGTGTGGATTGAGATTTTTAAGGGTTAGTCATAGTCGCAGGCTCGTATCTGTACATTTACGTAACCGATACGATATTCTCTGACCTGTATGGGCCACCAAAAAAACTTGTCACGACCCGCACCCGCTTTTCGGACGCGAGCTCGTGAGCAAGCTACCTACGTATCAAGCGGACTCCAGCCCGACTCGAATACATAAACGCTGTCAAGGCTATGGTATACTGCCAAATCATGGTAATGCAATCTATATCTCAAATCCACGATAAGTGTATGAAACATGAATGAACACTATGGGTCGTGGTCTGCAGCCCACTAGCATATATGTCCGATAAGACTCCAAGAGTATAACAAGAGTCTCTAAACTGAATCAATAAGCAGAATATCTCATGATAAGGAATGAAAAGCACGAAAGGATAACAATATAATATTACTGACAAATATCTGAATTATGCATCACAATCATCTACCACCCCGCTCTGCTAACTAACTCCACTCAGTCGCTAAACCTGAAGAGATCATCAGGTCCTCAGAGGACATAGTAAGATACATATAAATATGCCTGTCTAGCAGTTTAATCATGCATGATAATATATAAACAGGATATAAACCAGAAACGACACTTAACATGGCATGAGAGTACGACCAAACTGCTAACAAGTGACTAACGACAAGTGGCTACTAACAGGTGACTATGAACTGGAATAGAATAATAACTACACGTAACTGAACTGCTGGATGAACAAGCGAACACGAGATCAATAGAATACCAAACCCTCGCCCCGAGTGGACTCGCAGGTTTGAACTAATCACTAACCCTCGTCCCGAGTGTGGACTCTCTGGTTAGTACTAAACCTCGTCCTGAGTGTGGACTCTTTGGTTAGTTTACGGTAAGGCACCTTCATCCCGAGTGTGGACTCTCTGGTGCAAGTCAAGTCAATACCCTCGTCCCGAGTGTGGACTCTCTGGTGCAAATAATCGATATCCTCGTCCCGAGTTTCGACTCACGGATGTAAGTCAAGTCAACACCCTCGTCCCGAGTGTGGACTCTCTGGTGCAAATAATCGATATCCTCGTCCTGAGTGTGGACTCAAGGATGTAAGTCAAGTCAACACCCTCGTCCCGACTATGGACTCTCTTGTGCAAATAATCGACATCCTCGTCCCGAGTGTGGACTCATGGATGTAAACAGATCAAGGCAAACACCTCCGTCCCGAGTGTAGACTCTCTGATTGAAGAAAAATGATACAAGGGAATAGCAGTTCAATTACACATACTCGTTCTATGACACGACTCAAGCAAGGTACTGGTGAGACGAGGTACGACTCAGTCAAGACACAGTGAAGTCCAGTATAACAACACTGTCAAGTCAAGCAAGACCATAAACTGGTGAACACAATATGTAGAAACTAGATAAATCAAGTCAACTTGAAAGCTAATAAATCACATAAAATCTATAACAAATAGAGTATCTAATGATAATACAATAATAACATGAAAACTATAAACATAGAATTAAACTGTAGAGGAAGGCAAGGTATCTTGCCTGTGGTCCTTGCACAAACCGTAGTCACAAGTCGAGGATGAGGGGATGCCGGTCTAGGAGCTGTCAACCTATAACACATATCGCATCATGAACCGTGCACGAAAACTATAAATCAATTCTAATATTCTAGTTCTAAATTTATGGAATAGTGGCTAGTTGGGTTACTAATCTAATAATAATTAATTCTGGAATAATTCACTTAAAAACCTAATTTAACCTAAAAATAATCTGAATATAATCTAAACATGCAAGTTTGGCCATCAAAAGTCGTGTTTCCCAATTTTAGAAACTATGGCAAGCAAATCGAGACGTGCCATTGACTATCTAGTCAAACGCTGTGAAATCTAGATTTTGAAAGTGCACTTTGGTAGATTTTAGTGCCACAAGTGCGCTGGAATCAACCGTGCCACAAAATCATGCTTTGGTCAAAAGATATTGCCGTTATGGCTAATCGTGACCAAAACGGTGATCAATCGATCAATTCTGAGTTCAACAGAATAACTAAAATACTAGATGAACGAATTAATTTCTGGAAACAATATATGTCGTAGAGCTCTGTGTTAGCTTTCTGAAACTTCAAGCGGTTCGTGATTTTGATTTCCGGTCCTCCTGAAATCTCGAAAATGCCAAAACGTGTCAGGTTTCGGACAACCGACACTCTACGAATTTTCCAGAAAATTAGGAATAATATATACGAAAATAAATTACATAATTAGAAAGCTTACCTAGATACGAATCTAACAAAAAAAACGGTGCACGGAAAGCACGTCGGAGTTGGCAGAAATCGCTTCGGGAAGTCGGAAACCCTAGATGAGTTCTCCCACAAAAGGCGGCTGTAATTTAATTAGGGTGGACGAATATAATAATATATATAGGAGGGAGAGAGAGGCGGTCACTATAGCAGTTGGCGCCGACAGGTGGGCCCTCCCGGGTGGATTTCTGGGTATTTATTTATTTAATTCAGAAAATTATTTAAAAATCATTTTAAGTCCAAATAAATCAAAATAAATTACAGAAAAATAAAAAAAATTCTAAAAAATTCTAGAAAATTTTAGAAAATATTTCTAAGTGTCTAGAATATAAATAAAATATTTTAAGAAAAGAAATCATCGTGTGACCTCGCAATAAATTCTAAAAACCTATAAAATATAAATTCTATATGTTTTAATTATATAAAAATTATAAAAAATTCTAAAAAATCTAGAAAATTGTAGAAAAATACAGAAAGTATATTTAACCTACTAGAGCCTAAAGAAAAAATACTGGGTCTCAAAATAGTCACAAATGGCCTCAAAATAAATTGTGAAAGTCATTCATAAATATAAATCTTCAGAGAATAAATATTTAAAAATAAATAAAAATGTCTAAAAATCATAATAAAATATATTATAGCTATAGAATGCTTATAGACCCTATCTAGAGATCATGTGACCACAAGCTGGTCATAAATTATCTGCGGGCTTAGTCACAACTCCTATGATCATAGAAAAATTAAATGTAACCTAATCAAATAAAAATAAAAATATCACTAAATTATAATCGGGATGGCAGATGCCACAGTGAATCCCAGACCCCCCTCGTCAGTGGGCCTAGCCATAGAGTCCCAACTGGCCTCGTGATATCTGTCGTGGCCATCACTGTGACCCCAGAAGAAATTGGAGATGATGCTCTCAAGTGAAGAAAGAACTTTCTTGGGGGGAGCACGCAGCCAGGGTATAGATGGGGATGGAAATGAGCACATGTTTGATGAGGATCATCTTTCCGCCCGAGAATAAAGTAACATTGTGCCACCCCTTAATTTTTTTCCTGATTCTGTTAATCAGCTTCTCAAAAATGCCAGCGTTAGATTTGCCATACACGAGGGGGCAACCAAGGTAGTGGAACGGAGGATGATCAACGGCGAAAGAGGTGATGCTAGATAGGCTGGCCGTGTGATCACTCTTAATATTGTGATGGACGTAGATCACACTTTTGGCGGGGTTGACCTTCTGGCCAGAGCACCTGTTGTATTTCTTGAGCATGTTGTGGACCATCTCCACCGACCCGACGTCTCCAGAGGAGAAAATAAGGATATCGTCGGCGTAGGCCAGATGAGTGATAATCGGACAACTACTGACAGTGTGAAAGTGCTGGAAGTTCGAGGCTCTAGTCATATAATTCAGCTGTCTACTCAAAGCATCTGCCGCAATGATGAAGATGGTGGACGATAGTGGGTCACCTTGCCTTAACCCGCGACTGGATTTGAAAAAACCATCTGCTTGCCCGTTGATGACCGTTGAGAACCAGGAGTTGCTGATCGATCTCCATACTATGTTGGTCTACGTTTCTGAAAATCCGAAGGCCCTGAAAACCCATATCATGAATTGCCAATCCAGTCTGTCAGACGCTTTCTCTATGTCCAGTTTGACAGCTATGTTGCCACCCCTCGCTGGGAACTTCATGCAGGTGATGAGCTCATGAGCCATCATAATATTATCTTGTATGTTTCTACCCTTGACAAATCTACTATGCTCCTCAGAGATTATCTTGGGAAGAATTTTGGACATACGGGAGGCGATGATTTTGGATATGATCTTGTTGGTGAAAGTGCAGAGACTGATTGGGCAGAAATCCCGAAAAGTCTTCGGGTTATCTTTTTTGGGGATAAGGATCAGGTTGGCGCTCGATATGGCTCTGGGGTAGGTAGCTCCCTGGAAAAGAAGGCCGTGACCGCTTCATGGATGTCATACTTGATGATATCCCAGCAGGTACTAAAAAATACCCCCGAAAATCCGTCACGTCCTGGCGCACTATGCTCGTCAAGGGCCCACAACGCGTCTTTCACCTCGCTCTCGGAAGGGAGGAGTTCCAGCTGGTTGTTGTCGTCGTCGTTGATGAGGTGAGGTATCTCTGCCAGGAGGGAGTTGTCTCTGTAGATCGTTTCTTTGGTAAACAACTGGGAGTAGAACATAGCGGCAGCCACTTGGATCCCCCGTTGGTCGTTGATGATGTTTCCTGATTCGTCGGCTATTTGATACATGGTTAATTTCGGTCTGCGACCGTTGATGCATGCCTGCAAATAGCTCGAGTTTTTGTCCCCCTCACTATCCCATTTAAGCCTCGCTTTTTGTTTCCAAAAATCGGTCTTAACTTTCAGCCAAAATTTGAGAATAGCTTTGGTGAGGTTAAGAGCCGCCCTGGCCGCGGGCGAACGCTCAATCGCGAATAGAGTTTCAGCACAGGTGACATCATCCACGGCAACACGAACTGCCTAAAAAATGTCCCCATATGCCTGTTTACTCCATATAGAAAGGGCATCCCTCGTGGCCTTGAGCTTGTTGGCCACCCGGATGAGCGGGTTGGGGGAGTCCGCTTGGGCCCAAGCTTCCTCAACAGTGCACTTAAAGTAGGGGTGTTCACTCCAGAAGTCAAGGAAGCGGAAGTTTTTTTTTGATCTGGATGGATTTGCTTTTAACTTCGACTGGAAGAGGGGTGTGGTCAAATTCAGTGGAATTGAGTTGAGATAGTTTGGAGGTGATCCCCGATCCCTTCCATAGGGCATTAGTAAGTGCCCTATCAAGACGATAATATTGCCGACGGTCGCCTTCCTGCATGTTGCACCAGGTGAAAGCATTGCCGTTGAACTGGAGAGGGGAGAGGTGGGCGTTAAAAATAAAGTTGTTGAAATCTTGCATGGCCGTGAGGAAGGGAGGACGGCCGCCAATCTTCTCTTCCCTGCAGGTGATAGCATTAAAGTCCCCAATACAAAGCCAAGGGAGGTTAATGTGGTTGTGGTGGATGTCGATGAGATCGTTCCATATATATATATATATATATATATATATATATATATATATATATGGTATCCTAAGATGGTTAGTCTATGATATGTTAGTATCCAAATCTAAGTAGTTGTTAGCCTAGATGGAGGTATATATAGGTAATACACTTATATATATGGTATCCTAGTTATTTTGGCCTATGATTTTGTTTTGGCTAGCCTTAGCTAGATGATAACAAGTTGACCAAGCTTGACTAAGTTTGACTTGAGTCTTATTTTGACCAAGAGGGTTGACTGAAGTTGACCAATAGTTGACTTTGACCTAGATTGGACCCAATAAGCCTAATTGAGCTTGTTGACTAGAGTTTGACCAAACCCTGGACAGTTGTCCAAGTTAGCTTAGATGTTGACCTACTTTGACTAGAAGGTTGACCAAAGTTGACCAAGAGTTGACTTTGATCTAGAATGACCTAGTATTATGTAGATTGCATTGTAAATCTTATTTATAATATCTTGGATACATTGTAACCTGTATTTCTCTAAATAGGACTCAGTTACTCCGGTTCGGACATCTGTTCTCATTGGTCGCTCAGGATTCCAGGCGAGTACATTTTCTGATCGTTTCATACTTGCTAGGACTTATATTTATGCTCTAGATGGTTGGTACTATATGGATCTTTTCATGAGATGTTACCCCCTAGCAGGTGCATCGGATACTTCATGTCATGTGTTTCATGTACATCACGTATTCTTTGCTCTCGTGTTATTCATGTACTCTCTTGTGCACTCATGTATGCTCATGTACTTTCATGAGCTCTCATGTACGGTCATATTTTCCCATGTGCTTCATGTATAACCAAACCATCATGTGCGTAACATAACTTGACTAGATCCTTGTGAAGTACAGGTAGGCAACTCTAGAGGGGGGTGAATAGAGTTTATAACAAAAAATGATCAATTAAAAAAATAAACTCTCTTCACCAACTAAATAATTAGAGTAAAAGAAATGCGGAAATAAAGAGTAGAGAGCAAGCACAACACAACAAGATTTTTAACTTGGTTTCCCTCGTGGAGGACTAGTCCAGGCCTGAGAACTCTAGCTCAGGATTGAAATCTACTATTTGTGAAATAGGGTTACAACCACGTGCCTTTTCACAGAAGAGCACACCAAACTTCTTTCAATGATCGCTTTGGCGAAACTTGGACTTTTCCATGTGACTTACAACTTCTTGCACTTCAAACTTCTAGTTAGATCGTACCGAGCAACTTGGACGGTTGGGAAGTTTGAATGCTAAGTGGATGGGAAGGTAAGGCTCTTTAATATATAGGCTATGTAAGAGAAGAAGAATAGAAGATTGGATGGTTTCAAATGAGAGAAACCAAGGCCTATTTATAGGGTTCGGGGTAGGCAGAATTCGACCAGAATTCTGTATGTAGAATTTAAATTTTTGGCCGTTGGACAACTAGCAGTGATCAAGACCTAAAATCAGCATCCTGTAATTTATGGGGCAGAGTTCGGCCCGAACTCTGTGTAGAGGCAGAGTTCGGCCCGAACTCTGTGTGGAGGCAGAGTTCGGCCCGAACTCTGTCTCCTATGGACAGAATATTCTTTGTGGGCTTTTGGATGAATGGGTTGATTGGGATTTGGGCTGAGTAAACCTATAAAGCTACGTCTAGCCCAAAGTTGCTCAGTATGACCCAACGTATATTATCCTATACTCAAAAAATAATAAAAAATACAGACTCCAGTATACACAGAATAATAAATCTTCAAGCAGCTTTGATCTTGAACCACTGAGCTGAGTAGATTGATTTTGAGCTCGATGTGTCAAATTGAACTATGACAAATATTATTTTGTTAATTTTCAAGATTAGGTTGACCGTGATCCAGTTTGGGTCAACAATCTCCCCCATTTTGATAATTGACAAAACATGATATTTGTATGTCCAATATTCATACCTGGACACATTATGGCTCCTCCGTACTTGAACAACCGTACTCCCCCGTAAGCTGATATTTCCTGTGACAAGTACTCATCCAAATATACATATCCAAGTATACAAAATTCATAGTGCTAATACAAGTAGCAATGGTTCACAATGCATAGTACTAAGACAAATATCAATAGTTCTCCCCCTTTTGACAATCAGCAAAAATGGAGACAGAAGTAGAGAAGTAATAAAACTACCATCCATATAATGTAAGAGAACATGCAAGTAGTAGAACTAACTAAGAGCAAACTGAGCCATAGAGTTCTAAAAACATAAAAACATAAGCAAAAAAAACATAGTGCCAAAATAAAAATAGTCCTAATCATCAGTGGCAGTACAATAGCCATATCCATCAAGGAGCATGTGAAGGCCCTGCACTATCAGAACCGGTACGACGGGGATCCACAAATGCAGAAGTCGGATCAAGATAGCGACGAACCCAAGAATCGTCAATGCGATAACCGTCGCGAGACGAATCACACATCATCGGAATCGGCATCGTCGGATGGAAGGCCATGGAGTACTGAATGTCGTGGATGGAGTTGCTGAGCGGACTCATCTGCAGAGTGGTACGGTAGTCCATCTGCATCCAGCGATCATCCATCTCAGTCCAGCGTGCGTCCTCCAAACGGAAGCGATCGCGAAGCATGGTCTGAATAGAGTCCAGTGTAGCAGTGGACTCGGGAGCAGGAGAATCGGAAGCCGCAAAGGGTGCAGGAGAGTCAGGCTCCTCAGTATCATCAGACTCAGAAGAGGCTACAGCAGCAATAGTTCTCCTTGCCTTAGTCAGAAAGGCAGGAGGAGGCAAGGACTGACACTGATTCAATGGGACATAAAAGGCACGAAAAATCAAAGGAAGATACATGGTATAAACCAAAGATTTTGGTTTAGGCCTAGCACGAATCATCCAATCCATCATCGTGCGAGGAAAGTTAAAGGGGACGCAAAAGTGGAGAAAGAAAAGAGCAGTAATCTCAAAGTAAGTAACTTCATCTGTCGATCCAGCTTTTGGCAAGACCGAAGAAAATATAATTCGATGAAGTTCATAAAAATGATTATTGAGATGTTTAGCCATAATTTTTCGAGGAGAAGAATTTGGAGAGCAAAGATCACCCTTGAAACTTTCCAACGTGGTCTCACCGGGAAAAATAAAGTCCCGGGCATCATCAAGCCGTTCCCAAGTGTTGGGGTCGGACAGACCAAGAAGGTCGGCTAACTCAAAATCATCAAAAGATATGTCTATACTGACGACACGTGAAAAGATACAGTCGCGATCATAAGTCATGTTGTAATAAACATTTTTATGGCATTCATATAGATCGGTTCACGAGTTGCAACAAGTTCATCAAGACATAAGTCACGAAAGTTAGGAAGAAAATCGAAAAACACCGTAAACTTAATAGGGTGTCCCGCAAAGACAATACGATGACGAAAGTCGACGAACCATGCGTTAGATGCATCTAAGGATACAAAAATACAGTCATTGTATGTGTCGGCATTGATGGGTGGAGGTGGATTAAAAAGAGGGTGGATCATGTTAGGAGGAGGATAAGGATTAGGTTGTGGTGGAGGATTAGGTTGTGGGTTTGGGTTAGGATTAGTAGAGGATTCACCAATACTTCTCCTTTGTCTATTACCCCTACCAAACATCCTAGGTGCCATAAAAAAAAATTGAGATTAAAGAGAAAGAAAGAGATATACCTTAACAAAAGAGACCTAAGATGGAGGAGAAGAACTCCAAGAGGGACTTCCTTTAGTTTGGAGAGAGATTTCCCAAGGAATGGATACTTCTAGGGTTAGGGTTTGAAAGAAATATGTGTTAAGATGTAGGAAGAAGACAATGGAGGGAAGAAAGAGAGAGACAATCCCGAATATATGTCTCTTTGGTCGGCTGGTCGGGTGAAACAAGAGCCATTGGATGAAGATTTGATCAACAGCTCAGAGTGTCCCGAAGTTCTGGAACAAGGAGGTCGAACTCGGCCTGAACTCTGTATGGGGGCAGAGTTCGGCCCGACTTCTGGTCCCTTGGGCCAGAACTTCAAGCAGGAAATTAAAAACAAGATATGAAGAATATTATGAAGAAATAGTCATAATAGAAACAAGAACTTCAAGCAGGAAATTAAAAACAAGATATGAAGAATATTATGAAGAAATAGTCAAAAGGATTTTAAGAGATTTAGAAATTTCAAATGGGGCAGGCCAAAAAAATTAACCATATAATAACTAAGAAGTTATGACATAAATCAATATGGTGAAGCTGCTATGGGGTAGCTGCAGGGGCCGGATCCCAGCTAGCGGTAGTCCGAAGACTAGTGTACCATGTCGCTTAGGCTTTTACGTCTTATTGTCAGAAGGACCATTTCGGCTTGTGCCCATAGCAAAGTCAGCATAGAGAATCGTGACATTGTTGATAATTATGCATGCCAATTTAATGTATAACCGTTTCATCTAAAATTTCTAATTCATGACAAAAAAAATTGAACCGCTCATCGGATAATGGTTTTGTAGAGAAATCGGCCAACTGATGATTAGTGTCAATAAATTCTAAATTAATAGTGCTATTCTGTTAGTGATCACGCAAAAAGTGGTGACGAATTTCAATGTGTTTCGTGCGTGAGTGACATATGGGGTTCTTAGTGAGATTTATAGCACTAGTGTTGTTACAAAATATAGGAATGTGCATAAAAGATAAGTTATAGTCTTCAAGGGTTTGCTTCATCCATAAAATTTGTGCATAACAACGACCAGCTGCGATATATTCAGCTTCTATTATGGATAGTGCGATATAATTCTGCTTCTTGCTAAACCAAGAGACTAGAGCCTTTCCTAATAAATGACATGTGCCGCTTGTACTTTTACGGTCGACCTTGCATCCGGCGAAATCAGCATCAGACTAACCAATGAGGTCAAATGATGTTGATTTGGGATACCATAGGCCCACTGTAACCGTACCCTTAAGGTATCGAAAGATACGCTTAACGGCGGACATGTGTGATTCCTTAGGATTAGCTTGATATCTAGCACACAGGCAAATGCTAAACATAATATCAGGGCGACTAGCAGTTAAATAAAGTAGACTGCCTATCATACCTCGATACTTACGTTGATTAACAGGTTTGTCGCTTTCATCTGGTTCTAGTTTTGTTGTAATAGCCATTGGAATGCCGATTGGTTTGACGTTGTCAAGGTCAAATTTCTTCAGCATGTTCTTTGTATACTTTGACTGACAGATGAAAGTTCTATTTGATGTTTGTTTGACTTGCAGTCCAAGAAAGTAATTGAGCTCCCCCATCATGCTCATCTCAAACTCGGTCTGCATACACTTAGCAAAATCTTGACAGAGAGTTTCATCAGTAGAACCAAATATAATATCATCAACGTAAATTTACACTAAAAGAATAATGTCTTTGAAAGATTTTATAAAGACTGTAGTGTCAACTTTCCCTTTTGAAAAACCTTTTTCAAGCAAAAAATTGCTTAGCCGTTCATACCAAGCTCTAGGAACTTGTTTGAGGCCATATAGCGCTTTTTTGAGTTTGAAAACATGGTCAAGAAATTTATGATTTTCAAAACCAGGGGATTGTTTTACAAAAACTTCCTCCTTAATAAATCCATTCAAGAAAGCACTTTTTACATCCATTTGAAACAGTTTAATGTTTTGAAAGTTAGCAAATGCACAAAGCATCCGAATGGATTCAAGTCTTGCAACAGGAGCATACGTCTCATCATGGTCGATACCTTCCTCTTGGTTGTATCCTTGAGCTACTAGACGAGCTTTGTTGCGTGTAACTGAACCATCTTCATTTACTTTATTACAAAAAACCTATTTCGTACCAATAATCGAATGATTAGCCGGCCTAGGAACGAGTTCCCAAACTTGGCTCCTCTCGAATTGGTTGAATTCTTCTTGCATGGCAGAAATCTAAAACTCATCATTAAAAGCTTCTAAAACATTTTTAGGCTCAATTTGTGAAATGAAGGCAGTGCTAGCAATGGAGTCTCTTAATGATGATCGAGTACTTACTCCGCGTGAAACCTCAACTATTACCAAGTTTTTTGGATGTGACGGCTTGAAAGAGAATTTTTTTGGCAAGCCCTCCAGAGAATTAGTTTCAGTGGTAATATTCATTGGAGTAGAAGTTGATGGCTCAACATCATCGTCAAGAGTAGCTGCTGTACTCTTATCCTCATTAAAAGTCATATTGGTAGACTCCTCAATAATTAATGAGCGTTTGTTGAACACTCTATATCCCTTGCACTTGGCAGCATAGCCAAGGAAAATACCATCGTCAGCTTTGGCATCAAATTTGCCTAAGTTGTCTTTGGTGTTAAGGATAAAACATCGACAACCGAAAACTCTAAAATATGAAACGTTTGGAGTTTTTCCAAACCAAAGCTCATAGGGTGTTTTCTTCGTAATAGGACGAATGAGCACCCTATTTAAAATATGGCACACTGTACTGACAGCTTCAGCCCTAAAATATTTCGAAAGTGAAAATTTATTCAACATGACTCTAGCCATATCGCCAAGAGTCCTATTCTTTCGCTCCACAACACCATTTTGTTGAGGAGTTCTTGGACAAGAAAACTCATGATTAAAACCATTTGAATCACAAAACTTTTCAAAATCAGTATTTTCGAATTCGCCTCCATGATCACTTTGGATTTGAGTAATCATGTAACCTTTTTTATTTTGAACCTTTTTAGTAAAAATTTTGAAAACAGAAATGGCATCACTTTTGTTTGTAAGAAAGAAAACCCAAGTAAATCTAGAAAAGTCATCTACTATAACAAAAGCGTAGAGTTTTTCACCAAGACTGGCTACTCTACTAAGACCAAATAAATCCATATGATGTAATTACAAGGGTCTAGTAGTACTTACCGAGTTTATGGAATGAAATGAGGACTTGGTGCCTTATTTAACTCACATTCGGCACATACGGTGTCCTTTTTGAATGTGATATCGGGTAAGCCTCTAACTAGCTTCTTAGTCGATAGCCTGGATATAGTATCCATATTGGCATGACCAAGACACTGGTGCCATAGTAATCTCTCATCCTTGTGAGCATAAAGGCATCTTCTTGTACTGTTAGTATCTCTAGATAAATAGAAAATATAAATGTTATCCTCTCTTATCCCTTCAAAAGCGATGTCTCCCGTTGACCTATCATAAATATAGCATTTATTTTGTCCAAAGTTAATATCATATCTATGATCAGCAAGGTGACTTATGCTGAGCAGGTTATGCTTTAACTCGGTCACTAGGCAGACATCCTTTATTATAGGAGAAGGAGGATGACTAATTGTACCATTACCTATGATATACCCTTTTAGGTTGTTGCCGAAGGATACATACTCTTCTCTCTTCATCGATAGTGATGCGAAAAGATTTGTGTCTTCCGTCATATGTCGCGAGCATCCACTATCGAGAATCTACTTACTTTTAGTTGAGGAAGGAAGGTCCACCTACGTCAATAGTAGATGTGACCTTTGGTATCCATGTTCTTGAGGATCCTGAAAAGTTAGTTTTTGGCATCCATGCATATATATTCATATCTACTAATCTCCTAACTCTACATTGTGGTGAGATGTGTCCATGCAATCCATAATAGGTGCAAATAGCATTCCTATTTATGTTTGGAGCATGTTGATGATGTCTATATGTAGCATGGTAAGAGTGGTGTGGAGCAGCATGATAATGACTATATATGGCAGCAGGATGATGATTATATCTATATGCAGTGTGGTAGTAATTTTGTTTATGTGTGACATAGTGATGATTATATCTAAGTATAGCATGGTGATTATGTGTCACATTAGAATGATAGTTATGAGAATAATTTCTACGTGTATATGGTTTGTGTGCTGTATGGAAGTGGGTGTACATGTAAGCGTGTTTGCGTGCTGCAGGTAGATGACGTGCTTGACTATTTTGAGTAGTGTTGTACTTTGTGTGTATCTCATGTGATTGGGTTTGAGGTTGAGCAACCTATTTTCCCAATCTAGTCTCTAATTTGTTAGAGGCAGCTTGCAGTTCATTAACCTTAGCATTTAAAACATAAATTTTTAGTAATAGAGATCTTATGTCTATTCTTTTCTTCAGCAAGCTCGGTGTTGAGTGCTGTGATCTTACGTGTTTGCTTTTTAATACGTGCTTCGGCATCATGTAGGCTTAGCTTAAGCTTCGACACCTCATTAGTGACTTCCGTGGGTGAAGTGTCTCTAATATTATCAAGCAAAGAAGAGAGTTTTTGAATCTCGACTTCATAACTTTTGATCTTCTCCTTGGCATGTTTATATTTACCAATGACTTTCTTGTGGTCATTGAGTAAATCATTGAATGCATCGCCAAGTTCATCAAAAGTGAAATCATCTAGAGTTTCGCTAGTTACCTTATCTGATGTTGCCATTAGGCATACATTAGCGGTGTCTTGAGGAGAGTCCTTTTTTTCCTCGGAGTCACTAGCTTCGCTTTCATGCCAAATGCTTGTGTTGGCATATTTTCTTGAGAAAGTCTTCTTGTATGGTTTCTCATATCGGTTGCTCTTCTTTGCGAATGGACAGTCTTTTCGGACGTGTCCAGTCTTCTTGCAGCCGTAGCATGTTGGCTCTTCTTCGTCATCTTCTTGTTGTTCCTTCTTTCTTCGGTTGAAGCGGAGGAACTTCTTGAAGTTGCGGACGAGGAGAGCTTGATCATCACCTTCCGAATTTTTGTCATCAGTCTCTTCGGGATCAGCTCTCCGACGATAAGCTTTAAGGGCAATCTCCTTTGGCTTTGGAGCAGGCTCTTCAAAGTCTTTGAGGTCAAGCTCGTGAGTCATCAGCTTTCCCATCAAAGTCTCCATAGACATTGTAGTGAGATTATTGCCTTCTATGATAGCTGTTACCTTAGGGTTCCAAATATTTGGTAGCCCCCTAAGCAACTTGCGGATCTTCTCGTAATTTGTATATTATTTGCTGAGAGATGACAAGAGGTTGATGATGTCGAGGAATCTTGTGAATATTTGTGTGATCGTCTCATTTGGCTTCATCTCGAATGCCTCACATTCTTGAGTGAGACGACTGATTTTCGACTCCTTGACTTGGGTGGTTCCTTCATGCGTCACTTCTAGAAGTCTCTATACTTCGTGAGAGGTGGTGCATGTTGAGACCCTGTTAAACTCATTCTTGTCTATTGCACAAAATAAAGCATTAATAGCTCTCGCGTCTCGACTCGCCGGTTTTTTCTCCTCGTCAGAATATTTGTCGTGGGGTTTCTCAACGAGATCACCATTGACAACTATCCTGACGGGCTTTTTGTAACCATCGATAACAATGGTCCACAGGTCGAAGTCTAGCGACTTGAGATAAAACTCATCCTTGTTTTCCAATAGGTGTAGTTTGTTACATCAGATAGGAGAGGCCTATGAGTGGACGGCCCTTCACCATGATTGGAAAACATGGGTTGAGTGGTTGCCATGGAACAGCTCTAGGATGTTAGTCCTTGATAAGAGAATAGAGCTCTGATACTAATTGAAGTACAGGTAGGCAACTCTAGAGGGGGTGAATAGAGTTTATAACAAAAAATAATCAATTAAAAAATTAAACTCTCTTCACCAACTAAATAATTAGAGTAAAAAAATGCAAAAATAAAGAGTAGAGAGCAAGCACAACACAACAAGATTTTTAACTTGGTTTCCCTCGTGGAGGACTAGTCCAGGCCTGAGAACTCTAGCTCAGGATTAAAATCCACTATTTATGAAATAGGGTTACAACCACATGCCTTTTTACAGAAGAGCACGCCAAACTTCTTTTAATGATCACTTTGGCGAAACTTGGACTTTTCCAAGTGACTTACAACTTCTAGCACTTCAAACTTCTAGCTGGATCGTACCGAGCAACTTGGACGGTTGGAAAGTTTGAATGCTAAGTGGATGGAAAGGTAAGGCTCTTTAATATATAGGCTACGTAAGAGAAGAAGAATAGAAGATTGGATGGTTTCAAATGAGAGAAACCAAGGCCTATTTATAGGGTTCGGGATAGGCAGAATTCGGCCAGAATTCTGTATGTAGAATTCAAATTTTTGGCCGTTGGAAAACTATCAGTGATCAAGACCTAAAAATTAGCATCCTGTAATTTATGGGGCAGAGTTCGGCCCGAACTCTGTATGGAGGCAGAGTTCGGCCCGAACTCTGTCTCCTATGGACAAAATGTTCTTTGTGGGCTTTTGGATGAATGGGTTGATTGGGATTTGGGCTAAGTAAACCTATAAAGCTATGTCTAGCCCAAAGTTGCTCAGTATGACCCAACGTACATTATCCTATACTCAAAAAACAATAAAAAATACAGACTCCAGTATACACAGAATAATAAATCTTCAAGCAGCTTTGCTCTTGAACCACTAAGCTAAGTAGATTGATTTTGAGCTCGATGTGTCAAATTGGACTATGACAAATATTATTTTGTTAATTTTTAAGATTAGGTTGACTGTGATCCAGTTTGGGTCAACACCTTGTGTATTGATTGGGGTAGGAGTGAGTATAAATGGTTATGTGATGTTTCCCATTATGTGCAACTCTGTTACTTATTCATATGAAACTGTGTTATTCATGTGCAACTCAGATTATTCATGTGCAAACCCAAGCCGATTAGAAACCATCTTATGCTCTAAATCACTTAGTCACTTACAGTTCTTACATCTGTAGATACATATTTCTAGTTTATTAAATATCTCTCTTTTACTCTGCATGTACATTCTTACAGTTCCTGTATCTTACTCTATTGCTTGCTTTATATTTTCTGCCATGATATGAACTATTTGAGAGATATGTGCTCGTTCCTGTCCTCACTGGACCTATTGAAAATATTACAGAGGATAAGGAGGAGTTCTGTCCTACCTACTACGGAGCAGGCCTAGATGACACTTACAACCTGGACCCCCTGGAGGTTCAGGTAGCTGCTGAGGATGTTACCATTGTCTAGATTAGATAGCTAGACTGCTTATCTTATTTTTTTTATGTCATTTGTGTTTGTGGATTCAGAGTTGTATTATTTTGAGATGTTGAGACTTGATGTTGTTAAACTTGGATTTATTTCCCTTCTGTTTGTATCTTCATTTGAAGATTTCATATATATCATATTGTGCTATTTCCATCTTTAGACTTGTGATTGAGTTGTACCTTCTGTGATTTGGCCTCTGTTTAGAGAGTATATCATATTGTGATTACTTGTGATAATGACCTAGAATAGCATTCTACCGCCGATACTGCGGCATAGGTTGGACGTACCCACTTCTCGTGCCCCTATACTGGGTGCGGGTCGTGACAACCGTAATTAGTAGGTAGTTTCTTCTTGGGTTTTAAATGTTTGATCACTAGTCTTAGTAGAAAAACAGATTGAATTGTTAGAAAGCACCTTAGAGGAATTTAGGAATCCTCAGAATTTTGTCTAAATTCCTTTTCCCATTTTTTTAGGTGATTTGAAAGACATTGCCATTCTCGGGAAGAAGGCAAGTACTTGTATCTCAATTAGATTACACATTACATGCATATTCATATTTCACATGTTCTCTTGTTATTGTTTCACTTGCTTGCATATCATCATATCGTATCAGGGAAGGAAGAACATTATAAAGCATGTAGTCACCTAAGCCTGGACATATGCTTAATTGTTAGTATAGAGTACATGGTATACCTTATACCTATACATAACTGCTAGTATATCATTGCACTATACAATATGTCCAATTACTTGACCGCTAGTATATAGTACATGATATGCCTTACACTAGACATGACTGATAGCATATCATTACTATATACCTTATCCCTGTTAGTGTAGCGTACATGGTATGACTTATATCTATACCTAACTGCTAGCATACCATTGCCTATACATTTGACTTGATAGCCCTACATGCTCAAAGATGTTCTTATGCATGATTCATGTAGCTAGTGCATATGTCAATTATTCTTCTTATTTACCATTAGTACATGTTCTATTTCCTTTGATACTCTGTTGTGATTTGGTTGAGCTACTATATACTTTGCTCTGTTTCTTGACAGGATCGTTGATTACAGGTGAGACTAATCACTTAGAGTGCTATAGCCAACTTGGAGACCCAGCAGCAGAGCTTACTTTGGTTGCTCAGCAGGATCAGGATTATATTCCTGGACTTTAGATTCATGTTTAGGGATATTAATTGGATGTATTGAGATTAAGGATATGCTGCAGGTTTACATAGCCTTTATATTTGTTACCGGTATTGTACTCAGAGATTAATGTAAAAGGCTATAATAACTGCATATAGTGATCTGTGATGGTATTAGTAGTAGTTATATCGTGATAGATACTGTAATAACTAGTGGATATGAGATGCTATTTGATGATTACTAGAATCTTGACGGCTGACTACCGCTATCAACGATAGCGTAGGCCGGACATGACTCAATTTGTATCCGATTATTCTGGAGCAGGTCGTGATATATTTTTGTGGTGGCCTATACAGGTCCTTTAGGAAACCCATCACAGTATAGGATTGTTATTATATGTTATTCTGTCTTCTATTTTTCTAACGCACACAGTACACCAACAATCACTGATGGTGCTTTTTCTACCATTTTAGAAAATGGCAAAGGAAAAAAAGACCATTCGTCGTGTGGCCGCACTCCTAGTGTGGTCAACTCCGAGAGAGGATCTTCTGCCCCACTTATAGGTCCAGAGCAGAGTGACACTCATGCACCACCTCTTACCACAGGAGTTTCTACCCAACGATCTATTAGTTCCATGGGAGGGACTCAGATGCACGAGTTGATTCATGGGTTACTTGAGGAACAGAGGGTGTAGACTCATAGTTTACTAGATGCCTAGAGAGAGCAAGCTACCATTATCCGAGAGGGTATAAAAAATGATTGACTTTCTTCCTTAGCTGCCGTGGAGAAGCTAGTGAGCCCTCTACCACCACCACCACCACTACCTTAGACCATACCTCTGAACCCTTCACAGATTCCAGCTCAGCCACCGACTTAGATTCAGACCACTTCCACCCAGCCTAGAGACAGTTCTATCCCAGACTTTAAGAGGATGGCTCCTTATGAGTTTCTGGGTACCGAGGGCATCCTCTATGCCGACGAGTAGTTAGAGGACATGGAGAGATTACTTCGTCTGTCTAGGCTTCCAGAGGACCTCAAGATAAAGGAAACAAGATTACAGATGCATGACCGAGCCTGCAGTTAGTTTTGAAGTGAGCCTCAGCTCGCGGCACCCGAGCTCACCTAGGACTTATTTGTGGAGATCTTCAAAGAGAAGTTCTTCCCCGCAGTAGCTAGAGAAACCCTAGAGAGGTAATTTCAGACCCTCGAGCAAGGGACCCGCTCATTAGATGAGTACGCAACGGAGTTTGGCCGGCTTAGCCGATTTGCTGAGGGTAGGGATAGAGACCCAGAGGTTAGAGCCAGGTGTAACCCCCTGTTTTTGATTTTCCTTAGTTTTTTATTTTCCAAATTCCTAAGTTTTGATTTTATTTGTTAGATATTATTTGGAGTTATTTTAATAATTATTAAAAATGGAATGGCATTTGAGTAATTTTTGGATTAGAAGTTCGCTAATTAGGAAATAATGAAGAGGGAGTGGCAAATCTGTAATTAATTAGAAGTAGAGTGGTTTATTCATATTTGAGAGTGGAGTGGCATTCTTGTAAATACTATTGTAGGGTAATTAGTTTTGGTAATTATGGTAGCCTAGGCTAAGAGTGGGAAGTTTCTAGATGGTTACTTAGGCATGAGGCTTAATTAATTAGTCATGTGACTAATTATCAAGTTAGTTGTAACTAACTAATTCCCTGACTACCAAACTTGGAACCGAAGTCTCTTTCTCCTATAAATACCCCTAACTATCATTAGTGCTAATCATTCTAATTCCCCATAAGGTCCTAACAATTATGTCCAAATTGTGTCCGTGTCCACATCTATTTCATTGATATTCCTAGCTATTACATTTATATTTTCTCGTATCCAACACGACATGATTCTAACCAAAAACCACACAAATTACAACATCTTCTTCGTGTCCTCGAGTCCTACCCTAAGGACACAGATACACCACCACACCACAGTTATAATTCTCCATATCTGTGTCCTGTGTCCCTGACACGGACATGACATCCCCAAATCTGTCCAGAAACCCTAACCCAAAGTTCGTACTCTGCCGTTGCCATGTTCACTGCCGGTCGAGCCTTCATCGGAGTGGCTCTCTGCTGCCGCAGTCCGGCCAGCCGTGCGGATCTTCAGATATGAGCTCCGTCTTTTCCACTAGTCGTGTCTTCCCTACCCGGTGGAGTTGGTTGTCCACTGCAGCACCGCCTCGCTCAGACAAGTTCCTCGACCGGAGTGCCACCGTCTCTTGACGAGAAGCCGCCGCCTCGACAAACCCTAGCTGCC